>JAREIK010002838.1:8175457-8775457 GCA_029783825.1 Sapria himalayana | reverse complement strand
CTTATTTGAAAATGAATAATTATGATTTGATTTTGAATGTATTCTTTGTAATTTTTTTCTCTTCCTTTTATGCACCATCATATGAGCGAAACTATGGGATTAGACCAACCCTTCTTGACCCAAAAATCAAAAGAATTAGAAAAACTACAGCAAACAAAGAGCTGATAAATATCCTATTAAAAACAATGGTAGTAACAAAGAGGCTCAATGTTGTAATGGACAAATTGTCCAACAAGTAATCAACTACCATATCTTGGAATATAATGTGAGGACTGTGATGATTAATAGTTATTTCAATATTCAATTGCAACTAGTAAAAACCAATTACTTTGAGTTAAAATTAATTTAAGTTTTATAAATATGGTTCAGCAATACCAATATTGTGGAAGGATATCAGAAAATCCTAATAGAAATGCCACAATATTTTTAAAGCTATGTAACAATATAAAATCAAATGAAGTTAGCTTCAACATAATAAAATTATATTTATTTCTATTTTCATTAAGTGATAAGGCAAGAAGTTAAGATCAATATTTACCTCAAATTATATTTTAATTACATAGTAAAATAAGTCATTTCCGACAAGATAAGTATGAGAATCTATATGATACTAAAGATTATTTTAAGAAGTTATTGAAGATATATCTTCAAATTAATTTAAGTTGTTTCAAGTCCAAATTTTCTATAATGAGTTAAAATATATGATGCGGAGAATAATTGATACAGTTACTAGAAGATCAATTATGAATAAATCATTGAATGAGATATATCAGTTATTTGAAAAACTAACAAAAAATAATAATCAAGCTACAACAGACAACTCATTAGGAAGAAAATAAGTCAAAATATTTGAGTTGAATAAGTTTACCATCATTAAAGCAAAAATAAAAATTTTTTTAAGAAAATACAAAAAAAAACATGAACAATATCAAGGAAAATCATATTCCCTAAAATTTTTTTTCATAAACTCATATGTGACAGAGTTATCATGAGAAAAAATATTTCAAGAAATCCTAAAATTTTTTTATTAAATTTTTATTTTGACTGTACATAGTTGGTAATGAGACATGTGACTAATGCATCATTGCAATTAGTCTAAATATTGGATATCACTGACATCACATCACAATATTTTCTAAATTTATTAATTATTAATTATTTTCTAAATGATAATATTTTATTAAATTATTCTTATGTGGTGACCTAAGAATCATATGATATGACAGCTAAAAATATATCTGAATAAAACTGATTAACATATGATTCTCTGAAAATCTGAAAATCTAATAAAACTGAAGTTCGTTTAATTAAAACTTTTTTAGACAAATAGATTTTAGTCGAGATCATTTGAGAAAATCTAATTTCAACCGCAAATATTTCAGTCAGTTTGTTATTATTATCTTAATCTACGTAAAATCCATTATTATTAAACTTACACTTTGTCATTTTTTTATTTATACTTTAAATTTTAAATTATTTAATAACAAAATACAACAAATTAATAAAAAAAATTACTTGTCATAACCACGACCACATTAATTTATTTGCGTTGAAGCTCGTGCCCCACAGTTGTATTCCACTTTCCACCATCTCTTCATTTTTCTAAATTTATTATGTCAGGCTTGTTGGAAATACAAATAATAAACAAAAAAAAATTATATGAGCATTGAAAATTAAACTCAAAAGAAAAGAGGAGATAAGATAAAGGAAGAAAATAAAAAAAAGTAAAATAAAATTCAAAAATTTTTTATTTTATATTTTATATAATTTTTTATATTAAATAATAATGATAAATTATATTTTTAAAAATTTTTTTTTTATTTAAAATGAGCAAAATCCAACCATCTAATTTCTACGTGTAGTCATAGGAAACAAAGCTCAATGGATACTAATTTTCCACAAAAAAATTATCTTTTAGCCAACACACAAAGTGATGGGTCATGCATATCCCTTTCATATAGGTGGTCATTACATGAAAATGTAATGAACACAACCATGACAGCCAAAGCCATTTAAAAAAAATGGGCATTGACTCGTTAGTCTATGACTCGTGACTCATGAGCCATGCCCTATCAAAAGTCATGGATCATGGGCCTTTGGACTGTGCCAAAGGGCAAGACATGACTAGCCACTACCCAACACGACATGAGTTATGCCTTGATCCATACAAAATTCTAAACCATGTCATGTCGGGCCAAGCACGACTAATTCATGTTTTGCCTGTGTCGTGACCAAGTTGCTCGATCCACATAACACATCTAATATCATTTGCCAAAATACGATCTAAAATGTTAACCTAAATGAAATTTATAAAAAAATAATAAGTAATAGGAGAAAATTCGAGACATAAAGATCATGAATATAATTGAGAAATATGATATAATCATTCAAAGAAAATTTCTAAGAAAATAAAAATATTCTAAAAGTTAATTAATATCTTTATACCTCTTTCAAAAGATATTATGCGACACAAGATGAAATATCAACTTTATACCCATGTCAATTGCTCATATATTGGATCTCAATAAAATTACTTCAATATATTTATCACTCCACATAATGAATTAGATTATCAAGCATTCAAATGAAATCATAAAAGATGTATTGTCAAGCTAAGTATATTTATTTTTCCAATGAAATTCATTATATTGGATATTGAGAAGAATAATTAAGCAAAGTTAAAATTGAGACAATCATTTTTTATCATGGGACAAGCCCTTGTTGATATTAAAAAATGAAATTTTACTCTTCATGTCGAAGAAATAATGAATAAACTTCAATCATTACAATGGCTTACGAAGTCTAGACAATGATGAAACATGATATTAGAGAATCGACAATTTCTTACATACCAAAATACAACAAAAAATGAATTTCTGCTTAAAATATTTTGCGAAAGTCTACTGGCCAACTAAAGATGAAGAGTATGAAAAAGAAAAATAATTATGAAACTATAATAGTGATGAAGACAATGAATATAAAAAAAGAATTAAAATAGAACTACAAAAAAAAGAGAAGAAAATGATTGCTATGGGGTCATGATAATCTTCAAAATCATAACCTCTGAAAAGACTTATATTGACAGCTTAAAAAAATTGAAGCAATAATACAAAAAGACAAGACTAAGATAAAAATTACAAAAGAATTAATCAAAAACAATGTCATAACTGTACATAATAATATAACTTTGGTAGTTAATAAAAATATATAAGTAAATCTTGAAAACAAAGTTATAATTATGTACGGCATAGCAACTTTAGTTTTAGAGAATAAAAATGACAAGAATAAAACTAAAGATGGGGTTGCAAGTATGCCCAACCCCATAACTTTAGGGATACATAATGAATTAATTTATCATAAGCTTAAAAATAACCGTAGATATGCAAAATATCACAACTTTAGAATTACAGAACAAAAAAAACAAAAAAAAATTAAATAAATAAATGGCTCAACTCAGCACTACAACTATGGAGTTACAGAACAAAAAAGAACAAGAAAAAATTTTAAAACAAAATCACGACCTTACTCAACACCACATCTTTGAGAATCCTTGAAGAAAATTGACAAATCAATAGAGAATGAGTCGCAACATGCATTAAAGTCGTGACATCCAAAGATAAAAAATCCAAGCAACAACTATAGTTAAAACCAAACTCAAGAAAAAAATAAATAAGAAAATAAAATAATATACTGAGAAGATAACATAAATATCAAATATTTCCGATTGCGAAAAAAAGATTTTAATGATCTAGTTAAGTAAGCTAGACATAATATTACTTGGGAGATGACCAAAAAAAAAGTGTTAGCATATATAGTGTAATAAAAACTTATATCTATCACATAAATGAATGTACACAATTAGTGACCAACAAGTATAATCGTAGAACTCAAACCACATTATGACTATCAATATGTCTGCTTGAAATTATTCTATTCATTTTTAAACCTTACGATACTCATATATTGTCAACAATTTTTAGACATTATGAAAATTTTGTCATGAAAAAAAATTATTGCTCAAGAACAAACAATTATTCTAGTATGTGAGTTTATTCAATATTCAAACTATCAAATATTTATATATATTTTGGCTTTTTATTATTGTGTGTAGACATGAAATGGAAGAAATTATAAATTTTTTCATGATTTTAAAATATTAACAAGATTTGATAAATAATCATAAAATTAACAAATTTTTAAAGATATTTAGCAAAGTAGATTAAATAATAAGTCTTTCAAAACTTCGATATCTATTTTTAGCCGAAATTCTATCTAATTGGTCCTGATAATCATTATATGTCATAATAATACCAACTCATTAGCATTATTTTTCTATTATTAGACATATTTTTAGTGGCGATAATATTATCATGAAATTTAAATAGCTATGACATTAATTCTGTCACAATAACTAAATATATCACTGGTGCTCAAGGTCAGATCCAAGTCCAAAGTCCACAACTTTAACTTTAATATAACTTTGTAGTCGCACGTCAAAATCATAATCTATTTACAAATCAATACTTTTCAACAACAAAAAATTACATATCCAAAATTATTCAATCTAAAATCATGATAATTATTCAGATCCACGATTTTTATAATACTATAAATTATGAAAAACATTACTCGAGTATAACCATTTTTCAAAATTACAACTATTATCCTCAGAGAAAGATAAAACTACACTACAACTTTGATGCTCTAATTAATTGTTAGTGTAGCAGTATTCTTATAACACTACAACAATATGATATATAAAAGATAAGAATGTTCATGTTGTGGTCACCCATAATATCATGGATACTTGAAGACATGAAATACAAATATTGTGCTATAATTATTTCCCAATGTTGCGACCACAAGATGGACAAGGTCTTCAATGAGAGTTTCTTATTCCCCCATCTTTCCAAGATTTTGAATCACCTCTCAAACACTCGAGATTATGTATTTAATATTGAGGTGCATCCAATATCAAGAGTGAGCTAACATTTACATATGGAATAAGGTCTGTGACTCAAGATTTGGTATCACACTAAATTGTTAAGTTTGCAGAAATAATTATGTTCTAACATTTAGTATCATAGATTGGTTTAGGTCGAGATCATTACATTTGATATCAAACTTAGGTCCGATGGTTTCCACATTTGATATATGAGACAAGTGGATTATTACATATGATATCAAAACAAAGAAGTTGTTTGAGATGACATAGGCTTCTTCCCTTTACATTTGATATCAAAATCAAGTAACTTTATAAAAATCCAGATGATTAATTAAGAATAAGCAAAATATGATAAAAAAATAAATAATCATATTAAATATTATCATTCTCAATAATTTTGAAAGACTTACTATTGACTGTCACTATGTATGTCTATTGTGAAGGATGCACACGAGGATAAAAATATTTGAAAATTTCATCAAATTTTTGACTAAATATCAGATATCAAAGCATTTTGATCATAGTTGTGAAAAGCGTGCTTAAGGCACGCCTAGGCTCAATGCACAACCACTCCCTAGCTATAGCGCCTCGCCTTCCAAGGCATGCGCTTTACTGAAGAGGTGCGCCTTATATACTATATTTTTTAAAAAATATAAATTTATTCTCAAAATTTATAATTATATATTGAAAATTATATAATTTCATTTATTTTTTTCATCAAAATTTATTTAAATATTAGAAACATTTATTTTTTTATCAATAGAATTATACTTAATAAAAATTTATGGGCATCTAAAATCACATTTCACTTCACAAAAACTCACGCCTTAGGTACGCTTTGTGCCTCAAGACTCCAAGAAACCTTTGCGCATTAATGCGCCTTGTACTTATTAAAACTATGATTCTGATATAATATTTGGATCAAAATTTTGATTTTCCAAAATTTTGATAAATTTCAGTGTTTTTTCACGCATGGTGCATGACAAAAATCTGTCAAATTTTTATAAAAAGCAATGGCTTTTTTTCAAAAAAAAAAAAAACTGCTGATTTTTTGCAGCTCTCATCCAAAGCTTAAATTTGCTTTTTTGCAGCACATTGTTAGCAACAAAAAAATATATAGGGGGAAGGGGGGGCACACTTTCTAGCACCCTTCTTCTCTGTAGTGCTCTATGTTGTGACCGTGTATGTGTTCTCTCTCTAGAAACCCTAGGGTTTATACTCCCTATGGTTTTAAGATTGATTTCATAATAAAAATAACTACAAACAAATATAACATAAATAAAAATTCCACAAAACTCAATAGAGGAATATGTACTAAAGAAGGCCTTTTATTATGGACTAGCAGATTATAGCAGCTCCTACGTCAGGTGATCTCATTCATAATGTAAAAAAAATAAATAAATAAAAATAAAAAATTATGAACCATAACATATTCAATGATTATATATATATATATATACACACACACACACGTAAGTAAAATTGATAAAAACATTATTAGAAAATTGAGTACTCCATATACAACTCAAATGAAAGAGAAATATAAAAAAAAATAAATTGAGTACCCAAAATTTTATTTTTCTAGTGTATAGCCTTTTTTTCATAAATTTTCTTTAACAAATTCATGTTAATAAAATTATCAAAATTCTCAACTAGGTGCGTAAATCTTAAAGACTTGAGATTCACTTCAAGGAACAATATCACTTCGAGATAATTAGATTTTTTTCTTTACTCAATATTTTCTCAGGCCAGAATGACACCTCAAACAATCACAGGTGCCCCAGGGTGAGAGCAAGGCTATCCAATCCCCGCTCTCAGAGGTCTAGGTTATGAGAATCGAACTCTCGCCTCCCAAGAAAGCAAGAATTCAACATCCCCACTAGTTGGACTACACGTGTCGTGGGTTTCAGAGATAATTAATTTTTCTTATTTTAACAGAGCTCAAACTTACACAAACAAAAACTACCACTAAGTATCATTTATTTTTGCAAAAAGAGAAAAATTACACAATATCTAGTTTCCTTGCAAAAAAATGAATGTTCTTTGATTCAAGCATATTTTTGGTTAAGAGTGCAATTACTTCTCAAATGGAAAAACCTTCTCTACACCAATAATATGCTACATTAAAAGTAACTCAGTTTATATTCCATGACAGGAATTTCAAGAAATAATGGCCCTAATAAAGCCATACAAAGGTTCATGAGACAGACAGAAATGGTACCTGATCCTCCCTGTAATCAAGACAAAAATCACCAAGCGACAATGTAATCAGTTCTATATCCGATGAAAACTCTTTCACGGAAACAATCATAAAAGTATGAAAACTAGGCTGTCTGGATGACTTATGTGATATGAAATGAACAGTCATTTTCCATCCAAAGCGGAATTTGGAAAAAAGTAACTCTGAAAAGAAAAAGGATAAATCATGAAAGTTCATACAAGAAAATACTAACACAACTTCATTATCAGATCTGAATGCAGCATAATTAAACTGTAAATCATGTTTACATGCCAAAAACAGTTTCTGTTTTCTAAAAAATTTGTCCAATGAAATTAGATAAATAAATTTTGTAATTAAGTTGAACACTTATCAAAAAATTTAGGTTGAACATTATTCCTGTTGCATTTTACAATTAACAGTGAGATGCGTTATCATTGTTTTGCAGGGGTGGCACACCCACTGTGTATGACTAACAATGTGCACTGTCTTCACAAAGTGGTGCATGCAATGTTGCATGCAATGGCATGTGTGGTGGTGCGTGTGCTGGCAAGTGTGGTGGTGTGCGTGCTGGCAAGCATGGTGGTGAGTGTGGTGGTGCATCGCTGGCAAGCTTGTGGGTCACTCACGGGGACAAGCAATGGCAGGCACGGTGGCAAAAGTGGTGGCAAGCACGGCGGCAAGAGCAGTGGCAAGCATGGTGCCGTTCACAGTGGTGAGCATGGTGGTGCACACAGAGGTGTGCACAATGGTGTGCATGGTGGCAAGCTCGATGATATGCACGGTAGGGAGCGTGGTCATACAAGTTGAGGTGTGCATAGTGGTTTGTGCAGTGGCAAGCACAGTGGTGCATGCGATGGAAAGCACAATGATGAGAATAGTGTCGAACACGGCTGCAAGCATGGTGACGAGCAGGATAACGCAATAATGAGTATTTAAGAATTTTGATAGCTCACTCTATTTAAAAAATCTCCCAATCATTTGTTCCGAGTTAACTGAATTAAAAAATTATTATCATCGAATACGATATATTTCTTAGTACTTAGAAGCTCATTAAAATAATTATACTTTTTTTCATAATATTTAAATAAGCTATTAAATTGTTCATAAATTTTACCTTCAAATTATTATAGTTAGTTCATACAAATTGATATTAATTTAATAGCATTTTTTATTTATTTGACCATAATTTTATGATCAATATAGGCAACTAAATAATAAAGAGATAAAATATGAGATAGAAAATTAATATTTAAAATATTTTATTTCTATCTCATTAATTATGTCATTAAAGAACAAATTTTCTTTATATTGAGTAAAGACAATACTTATTGCATATGCACCACAATGAAATATATTTTATAAAAATATATACTAACAAATATATGTTCATATTTTAAAATTTTTTATGAATTTTAAAAATAAAAATCTTATGTCCCAATTAGATTTGTTAATTATTATTTTATTAATTTTATTATTAATATAATTGGATATCATATATTTGTAGGTCACACATAAATCTAATACTAGATATATATAAAATTTTATTCATGTGTAAGTGTAACATTCAATTGAAATTTTTTTTTAGACTTATAGAATTATATAGATTATAAAGATTTTGTAGTTTGTTAAGTGTCAAAATATAATTTAATGTATTTTGTATTTATTCTAATAATAATAAAAGTAACTTTGAGTTGATTTGTATTATTATGTTTATCACATGAACGCGACACATATATCTAACTTGAAAATTTTAAGCTAATAGACTATCTCTAATTGTTCATATGAAAATCCTTATTATGATACTATTATTTAAAGTATTATGAAATATTATGCTATATATTTTATTTTGTATCTTATATTTTCTAAAGACCACCAACACATACTCATTTATATGACAGGAGCAATTATAAAGATGAGAAATCTCATGAAATATTATTATTTCTTTATTTAATTTTCAATTAGAATCAATAAAGTAGACAGAAATATATACTAATACATTAAGATCATGACTAAACTAAATAGAGAACGTAAACAAGACTATTCTATTTTGGTTTATAAGTTTATGATTTACTAATTATTATATTTTTATAATTTTTTTTTATATAAGTCTTATAAGTCAAATTTAGGGATTGTACAATAAGTGAATTAAAAGTATTTTGTAATCAATAAATTAGTCTAAAATATTATATAAATTTAAGCAAAAGACTTATGCTAGTAATGAACATAGTCATGTATTTCCTAGCAAACTCATTAGGGTAAGTAAAAAGAAACATTAAACCTAAAATTAATCTAATTTCAATAATTTTACCACTTAGTATAATTTATTGGAAATCCAAAGTACCATATTTCTTAGTACATTGTTTAGTGTCTTTTCTAACATGTCAAATTTCTCATGTCAAATTTTACAATTATATTTTTTTTTATAATTTATATATCATGTCAAATTTTTTTAACATCTTTAGAATTTTTATTTTTGTTAACAATTAAAATGCAAAAAAATAAAAAAACACTCGAATATATAATGTCATACAACTAGTGACCTTATATAATGGACAAAATTGATTAGGTCAACCCACAAGTTGGATGCTCCCATTAAAAACATCAAAATAAAAAAAAACACAAAAATCAAAATCACTTATCTAGCTGATGCATACAACTTTACCACACTCAGCTTTGAGAACAAAAAAATACATAGAAACTTTTTCCAGATTTTAGTGAAGATATATGATAATTGCTTTGTTGTTTGAATGTATATTGTACTAATAATGTTATATTGAATCTTCTTCTTATGGAAGAAGCAATTCACTTCGATATGCTTCATATATTCTTGAAACATTGAATTGGAGACTATATGTCTCACTGTCAAACTATCATAAAAAAGGATAGTGGGAATAAGAGTGCATATCAAATCTATTCGAACAGATATTATATCCAAAGTATCTCATAAATAACTATTTTTATTATTTTGAGCTTCATCTTTATATTGCATCTCAAAACAACTATTTGCCTATTATTTTTATAAGAGACAAAATTACCTTTAAGAAGTATAAATTTTATTATATATCTTCTCTCAGTACATCTTAATTACCAACTCAAGTCAGAATATTCTGCTAACTACAAGTGTCCATTATCTCTAAAAGAAATCCTAAGTCCTAAAGACATCTTCACATATTTCAGTATCCTAAAAGCTATGTCAAGATGAAATTGCCGAGTAAAGCCTATGAAAAGACTAACTACACTGACTATTTATATTATAACTCATGTGGTCATGATAAAATAATTAATTTTTTTATTGATTTTTTTATAAATAATCAAATAAATTGAATGTATCATATTAGAAATGAAATCAATTTTCGAATAAATAGAAATATAAGCTATAGCACAACTCAAAAAATCAATATCTATAATAATATCAAATACATATATTCTCGATGACAAAATAATACCTCGTAGAATAATTCTCAACTCATCATCACACATAATTAGAATATTATTCATAAAGATAATCAACAAAATCTTCTTGTATCAAGACTTTTTAGAAGAAAAAATAAAAATCAATAACACATCTTTGTAGCCCAAACAAAGTAATTACCTATGAAACCCTCACAACTAAACTCTTAGTAAATATTAAAGATTATATAATACCTTTAATAATTAATAAATAACATATTATTGTACAGCTCTAAATCTCAATGACTGCTCTATATACTACTTTAAATCATGTCTTTGAGTCAATTTATCTTTTTATATGAATGTCTTCACAATGAACATTCACCTATAATTAATAATAGATTTTATCAAATATTATGATATTAATTCTCAAGTCATATTTTAGTGTATGACATGCATTTTTTCTAATATGGCATGAAGCATTGCTGGGTGAGATAATATCTCAAGAAAAGATTTTAAGCATGCTACTATCATCAAGCAAAAAAATAGAACAAAATAAGAGTAGAACATAACTTAAGAAATTAAATGTTAAATAAACTTCTTTGTCCCATTTTGAGAGTGGTCGAAAAGTCAAGATAAAAAAATTGGTCACAGGATCTTCTGACTCAACTATAGGCACATCGTTGGTCTGATAAGGTTGGACATATTTTTCTCTCTTTCTTTTGATATAAACTTTAAGTCTTTGATGATCAAATTTTCTAGTTTGCTAACTTAATAAGAATTTTTATTGGCATAAATTTTTATATTACCACATCATATGGGCTTGAATGAGACCCCCTACTCGAGAATCCTTACTCTCTCCTGACCTAATGTGATCTGAATTTAGTAATAGGTATGTTGATTTTATTAGAATATCATTATATTGAGTATGAACATGATTAAATATAGTCGATAAGCAACTCTATCTACTAGCTGGTAGCCCAAACAAAGTTACATGTAAGAGAGAGAGAAATAGATCAAGGTGTAACATCTTATTTCATATTTTTCCTAAGCTCATTAAAAAATAAGTCATAATCAAAAATTATAACATTCACACTTATTAAAAACCTATCAATCTGTGGTGAAATATATTTATATTTTTTTTGAGTACTCGAATATCTAAGAAAAATATATCTCAAGACTTTAAATATCAATTTCTCATATACTAGAAAATAATAAAGGAAAAATAAATACATCTAAAAACTTTAAGAAACAAACTAAATAACTTATCTCTAGTATGTATAATCTAAAAGAGTATGCGCTTATAAAAAATAAAAAAAGATATTTGATTGATAATGGAGATTATAGTTAAAATTACATCTCCCTAAAAATATTTTAAATATTCTTTAAATAGCAGTGTTTGAGTCATGTTAATTAAATATTTATTCTTCCTTTTAAATACCCTATTCTAGTGGGGTGTGTCAATACATGAAATCTGGTATATAATTTCAAGATTATATAATATATATTAAATTAGTCTGACATATATTTTAAAACATTATTACTTCTTAATTTTTTAATATTTTTATCGAATATAATTTTTATTATTTTATGAAAAATATAAAAAAATAAAAAAAAATTGTGATTTATTTAAAAAAAGATATATCTAATTATATTTCAAGCAGTCATCAATGAATATAATTAAATGCCTAAATTTATCTTTGATAATATTTTTACTAGATCTATATACATCATGTATCAGATCAAAGTGGTCCTTGCTCAAACCATAATAATATTTAAGATATACAATTATAGTAAGCTTTTCTAACTGATGTCTTATTTTCTATGGTCAAAATATCCTTAAAATAAAAGTAAAATATTCTCAATTTAATCAATGATAAATGTCAAAACTAAGAATATACTAATAATAAGTCCGAGACACTCATACATTTAGAGAGAATTCTTATAATTTAAGAGAGAAAATACAATATAATCTTCTCCATCTCAATTCTAATTGTATATGTATGAGACAAATAAAAATAAACTTTTTTCAAATTTTTAAATAATACACATAAATGACCTTGTATACAAAAGCACGCTTAGTGGGGCAACCCACAAATTAGGTGCTCTCATCAAATACAAAAATAATAAAAAAAAAATAAAACTTATTTCTTCAAACTTTAACACCTCCCCCTTAAACTAATGCTTGAAAATTCATTATACCAAGCTTTGAGGTAAAACAAATTACGAGACAGCTGAACTAATAATCTTGCTAAAATAAATTTTATGATAAAATAACTAAAAAATATTTTCTCTAACCAACTTAAAAAAATAATAACAAAGAAATTAAAAACATTCTTTACAAATCGACATAGTAAGAATAAATGATAAATGGACTGGGAAATATTCATACTTAGCCGACTTAGAAATAATAATAACAATAAAATAAAATAAAATATTTTCATATAACTGACAGCAAAAATAATATCAAAAAGAAAAACTAAAGATATATTATTTTATAGCCAACTTAAGAAAATCAGCAACAAAAACTATAAATATTCTTCCTCAGTCAACTTAAGAAGAATAATAACAAAAATAATTGAAAAAATATTCTCCCCTAAGCGACTTAATGTGAGTAATAGAAAAATAAAAAATAAATAAAATACCACAGTACTAAACAGAGCATGACGGCAAAAACAACCATCCTAATGGTTCGACAACAACAAATGAGATAACCATGTGTTTGTTAAGCTATGAATAACAAAATGAAAAACCTGTTAATTGGGTTTACATGTCTCAGCAAGTAAAATCAGGCAGCAATGGTTGGAGATAGAGATGTGTTAATCCTGAGCAATGGCCTAGAAATGTGTTCTAATAACCATCTTCCAGAGCATGAATCACCTGTATCATCTATTCCCCATTTCTTGCTTTGCTTGTTGACAATTCCCATCTGCCCTACAAAAATGGCCAACTATATCCTCCACAGAAAATCAAGCGTGAATGCTACCACGACTAGGGTGATACATGGATGCTCAGCCATGCGTGTGCTAAATAACAAAGCTTCCCAATCATCATCACTCCCAAAGAAGATAATCACAATGCGATACACTGAATTGCTGGTCAAGAGCACCTGGTTGCTCCCCACTATCCCTCGATCAATGAGATCCCAACTAAGCAAGGAGCATTCTCAATGATGTGCTGGTTGATGAGTCAAATGAAGGGGCTCGTGTTTCCTAGTCGCCCACCAATTCTTTACTATGTGAAGTTGTAGAATCACAAAACTCATTATATTATCCAATGCAACTGTGCATGTCATTGTGCATGCCTTTGTTTGGTGAGACAGCAACCAGGTGTTGCGCCACCATGCTGCCAACATGCTGCTGTTCAAAATGATGGAAAGCATTGACGATCAGCTCTGGGTCGAGCACCATTGCCTTCAGATCGTGATATGGAACCAGCACGGCCGACGTGCATCCCAAGAGTTTTGCCAGGTGCAAGAATAATGGCTCTGAGTCATGATCATAATCGAGAATGGTTTTCCTATTGTTCGTCATGTACTGTTTGGCAGGATTATAGAGAAATGAAATCATAGGTCTGGAGATGCTGTTGATTATCAGCATCCACATCAAGAGAAGATTGAAGGTATTGATGTCAAAAATCAATTATGCCAAACACCGACACTGTGGGGCTGTGCACAAGCCTGCATGATCTTGGTGCACATATACTGGGTAGAAACAGCACAGATACTGCTCAAATTAGTTGGCAGGCAGACCACCTTCAATTGCTCCGGAGTAAAAGTATCGCAACACTACAACTGCATCAACATAGTCAGTGCCAAGACCTATATGCACAATTTTGTGGCGCACAGTGGGTATGCGACAGTGGGGGAGTGTTTGCATGCAATGGGTGCCACTCTCCTTAGGCTTTTCACCACCAAGGGGTTCCCTCTGATAATATGTAGAAGTTTAAAACAAATAAAATTAAATTTCTTTTAATATTTTAAACAATACACCCAGTGTTCTTATATAAAGGACACTGATTTAGGCAACCCACAAATTGGATGCACCTATCAAATACACAAGTAATAAAAAGAATACAACTGTTTTTCCAAACTTTGACAGGAGTCTTCCTCAAAGGCTGTCAATCATACAATTAAATATTAATAAAAATAAAAAAAATTCAGAATTTAATTATATGAAAAAATAATTTATATGGAATAAACAATTAAGATAATCATGATTAAATATGATATAAGAAAGTAAAAAAAATACAGATTAAACAGTATAATATCAAATGATTTTTATATTTTTTTAATGACGATAATAATATTCTCGAATAATAAAAAAATATAAAGAATTAATTATAATTACTAGTAATATAAATATTTATTCATATGTCGATAATTCATAAATCTTAAATAAGAGCAGAGTGAAATAACAAGTAATAACTTGAGGAATAATAAAATTTACAACTATCTTAAAAAAAAGTTTTGTATATTCTTCTCTAATAAGTGTGTTGGGATTGACTCATACATTATCAGCTGTTTTGAGTGACCATCATAATGACAAGGAGGTCGAGCAGGATCTCACTCTCTATTGAGCGAGTTGTCGCCTAGTCTTCTCGTGTAAATATGCATAGATTCTTGTAATGATTTATAGATGTCATGACAAAAAAACATGATATCATGTTGGAAACAAGAGATCGTAAAGAAGTTTGGTATCATGATTTGAAATTTTAAGGTCATGAAGGAATTTAATATCATGATTTGGAAACATGATGTCGCAACTAAGTTTAGTGTTACAACATTAAACTTTCTATCAAGACTTGTATACCTTATTGTTTTGTAAAAGAAAAAAATAATAATTTATAAGACAATAAAGCAAAAATTTAAAGATAATGTGCATCGATATCAAATAAAATATGCATTGGTTGCTTTTTTTTTCTCTCTCTATCAAATGAATATATAAAATCCTGAAATAAACCATCAATCATTAAATTTATGTCCATTACAGTATAGTTGGACAAAAATCCAATGATTTAGACAACGATGTGTGTTGATGTCATTGTTGAATTGTTGAAAGACATTACCAAGGTAACAATTTTTTTTAATGGGATGCTTGAACTTCATGGCCTTATACTTAAAAAATATTAAAATATAGGCGCATAGACTTCAAACATCTATGTATTTTAATAAATCATGAATGAGTTCATGAAATCTATGCACCATGACCAAATCATGCTACTTGTGACAAAAGCTCGGGCCACACCGAGCTTGGGCATTCAGGTCAATTGGCTAGACACACATGGTGCGAGTTGTGCCACAGGCATGCCCATGCTCGATGATGACATGATTTCTAGTCGTGTCATGCTCAACATAACTTTTGTGGCCCATGTCATGGGATGGCTTCAGGTTGCCTGACCCATTTTCCAATTTGACTCATGGGTCATGAATTAGCTGGTTCTATCTAGTACTCTTCACCTTTGGTTTTAGGAGATGCATGTCGTATTATTAATGTCGTATTATTGTTTTAACCGTCATGGATTAAAGGCACAATATGTGATATTAATATTATACATTAATAATATTTTAATTATGTGAGATGATCAGTTGGATATATCTCATCTCTAATAGTTTTTACATATCAAGTTCCAAATGAAGTACTTGAGATATCTTAGATATTTTCTATGTATTAAGCTCATATACTTAAGAGATATGATTTTTTTTCTCATAGGAAATACATTTTAGATATGTTGTTTGATTGGGATATATCGGGATATGTATTTGTTGACTAACCACTTCTGAGCTCAGGATCTGAGCCCAGAACATCGGCCCAAGATCCCGGACACAGTTCGGATCGTGCCGATGAACAGTGCCTTCGTAACAGGCACGAGGTCCAGGTGAACTAAGGCACGGCACAAACAGTGCCGAGAGCCAGCCCAACACAAGCCCAGACACAATTCTTGACCATTCCGTGTCGAGCCAGACACGGCTCAATCAGGCCATACCTCAAGTTGGGGCTAAGCTGCCCGGTCCACTTGACATCTCTAAAAAGTAACAAGAATTTATGTTGAATAATATCATATCTATAATTTTCAAGCATCTAATATTGACATTGACTATTATAATATTCTTAAAAGGATAAAAGAACATATATAATAAAATATAAATTATAATTAGAGATGTTAAACTTGCTGGGTAGCCCGAGTACGATCCAGAACCGTGACTCATGCCTGGACAGCATGAGCTATATCTCATGCCGAATTAGCATGACCCGTGTGCCTGGCCCAGTAGCACAGCAAAATGGCCCAGGTGGAATGCCCAACAAGGACCCGTTCCAGTGGTCTAATTTCCATTTTTTTAAATCAATTGTCCTGTTACTAGGTGGTCCAATTTTTTTAAAACAATCGGTCACGTAAGCCAACAATCCTTTGCTTGAAAACACAATGGGTTTCTTTTGCGTACACCTTTAGAGTTCAACATGATACGGCATGGCACGGCTCATTTGACACCTCTAATTATAATTATCGTTGATATGAATATTTACTCTTGTATTAATAATTGAGGAATATGAATTGATAATACATATGAAATAACTAGTAATAGCTAAAAGAATGATTAAATTTAATAATATCAATGTCATAAAGATAAATTGTATATATTATTTTCCAATAAATATCATTGTAAATGAACTCTATAATTATAACTTTGTCACATCATTATTTGAGATACAAGACGTATTGAGGCATAAAAGCCTTTTAGAGCCTTAATGCACAAGATCCAATCCATTATGTGATAAGTCATGAAAGATAATCACGTATTTCAAATCGAAAGAAGTAACAGCTCATCTAATATATGTACATGTGTGTGTGTGTGTACATGTATATATATTTATTTAGAGTTTAGTGGACATATTTACATATATATATATTTATTAAAAATAATTTATATACATGTACATATACATATATATGCATGTACACATACACACAAACACACTTTCCAACACATATACATACACATACAAATACTCATTTTCATGTAAATATGTGCATTAAACTCTAAACAAATTAATTTTATGTGCATTTAAAATATTCAATACACAAGAAGATATATATGTACATGTGTGTGTGTGTACACGTAATACACATACTATTTTCAAAATGTTGATATATATGTGGATATTTATATTACATAAAAATGTACACAAGTGTGTATGCAAGTGTATATATATGTAGAGCAGTGTATATGCATATATATATATACACACACATATATTTACAAGTAAATATGAAGAAAAATGTATATATATGTATGACAATATGTAAGCATATACATTTATTTATATATATCAACTATAATTCTCATAAAATTAAATATCAATATTAATTTTGAGAAGATAAATGCATACACATATTAACGTATATACATAATTTTATGACATACCACAAATTATTCTTAGCATTAAAATATCATATTTTTGGGTGTCAAATTCACGAGAACAAGGACAATGGGGTTTATCTAGGGGGAAGATATCAAGGGAAAAAAAAGGTAGAATAAATATAAAATGAGGAAAATGAAAATTATTATGCAAAAATAGGGAAGACGAGAAGAGGGAGATGAAGAAGGGGATGACAATGAAGCGAGAGATGGAAAGGGAGAGACCAGAAGGGGGTCAAGGTGAAGGAGGACACAATGTTGTATCTGGTTATGGCATGTAATGACTTAGGGGCATAATCACATTAAATATTTTTAGTACACCTCAAATTAATTTGTTAAGAATTTAGTGAACATATTTTTAATTACCAAATTTTGGATTCTTTTTTTTTGAATATTTTATTTTTGGTGCACCAAAACACATATGTCCCGATTATCATCATTATGTATGATTCTAAAGATAGTGATAGCACTAGTGATAACCTCAATATCATTGATATCCGTTGAGTAATCATCTGTCAGCAACACTTTTAATTTATCCTAAATGTCCAACTTTAAATTTTCTTAGTCCTTCAATCATACAAGTGTCTCTATAATATTTAGTTGAAATTTATATCTCTTATTTAAAATAATATTGGCTACCAAAAAAATTTAACTCTAATATTATGCTAGACATATAAGAAGTCAGTAAATCATGTATCATCTTAGATAGCACAAGATAAATAAATTCATATAATTTCTACAAACAAATAATATTCAAATTCTTATTATTATCATATAATAAAATGGAATAGTGAGTGATATTTAAGTACCAAAATGATTCGCTCATTTTCGATGGATCAACATGTCATTTATTTCTAGCTAACTGAATAAAAAAATTATTTCCAAGTATGGTTACCATGTCTATACTCAGATCCTCACTATAATTATTATACCTAATATCAAAATATGTAAATATGTTAATTAATTTTTTATGAATAAAATATTCAGATCCATCCATTTGATCATGCAAGAGGATATGTATATTAATATATTATATACTTCGTACACATTAATCTTAAGATCCATATAGATAGCCAAGCAGTATAAAGTTATAATAGATAACCAATATTATAAATATTTAGTTTTCATTTCAATAATCATGATACTAAATGCATTGTGTCCTATATGCTTACTTAACAAGCAATAAATGTTACATGTGTATTGGATATAATGCAAGTAGTAAGAATTTACATAAACAAACACATGCTCATTATATCATAAAAAATATTCAAGAATTTCATTAAAAAAAAAATTTATCATATATTATCAATATAAAATTGTCGCTATTACTATTGACGTAGTCAAATATCACGTATTATTAATCAACACATAACTCTAGCATAAGGTGGATATAATTTCAATGATATATTACATCCATTTGAATTTTTTTCTTTTTTAAGTTAGCTGACAAACATAGATTATTAAACTATTGTTATCTACTATATATCTTAAAATATTTTAATAAATTTCTCTTTTTTTCTAATACGAGATAACACTTTTTTTCCACTTGCATTATTCGGTTAATTATATGACACATATTTAATATGAAAATTTTACCTAACATCTCATCTCTAATTATTATGACAAACATATTAATGATAATATTATTATTCAAAAAATTATCAAATATAATACTAAAAATTTCATTTTAAATGACATTCCCCAAATATCCCTATCATATAATCATATATGACAGAATAATTATGAGGATGAAAGATCTCAGAAAATCCTAATTTTTTTTTATTAAGTTTTCACTTAGAATCTACATAATTGCCGGTGAGATATGTGAATAATGCATTATTACGACTAGTTCATATGTCAAAGATCACGATATCACTCTATTATTTTTCATAAATTCATTAATTTATTAATTTTTTTCCAAACTTATAATATTTTATTATATCATTCCTATTATTTTTTTTATAAAGTTTTGTTTTACTATTATAGTACACTCTTTTGGCGGAAGAATACCATTATTTATAATCTAAGTACTACTACCCTTTACCCTCTTACACCCGAACCAATACCTAAATCAGTAAACTTACTTGCAGAAATATCTAACATAACACTTAGTAATAGAAGCTCAGTCACTTCAGCATTAACCATAACAATATCTTGACATAACCCTAACATCACATTAGTGTAATGATAAACTAACGAGTAGACAAGTGGATAAATCCACTTTTTAAATGTTTTGTTACATGTGTCCCAAAGAGAAGAATCCTCAAGTGAAAATTCATCAACTTTCACTCCATGTAGTGGAAGAAATTGAAATGTTTGCCCCTCCTCTAGGGTACTGAACCTCTTTCCGAAGCCACCTACCATGTAGATGGCTGCTGCTTGTTAGTATTGTTATTTTCATGCTTCTTTCTAATCTAGTTATAACTTGTCAAGATGCCTCCATTTTTGCTATCCTACTAACCTTTATTTCCCTTTTGCTTCTGCTCTACCTCTTCGAATTACCTACCATTTGCCCTGCAAGACCTAAACATCCTTTCTAGCAGTATTTAATCAATATTTACCTGGCTAACACTTGTAGCAACCTGCAAAAAATACAACCCAAGCACAAACTATAGAGCCAACTAGCTTAAATTAATATGTATAAAGTAAACCCCCCATTCTGAGTAAGCCTATTAAGGCAGCTTTCTGCCTCATCTCCTATTATCAATCCTCTGCTTTGTGTTTTGCTTCTCACCCTACCCTTTCCTATTCTAGAACAACTTGACCCATTCATTTAGCCTTTACCTGCAAGTTAGAAATGCAAACTGAATATGAAGAGAATAGAAATTACCACAAACCTCTTAACCCTTCCCCTTTTTTCTCCGTTTCCTTGGGGCTAATTAGTGCTTCCTTATCCTTGCAGATTCTAATGTATGGATAAGCCATTTCATCTAACCCTGTCATGCTTTAAATCATCCCGGAATGGACTCGTCATCAAATTCTTGTGATCCTGTGTACATATCTTCTTTTGTTAGCTTATCCGCTAATGTATTTGCCTCATTATACGTGTGGAAAATTATAGTTTTCAACTCTTCCATATATTTCCTTATATTATATATATTCTCTTCATATTTTCACATTTCCAAGCTTTTTGAAGCTAGTCCAACTAGATGCCTCGAGTCTACTTGAATTTGAATATCTTTTAGTTTAAGCTATTTGCACATTTGAAGCACTTTAAGAAGGGCATGTATCTCAAAATGTAAGGCTGATTTGACCCTTCCTATCATTGTGAATGATTTTATTATCTTGTCCTGCAAATTCCTAATCACTCCTCCTCCGGCAGCCCTCATCTAAGAAGCACGGATACGAACACGAACACGAAAATACGACTCGGCAGAATATGGAAACACGACAAATTCTAAAAAACTAGAATACAGATACGGCTAAGATACGGCATAATAAAAAAAATAAAATTTAAAATAAAAATTATTTTTTTTATAAATATTAAGTATTTTATAAAATAAAATAAATTAAATTAAATTAAAATATTTTATTTTATAAAATAAATATATTTTTTTTATTTTATAAAATAAAAATATTTTATTTTATTTTATTTTATTTAATAAGATAATATTTATAATTATTTTATTTTATATAATAATATTTTAAAATTATCTTATATTATATAAAAATTTTTTTTTTTATTTTATAAAATAAAAATATTTTATTTTATTTTATAAAAATATTTTATTTTATGCCAGCGCTGCATCTCCACGGTTAGCGCCCACCCCCTGCCTCCCCCCTCAATTCGTGCCCGCCCCCTGCCTCCCTCCTCAATTCACGCCCGTCACCTACGTCGAGTTGCCAATGTCGCCATTGGACATCGTCGGACGTTTGGTCACTCGGCATGGATACGATAGCTGACGCAACCATCCGATACGCCATGTGGCATATCAGATATGGATTGATCAATGATACGCTACGTGGCGTATCGGACATATATACGTGTCATGTCCGTGCCGTGTCCACGTGTCAGACACGTGGACATAGCTATAGGAAGCCATGTTCGTGCTTCCTTGGCCCTCATATCCCTATTAAAGGTTCCATCTGTGTTAAGAGCTATCTTACCTTTAAGTGGTGTATTCCATTTAATGCTTTTTAAGCCCTATCATCTCTCTTTTTTAAATGACAAACATCATTCTTTTTTTAAGTCTTTCAGAGTTTCCTCATTACTAACCTTAATCGGCTTTATGGCTGAAATACCCAAGATCTCTCTTTTTATCTCCTTTAATATCTCGAGAGTTCATCCGAACCCCCCTCGAATCTGCTATTATTTCTTACTTTCCAAATATATCAAATCAAAACCAGTAGAATATTACTTCCTAGCCAAGTGCTACCTTATATTATTCCTACTAGTGAATCCATGAAATATTATGATTAATATGTTAAAAGTAAGTATACGTGATAATCAATTTGATAATGATAATAATCAATTTTACTACCTTAGAATTCTCTAAGAATTTAATTATATTTTTTATTATGTATACCTACATAATAAAATAGGTATATATTATAATAAATAATTTTACTACCCTATAATTCTTTAAAATTTAATTGAAATACTCATAATAATATTCAATTTAATTATATTTTCACTCACAAATTCATTATTATAAATACGGAATGCCAATAAAACTAGAATTGATTAAACTTTAAAAATCTCACCACTTAGTTAAATTTGCCTATGATCTAATACACAATATATTTTGGTGTATTGATTGGCATACCTCTTAATATGGTCAGTGTCACTAATACTCCTCCTACATATATATATATTTTTACAAATAAGTCAAAGTTATTGAAAAGAACTTAGTTTTAACTTTGAATATTTTGATTATGATATCATTATCTATATCAATGTCGGAATCATTATTATTATTATAAACACTATCTATCATTTATTTATTTTATTTATAAATCTAAATTTAAAAAAAGCATATTTTAAAATTTTTATAAATTATTAATTATAACATAAATTAAAAAAAAAATAATTATGTATTATAATAACATAACTTTATTTAAGCAGCGGTCACAAATCACCTTTTTTTTTAAATTAGCAAACCTAAAGCTCAAAATTAGACATCAAAATAGAGTAAAGAAAATGAGAGAAAATAAATAAATATAGGAAACCTAAAAAACACAAATTACAAAATAAGGGAGATAAAAGGAGAAGAGATGAAATCCAATATGCATCAAATTTTTGCTATGTAGCCAATGGAATGAAATCTAAAAGCTACAAAAATAATAAAAAATAATTTTTTTTATTTTTTTACTGACATTGAAAGAGATAGGCATAGCCTTCACCTTCTTTGTCGGGGCCCATTATGTAATCATAATGGGCAATGAGCAATCAAGACCCATGACCTCTAAGGAGGTCGTGGCCATGACCCATGACTCGTCCCTGGCCACCAACTTACCATTCTTGTAGACCATGCCAATGAGCAAGCCATGAAAATTGTGCATGGCCCAGCATGAGACAAAATTGGCCTCATCCCAACATGACATGAATTGTGACATGGGCAAGCATGACCATGATCCAAACATGGTTCTAGCCCATGTCATGTTAGACGATGCATGGCTATTTTGGGTTATGCCTCGTATCGTGCCCTAGCAGCTCATTCCATTTGACATCTCTAATATGAGATTTATATTTAAACTAACATCCAATTTATTAATTATATAACATAAATACTTACAGAACTATGTTGGATGAAAAATTATCACTCAATTAAGTTTTGTGATTATGTTAATTAACTATGAGATTTGAGATTCTCACAAAATAATAATATCATGCTAGCCTAACGTTGTCATTTGACACTTCTAAGCTCTTCGCATACTGAGGTATGGGAAAAAAATTTAATGACTTAAAATCTCTTTGATGGATCATGAATATTTACAATTAATTGAGTATTCAGATTCAAGTTGGTCATCAATATACACGACGAAAAAGTTTACGACATAATTTTGTACTTTTCTTGTAGACAGCCTCAACTCCAAAAATGTAAAAGGTATATTATATGATCTCAAATTTAATATTTAACAAACAGATAAAACACATAGATATAGATTACTTCTTCCTATGAAAAAAGATTCAGTAAATTTATTATTACTCCAACACACATTCAAATTGTAGAGCAACCATTTATCATAATCATGATTAGTTTGAAAAGATCTCAACTTATATTTTTTTATTTTTTATACTTTTGATGGGAGCATCCAATATATGATTTGTCTCAATTACTTTTTCCAAATATATAAGGATATTTGAGATGTAATTTTTTAAATAAGATATTTCAATTTTCATGTCATCTCTATTTCATTTAATTAGTTTCAATCTTATGATTTACATTTTTTAAAATTTTTATTATTTTTTAAATTAAAAATACTAAATATCAAAAAAAAATCCTATTTTTGAGATTTTAGCAGATTTAATCTCAATTGAATCATTCAGCACTTTTTAATCATGCTTCAATCTTATGGTTTTCATTCAAGCAGCTTTAATTTTATGGTTTATATGTCATCCTCTATTTCCTAGTATCACTAAAAAATGTAAGAGGCATATGGTCTACTATTGTTGGAATCATGCTACTATTGTCACTCTTTAATTCTAGCAATTATGACAATATTATTCATTTAATTTCAACTTAAATGAATCATGCTACTAATGTTGGAATCAATTGGAGGAATTGCGACATAACATCAGTATGCAAATGAAAGAGATTATTGTTATTGTATACATATTGTAGAAATTAATAATATACCAAAAAAAAAATATTGATAGCTATTTTAGAGAGCAGACCAAGAGAACTATAAAGTAATTAGACTTTAGAGAGAAAATAACTATAAAAATTATTCATAAGTCATCACAATATTTATTTATCATAATATTATTAGAAATAAAAGCAAAACTTTTCTCAATGACAGTATCAAATACTTCGTGTTCTTTAAGAATAACAAATTTTATTACTCGTTATTTCACTTCAAACTATTAAATTATTGACACAATGATCAATATTAACATTATTCATAATCATTATTAGTAATCAATACTAACACTATTATTCCTAATGATTTTTATGAGTTCTCTTTCAAGATAACTCAAATCTATTTAATTTTTTATTTTACTAATATTTATTTATTTAATCACAAATTTTGAAGAAGATTTTCATTAGGATTGACAACAATAAATTATCTTCTTTTTTATGATAAAATCTAATATTAGTATATGAATAAGTTGGACCATTTGTTTGGATATTCTCAACTTGGTCACACATTACTGGTCAAGTATTGAATATTTTACCCTAGTTTAAGCAATATTTTTAACTTAGAGTGTGCAAGATATCAATTTTTACTAATATAAGAACTCACTCGATCTAATATACACTTACACATTAGACCTACGATTCATGATTTATATTTGTGTTTCTTTATTTTAGATCATAATTTTTTTCTATTTTCGATTAAGTCATAAAATAATAAAAATTTAATTTACTAATAACATGTAAAAAAATAATAATAATACAATATATCATATATCAGACAACTTTAGTACTTACTGCATAAATGATTGGATCATATATCAGACTTCTTGTATCAACACACTTTATAATTAAGTTGCAGAAATAAATAATAAATATTTAATAAAAATAACAAAAATATTTTCCTTTAGTATATTTGTTCCAAGGCATCCATGAGAAGATACAGTGTTAAAAATAAATTATCTCATCAACCAAAAATCTTTTATTTTTTCTCACTATATGTCCTTTTAGATCACATATCATATCCATTTTTTCTCACCAAAGTATCTATGTGCATTCTCAAATTGATTACTTATTACTAACCAAGTTGCAAATATTTTATATTAATCTAAAGAATATTCCGTTCCTAGATAATGAGAATTGTCAATTAAAAAAGTTTTATCATAATTTCATTTCCTACATGTCATTCAAATTTGAGTATTGACTCATCCGATCTAATACATTCAAAAATATAATATTAATAACCGAGCAAAGATAACATCAAAGAGGACATTAGATATTTAATTACTTTTATTGATTATTGCTTGAAATATACATGAAAATATCTCTTTTGTGATTTATCAAATATATTTTATTTTTCAATTAATTCAAAACATAATAAAAAATTAATTTGATAAAAATATTGAAAAATACGGAAATAATAATATATTATATTACGTATCAAATAGAATCAACATATATTGTATAATAATAGAATTACACACCAAATTTCTTTTGCCGGTACATGCCAATAGAATGGTATTGATAAAAAAATAATACATATCTAATTGAGACAGCTCGAACAATCAACCTTGGAATGAGTATTCCAAAATATTTTTAGGGATATAATTTTAACTGTAATTTATTTTATCAATCGAATATCTTTTCCTTTCTTTATACAATGTATACCCTTTTAGATTCAATATCATAAAGAATTTATTAAGATTACCTCCTAAAATTATTGGATATATTTATTTTATTCTCAATCGCTTTTCAAAATGAGAAAAGTTTATATCTAAATTGTGAAATGTGTCTTCTTTAGACACCCTACTACTCAAATAGAGAATAGATATTTTTTACTAAAAATAAGTAAAAGTATTTTTTTATCAAGACTCATTAACAAGTCGATTAAGAATGCAGGTCCATAAGTTGCACTAAATCCATTATACTTATTTTTTTACTTGCAGCCACATTTAGACGACTAGTTAGTATAAAGAATTCATTATACATATGAATACGTTGGTACTCAGTATGATATTGATACTATGGAGTCATTATATCTATCAATTAGTATAAATCTTGTTGATTCTAAAGAAGGAAGTTATCCAAAAAATAATATCTACTTTAGGCCCAAATAATATAGTAGTCCATCACTAAATTTATAAAAATTCATATTAAATTAGTAACTAAAATACTTGATCACTTGAGACTTAGAATCCACTTAGGAAGAAAAGGGCATACCCAACCTTCTTTAACTAGACACAAAGCTACCGAGGAGCCAGATGATCTTACAATAAGCCCAACTAATCTTGATTTTCCGATCACTCTCCAAAATAAATAAATGAGTTGTAATAAGCATCCAATTTTATAGATTTTGTTGTATTCTCACTTATTTCTTTTTTAGTTTCTTTTATTACTTCTTTAAATAATACTAAGATACTCAAGTCTTTCTATGCGATATTAACAACTCATCAAAGATGGCATCACATGATGATAAAAGAGAATCAACCACTCAATGAGCCTTGAGAACTAGTACCATGAGCTTTGGAAATAACCATTGTTAGTTATAAATAAATCATATTAATATGAAACTTGTAGTAAAAGAATTTACTAAGATATTTTGTGCAAAATACCAAAATATTTCCTCTCTAATAATTAAGATTACATTTATATGATTACAAGTAAAGCTTAATTTGCAAGATTTTTATAGGCAATCACTTCATTTAGGTTACACGTGCATTATAAATGTTTCTTTATTTTCTATGAGAAGCTTTGATTATATATTATTTTAAAAATTATCTATATGAATAATATTTTAATTATAAGAGATGAATTATGAATCACACAACTCAAAGAGTACTTTTAAACATAATTTTAAACAAATAACCTTTAAAAACACAAATATTTTCTTAATATAAAAGTAATTTATCCTATAAGAGATATCACCTTGTATCGAAAAAAATATACACTTAAAATTCTTGTAGAGATTAATTTTTTGAGTTCTTCTCCAACTATCAGCAAGTTCTCCTATTAATCTATGTAGTAACTTATAGAAAAATAATATAAAAGATTAACTATTTGATAATAGTCATGTAACATATAGCATACACAGTTAGTATAATTAATTATTTTTTATATTTTCTTCAATATATTCATTTTAAAACAACTATTCACATACTAAGATATTAAAAAAAAATTTGAGACTTGAGATCTTTTTTAGGGATCATAAGTACTAATATGCACCATAATAAGTTCTACACCATGAATTATACTTTTCTTGGAGTAAACCTTGTCTCTTTGAAAAGTAAGAGATAAATAAATAATTTTAAATCTAATGTAAATTTTAAATTCAAAGAGATAATAATTACTTATAAGATATTTTAGATATGACATCTAATCAAAGAGATTACATTACGTATAGACTCTCTTCTTCCACTGTCATTTCCTATGACAGTCAGACAATGAGATATTTAACATCTAATATAGTATTTTATGAGCTAAAGAAATACATAGAGGTAAAGATGTCAAATGATCTATGAGGCCTGATCCCGACCTATGGCACATCTCAAAAATATTTTGCCAAGTACAACATGAAGTCATCCCTATTCTATACATAGGCCGGCACATTATTGCATGCCTTTGGCACAACATAGTCCATTGCCTTTTGCACAACCAGCATGAACATGCATGGTGTGTAGTTCTCACACACTTGTTCATGCTAGATATATTAATAAAAACATGTAAAGTCCAGGTGATATCTTAAACATTATATTACATAAAAATAGGCACATCAAGTGTATGTGCCCCATTTACAAAGGTCATTGACTTTGCAATGACCCCCAACAACGACACCAACACATGTTGTTGACATTGTCGAATAACATTTAATTCTAAACATTATAAAAAAGTAAAAAAAAAAATTTTGAAACTTTTTGGATAAATCTCCAACATTGGATGTGCCAAAAATTATTGGCAGAAAACCAACAGTTGTTGGAATTCTAGACTTTTATGCATCAACTTGAGTGCTGGTGTTATAATTTACAACTTTATATTTTCCTTTTTTTTATTTTTTATTTTTTATTTTTTATTTTTTGACAAGATCACCCAACATATGAGTTGTCTTAATCATTTTTGTTCATTTTTTATAGGTTTGCTTGTGTGATAATTTCTATGATGCATGATTACATTTTTCATTTGTTATTTTATGGCTCAAAAATTCAACATTCTTCGATGTATAATATAAAGGAAGAAAGAATGTCTCGGTTGATATTGTCATTTTCAGTGGCTGTAAAGGCTTGACCTTTAGCTGCCGTAACATTATATATGTTGGTGGGAACATGAGTTCGGCATAATAAGAACAATGCACACATTGGTGATAACTAAAGTTCCATAAATGTTCGTGAAAAGTCCAGAGAAGTGTTTGAAATATTCCTATTCTGATAATGATTGTAAAGATGAGATCACATTTACTATCTTGAAATAAAACAAGAACAAATGTTACCCAGAACATGAGACTCCGCCAGAGTAATACATATGAAAATCCCACCAGATATCAGTACTCTTCTTACCTGTGAATTATAAATTTAAGCTTATAAGAAAAAACCAAGAGAATAAATGATAGAACATACCCAAAAATATGTTTAAAAAAAAAAAGTTCAGCTGCCCAAGAACCTCAGACAAATACTGATTCCCTAGCATGGGTCCCTTATCCGGTTCCATCAAAGCATCAAAGCCACCTTTATCAAGAACAACACCGAATGCTTCATCTCCAAACTAGTGTAAAAAGTATGAGCAAGTGAAATAGAAGAAACAACCACATAACCACACCTTTTAAGGTAGCCCATCCAGAATAAGAAAAAAAACAACACAAAAAAATGCAGGTGACCCATATACCTGACACACGTGCTGAAACAATTCAGTTGAGAAATTTTGAAACAGTGCACATAAAACAATGATATAACAGTGACATCCTTCTAGTGATCTTGTTATTATCATCCACAACCAACTGCTATTTCAAGGTATCATTGTAAAAGACAACTAGTGTAGCAATTTCCAAAAACACAGATAAAGATATATGGCAATGTGCAAGTGCAAGTGAAACAGCCCAATGACATTCAAGAAAATATCCAATTGTGGACTGGACTTTTGAAGACTGAATTATCATGAAGAAGCTACAAAGAAATTCTAGAAAGTTCAAAAAATTTAAATGTATGTTCCCATTCACAAATATTCTACAAGTTTATTATATAATGAAATTATGACATATAACATAACTTGAGTCATTAATGATAAAATATTCTTACTATATAAAAAAGTCATCTCATTGTTATACTCACTTAAGATTTATTTGAAATATATATTTTATCAAAATATTTTTCTTTCTTATTTAGATTGGGTGAGGTATCTTGTGGTGTAACTTTTATGAGAACAAAAGAATATTGACTTAGACATCGAGATACGTATGATGATAAGGATCGAGAAAAGAAATGAAATTCAAGATGGAATAGCATCTATGAAAGCTCGAATAATTAAGGAATAGTTCTTTTTTATTTCATTATATCAAAAACTACCAATATGACTGGAAATTAAATTCAAGAATAATGAAAAAATGAAAATATAACTTATTTCTTTTTTTTTTTGATGAATCTCTCTAAATTCGTGATTTTCACAATAGAAGTAAATTTGTTGACATTGCATTGAAAATAGAGAATCACAAAAAAAATATTATTAAACTGAGTTTGATTTTGTGTAACTCGATCAAAAATAAGAAGTGTGAAAGATGAAAAGACTTAATATTCATAAATTTTACTATTATCAACCACGAATTGAAACATTGATAGATACAGATGTGTCTGATTTTTTTATTTCTAAAAGAATCACAGATAAATTGAATTTCAACATAATCAAATGCAATAGTTGGATTATGTTGGTAAATTCTAAAATATTCTAATAATTAATATCGTATCTAATGTGAAAGCTCAATTAAAAATTTGAAAAGAAAAAAAAATATTCAAAATAATTTCTTAGATGACTTGCCTTAGCACTTGGGTTGGATTTTTTGGATGAAGTAAAAATACTTCCAGTTCAATTTTACAATTGTAAATGCAACCAAGATCATATTTGCTAATATATTATCCTAAATCAAAAATATTATCCACAATGCAATTATCAAAAAAACAAAACAAAATAAAATAACATATCTGGCAGCCCTAAAAATTCTGAAAAATTTAGAAACTATTAGCGAGATGTCGACAAAAATATTAAAACTTTTTGACTCATTTCAAGACTTCATATTTTCCTAGATGCCAAAGGAGGCTGACCACAAAATTGACTTGATGCCAAATGTCATTCCAACAATCAAAATACTCTATCGAATGACTCTCCAAGAACTCAACTAGCAAAGAAAATAACGAAAGAAATTGATTGATGCTGAGTACATTTAAAGATGTTAATCAACTTGAGGCACGGCATGCAAATGTCCTGCCTTGCTCAGCACGGCATGATCCAAAGTCATACCTGGATCTGTTTTATGCCGAAACATGGCATGGCTCCTGCCATGTCAAGACAATTAAGGACGGGACAATACAACAATTAAAAATTTGTCAGCCCTATCTAACACAACCTCACAAAATTCAGCACTACCAACACAAACAGATACTATACATGCCTAACACAAGAATTTTTTAATGATAATTATAAATAAAGCACATAAATGTATACACCTCGTTTAAAATTTGCAGCCCAATATTGAACAACAGTTGCCTTCCGACAGCAATAGCAACAAGTGATTTTCCAAAATTAATTAAAATAAACATAAAAAATATTTACCTTTCTGAACCATTGAATTTCCTCCATTGTCTAAGGTTGGAAATCCAATGAATGTTTGATTTTCCTCCAAAAAAAATAAAAAAATAATAATATATTTTAAAATTATAAAAATTAAATAGGATGTTCACAATTCACATTTATAGTTTTTCACACTAAAATTATAATTTTCTCTTTATTTCTCTCAAAACATTTCAATTTTCATATAATACTAATATAAGCTTCTAATATTTTTATTTATATTTTTATATTACATAAATAATAAATAATGTAAGAACTAAAATTGTATTACTGACTATGAGTAAATTAATAATAGCGGACAAGTTCGAATTATCATTTGCAGAAATGCTGGGCACATAGATTGGAATCTTAAGGTATACAATCTTTATTTTATTTCAAATTATTTTTTTTAGTATAATGTGATTAAATACAATTCTTTCATACTCAAAATTTTTAAAAAACCAAACTAAAAAAATAAAAATAATAAATTTTATGAAAATAATATAAACATAGATATGAATAATGATAATCTGACTAAAAGGTCCAAGATTAAATTATCTACCAATCATAAGTCGGTCTTAACCTTGCACCTAAAAAAATCTAAGAATAAGATAAATATTTATAATATGATCATACTTTAAGATAATTAAAAACAAAAAAATTTATAAATGTAAAAGATAATTCAACATAATATATATATTATAAAAAAATATATAATCTTGGGAGTAATTGTTGTATTGTATACCTTATGAGACACGTTAATTAATACAATAAAAAATATGATATATTAAATCACAGACAAATTCAACTAAGTATGAGTAGTAAGATCTTTGAATATGAATCAACTTCATGTTTATTAACTTTATTTATTTATCACCAATCATTTGTAAGAAAAAATATGTCAAAATTAACTGCTACCATGAGTTTCTCAATTATATTCCAAAAAATCATAGACTAATTCATTTTATGCACATACATATTCGAGCTACTTATCATAAAATTTTTAAGTCAAACAAAAAAATATATATTAAAAAAATTATTAAATTATAAATTAATTAGTAATTAATAATTTTAAAATATTAAATAAAATGATCTTTATAGCATTCGATATTTGAATAAATCATGATGATAATGTTTTCGTATGTATAATTATCCATTTTATTGATTCTAAGTAAACACTAAATTAAAAAAATATTAAAATTTAATGAGATCTTTCATCCTCATGATGAATCCACCATATTAATAATTTAATGAGATCTTTTGGAGTGAATCCATTCACTCCAAAAGTGCAGCATTGTATTAATGGTCATATTCGACATAGAAACTGGTCGCATGATAACAGATGAGGAGCTGGAGAGTCCACCCTCGCCTGCATGAAGCCGGAATCGCTAGTAATCACCGGCCTGCCCATGGATTCAGCAGCAGTTCGAAAGCCCGAACCCCTGGTCTTAGAGCAGATGAAAAAGAGCTTGCTTGCGCTGGGCCCTGTTCACTACATACAATATACCATTTTTTGCCTCTTCCAAAAAAAGAATGGGATGACTAGTGCTGGTTCTTTTTTCCAGGAGAGGGCTTACTGCCTTGGGGGCGGAGGGGGCGGAGGGGGCAGCGAATATAGCATTAATATGGGATATAGTTACATCAGTAGCTGGAAATGGAACTACAGGCCGGGCCTGTACCTCCTAGATTGTCTACTCCTCTTTTTTTATATGATAATCTCGCTAGTGCTTCTTTCTTCCGCGCGCTAAGCGATCCTAATTCATTTTGGTCTCTTCATTGTAGTAGCTTTACCCAAACTGGCACGAACGGACTGGATCAAAATCAGCTTCAAAAAAACAAGTACCAGCAAATGAAATCCACTTGAGCAAGAAGACGGATGGCTGCTTCCAAGCCCACCTCCTGAGGTTTGCCACTTAATCCACTATCAATGTATCAATGGTGGTGGTCCACAAGCTCTGCTTTCCGACTTAAGGCATCAGCCACTAGATTCGCACCATTTCTATCCTATTTCAAAGGGGGTAGGAGGGTGACCCAATTTTTCATCTGCCTCTCCCTAGTGGCCCTGTGAGGGATCGATCTTGGGCAAAGACACTATGGGACGAAGAGAAGATGGAAACTCAAATAGATGGGTCAAATTGGTCGTCTAGGGGCTCTCAGGAAGTTCTTTCTTTCTCTCGATACGCAGCCATCGACCCTCAAAAGAAGCATTCCTTTAAAAGGGAAAGCACCTGCAGCGTACAAGCGGAGGAACCCGCCTGAATTGAATTCATATCTCCTTCGCTCATTTTTTACCTCAGTTGCAGTATGAAGATCAAGTTTTCTTTCTTTCCTTCTCATTTGAAAGCTCCAGTTCCGCCGGTTCAAGTGGTACACATCCACTCACACTAAACTCAAAAAGTAAATGTAAACTCCCCAGAGATGATGGCCTGCCGATTGGTGAACCAAGTGCTTTTTTAGGAAATATGAGATACAAAATTAAATATTAGCAAAACATTTAATAACACATCAAATAATGATGTGTGGCTATAAGTATGTTATTCAAAACTATTACAAATGGTCCCCTAGATAAAATTGTTTATCAAGCAAACCAAATACTTAACATTTATGTTAAGTATACATCACATAGCAAACCTAATAAAATAAGCCAACTTAAAAATAATTTCTCTCATTATAACGTATATAAAATACACTAAAATATAACAAGTACATAATAGTAGAGTTGGAAACTGGGTCAAGCAGCCTAAGGCACATCCCAACTAAGCCGTGTCTGGCCCGACATGGCTTGATCCAAAACCATGTCTGGACCTTAGTCATGCTGGCTCAAGGCACGACTTATATCATGTTGGGCCAAGGGTGTCTGGCCAAACATGACCCAGCTACCTGGCTTGTAGGCACGGTCCAACGGCATAGTAGGCTACCTGACCTACCTAGTTTTTTTAAAAAAATAAAATTTTTATTCAAAAAAAAGTATACTCCTCCTTGTACATGTGGTGGATTTTTTTAATAAATCTGCCACGTAGTTGACTAAGGTCATCCGCGTGGCACAATCCAGGTGCACGTGAATGTACCATGAGTGGATTTAAGAATATAATATTATAAATAAAATATATAATATCATATTTGATAACACATCTAACAATGGAATGGTCATTAACATGTTTATTAGGATCATTAGAGACGAAAGTCATTAAAAGAAATATTTTAAGTTAGATACATGTATCACTTCATTAACCTGATAATATAAGCATGAATAAAAATTATTTCCCTCACTTCAAAAAAATATATAACTCACTAAATATCTTTGGATGTCTAGCAGACAACAAGAATTTAATAATCTCTATTTGTCTGCAAGTCTTAAAAAAATCCAAATGGATGTGAGACATCATTGAATTACAAATATATGATGTTTGAGTCATGTATTAAATACAAACATGTAATATCTAACTACGTTAATAGTAATAGTTACAAACTTATTATTAATGACAGACTGAGATATAAAAATTTCATAAATAAAATTCCTAAAAAATTTTATGAAACGATGAACATGTGTTCGTCAGTTTATACTCTAACCACTTACATTGCACTCAGGTGCATATGCAATATAAGTGACATGTTTATGAAATTTTGAGATGACCCAGGATTTAGTGACATGACTCTTAAAATGAAAACCAAATATTTAAAATACTGGTCCATCATTCCATATATTTATTGTCTGGCTACATGCATAAACCCTATGATTAAGATGGAAGGGATAGAAAATATTTTGAAATACATATCAAAAATAAACCAGGAACACCAGCCTGAAGGGTTCATTTATAATAAGTTGACTTACTTATTTACAAACTATGACACTAAGTATGGTAGTAGTTATAGTCAAGCTCCAAATACGAGCATGAATACCATATTCAAAAATTATGACTTCTTAATTTAGTTAACGAGGAAAAAATGATAAAATTGACGGTCAAATAAGAGCGAGTTGTCTCAGTCAAGGAAGCACGGACACGGTACAGACACAGCACGGATACGTGTCTGATACACCACGTAGCGTATCATTGATCAATCCGTATCCAATACACCACGTGGCATATCAGACGGTTGTGTTGGCTGCCATATTCATGCCAAGAGTGGCTGACGTCCAACAACATCCGACGACGTCCAGTGGCCAACGTCGCCGCATGAGCGGCGTTGGCCACTCGACGCAGGCGGCAGGCGTGATATGTGGGGAGGCAAGGGGCGAACGCGATTTGAGAGGGGAGGCAAGGGGCGAGCACGATTTGAGGGGGGGAGGCAAGAGGCGAGAGCGATTTGAGGGGGGGAGGCAGGGGGCGAGCATGATTTGAGGGGGGGAGGCAGGGGGCGAGCATGATTTGAGCGGGGGAGGCAGGGGGCGAGCATGATTTGAGCGGGGGAGGCAGGGGCAGGCATGATTTGAGGTGGAGAGGCAGGGGGCGGGCGCCATCTGTGGGGATGTAAGGCTGGCATAAAATATATTAAAAAAATTTTATATTATAAAATAAAAAAATATATATTTTTATATAATATAAGATATTTATAAAATAAAATAATTATAATTATTATCTTATAAAATAAAATAAAATACAATATTTTTATTTTATAAAATAAAAATATATATATTTATTCTATAAAATAAAATATTTTAATTTATTTTATTTTATTTTATTTTATAAAATACCTAATATTTATTAAAAAATAATATTTATTTTAAATTTTATTTTTTTATCATGTCGTATCCTAGCTTTTTAGAATTTGCCGTGTCCCCGTATCCTGCCATGTCGTATCCCCATGTCCGTGTCCGTGCTTCTTAGGTCTCAGTATTAGATACGAATTACTACTCAATCTTATCACATAATGATAACAAAAATCTTGATATTTTATAATGGTAGAAATCATGAGTCCACATGTCTCATATTTTCTATGATGGTACGAGATCTACTGACTCCTTTGGTGTCGAATATAGCATAAGAGTATGTTTTTTATGTTACAGTCAATATAATTTCGAATAAAAAATCAAGACTGCGACCAGATATCATTAAGACACTAGCATGCACGAAAGATTTGAAAAATTCAAGATTAGATATCTAGGAAAATGCTAGAACAAGAGCGAATGAGTTACTGGCAAATGATGACTCATGAGATTTTAAAAAAATTGAACTCACCACTAGTGATACAATCAGATACTTACGCGATGATAATTAGTTGCATACTTATACCGATTAGCATCAAGATTAAGCTTGCAAGATTATAATTGATGAGTTTTATTTTATGTTATTATTGTGACATTGTATTATTTTATTTTATTTTATTTTGATTAGATGATGATTAATGAATGTATTTTTTTGATATTTTTAATTATTAAACTGTCATTTGTGTTAATAAATTTATGTTTTTTATAATTTATGTGAAACAAATAAATAACGTAATATCGCAACTCATAAATGGTACTTAAAAATTTAAATTTAAAAAAAATTAAAATCATTAATCCGCAACCAGTGGGGCGTGGGGATGAGTCGAGGTCGAGTACGAATTGATTTCGGAGTCCTAGCTAGGCCGGCATATCCGAGCCCAAATCAGCCCAATCCGACATGACCCAGCCCAAATATGGCCAAACTCGATCCAAACGAGCCATGCATGACAGACCATTATTGAGTCGTGCAGTGACTAGTACGAAATGGTGGCCCGATTGAGCCATCAAAAACCAAGTCATGTCAGCACAGTAAGGCCCATTTGACACCTCTACTTAATAGATTATAAAAAAATTATATTTTTGATAAGTCAGTAAGCCTACAAAAAATTCCAAAAAAAATTAGACACCAATGTAATTATGCATACTTAATGTTTGATTTATGTGTTAGTTATCAATATATGATAACCAACTATGCTAATAATAAAATTGATAAAATAATAATTAATCAATCAAACTGAGATACAAAAATTTCATTTTTATAATTTTTTTAAAATATTTAATGATATTACGAATTTGTATTCATTTGTATATACTCTGATCATATGCATTAAAATTATATGTATATGGAATATTAAGAGTCTCTTTAACAAATATAAAGAATACCTATTAAGATAATTTTTGTATCATTGCTATTAAGATAGAAATGAAATATTTAAACTATTAGTCCTATATTTCATTTTTTTGTTTCTTGGCAGCTTATATGAATCATAAAATTAAGATAAAAGACATGAAAGACATTATCAAAGATGGGAATGTCAAATGATAAGATTTGACATGAATCAACCATGTGAATCAAATGATAAGATTTATAAATAATTATATAAAAAATTTAAATATTATGAAATTAAATATAATTATTTTAGCAAGTCTTTGAGCATAAAAATCAACATTATATTCGAAAATAATGACTTTTCAATTCAATTATCTAAGGACAAATGATGAGGATGTCCATCACACAAAAGTGAACTATCAAAATACTTAAATATTAATTATTATTCTATTTTATCACAACGTGACTTAAATTCGAAAAATCGAATTGATAAAAATCATACAAAACCACTTTTTCATAATATCTAAAATAACATGTGATCTACTAACCCCTCTAGTGTTTAACATATCATCAGAAAATACATTTTCTCAGATTGTGAATGTAATTTCAAGTAAAAAAAAACTATACTACGATAAAATAAGTTAAAGCTCTATCATACTTACAAAATTAGAAGATTCAAAAATAAAACTACCAGATAAAGTAAAAAATTACAAATAATTGATGACACATATGAATACAATGATACCAAGATTATGAGTTGTGATTGTCCGAGCAAGTTAGAGTAGCAATGAACTGACAAGTATTTCTTTAGAATTTTTTTTACTTTAGATTTATATTTTTAGACCCAAATCTATTTTTTAAAATATTTTTCTTGCATTTTATATTAATCACATTTGTAGACAATTTATTTTAAATTTTAAATAAAATTTTTATAATTATACATATATAATATTAATATATTAAATTTAAATAAACAAGCATGTTGCTTGCATTAGTCGTGGTGGCAAACCTATTGCCTGGTGGCTAGTGGCACAATTAGATCCAGCTACAGCCTACTACATGTGAGTGGAGATGTCAAGTGGCACGGGCGGCCAAGGCACAACACAAGACACAGCCTGAATTAGCAGTATGAGGCCTAGCATGACATGGTCTTGAACAATTCATTGATCTAGATCATATCAGCACAAGGCATAAGTCATATCGTGTTGAACTAGAGCCAATCGTGTCTCGTGTCGGGCTAGGCACAACCCACGTGCCAAGCTCGTTGACACAATCAATACGCATGATGACCAGTGACAAGGCGCAGGTGGGTCACAGGTCACGGTTTGTTGGATAACCAGCCTATCATGATGGTTTAAAAAAAAACTCAGTCATGTAGGCCAACTTCAGCTTATGTGATCATTCCTATTTGGCTGCTCATTACATTTTCATGTAACGAATGCCAACAACAAAATCGTAATGCATGGTCTTTCGCTTTCCTTGGTTTTAAAAAAACAATTTTTTTTTAATGTAGCCTTTTGATTTGTTTCCAAAGGTTACAAGCAAAAATCCAAGGATTATTGATTTTTTGCCAATATATATTTATAAAAAAATAAAAAATATTTTTTAAATAAAAAAATTTCACAAATAAAAAAACCTTGAATTTTATTCTATATTTCTCTGATTTTCTAATCTCCTCTCTCTCATCTCCTTCACTTCTCTCTCCTCTCTCCTCCTCTTGTGTTCCTACTCTTAATGTCTTTTAGCTATTGTTAATTTATACATATACAGACATACGGCACAACTGAAAATTTAGTAGATGTAATGAAAAAGAAAACTAATTATAACAAAATAGTTATGATTATAATATGTATTTTTTTTATTTGTTTGTAAATTTTTTATTAAATTTTTTATTAAATTTTTTTATAAATTTTTTTAAATTAAAATAATAACAATTAATAAATTTAACAATAACAAATTTGACGTAGATATACATAATATTGACAATCCTACTGAAAGGTCCGAGATCAAAATTAGATTTTATCTAATGGTATCAACCTAAATATATTTGTCACCTAAAAAACTAAAAACTAAATAAATATTAATAGGATGGACTTAATTCAAGTTAATAAAAAATAAAAATTCTTCAAATGTCAAAAAAATCAACATAATATGTATATTATCAAAAGATATATACATGTAAGAGTACATATAGTACTAACTACCTTAAGAGACAAATTAATCAATACACCAAAAAATATGATATATTAAATTATAAACAAACTTAACTGAGTAACGAAGTCTTTCAAATTGAATCTAGTTAAATTTCATTGATCCCCTTCATATATCAAAATGATTTTGAAATGAAAGACAAAATTAAACTAATTGTGAACATGTATCTTCCAATTAAATTTTCAAAAGATTATCAAATAATCAGTATTATGCAAACCTACTTTCAGCCTATTTATCATAGAATTCATAGGTTCACAAGTAGGAATGACAATAAAATATTATAAGTTAAAAATATAATTAATAATTAATAAATTTAAATAATATAATATAATGATGGTGTCCATGACATCTGATATCTAGACTAATCATGACAATACATCATTCGTATCTCACCACTCATTATGTAACTTTCAAAATAAAAACTTAATAATAAAATTTTAGTATTTCTTTAGATCATTCATCCTCATGATGATTTTGTCATATAAGAGTGTATGATAAAAATTTTTAAGAAATAAAACATTCATAATAAAATTTTTAATATCACATTCGATAATGTTTCTAATGACAAATGCACCTAGTAGCCTTATTCAAACAATTATATTTGTCAAAATAATTCGATAATGTATGATAATGTTTCTAAGCAAGATTTTTCATATTATGTGAATGTATCATACAATTAACTTGATAACACAAACAAAAATAAAAATTCTTTCTTTCACATTAAAAAAGATAAAAAATTCATTAAAATATTTTAAGGCACCTAGTAGCCAATAAGAATTTAGCAATCTATATTTATCAACGAGCCTTAAAAAATCCAACAAATATGATATATTATTAGAATTATACTTACCTAATATTAAAGTCAAGTATTGACTATCAACACATAATATCCGATCATATTAATATTAAGAGTAACAGATTTATTATTAGTAATTCTGATTAGAAAATAGAAATTTCTTTTATAAATCTCATTTTTTTCTACTTGATGAGTTGCTTAGGTGACAAAAGTAGAGATGATATGGCAAGCAGTGTACACTCATACCACTTGCATTATATTTAAGTACATATGCAACATTAATAATATATATAACAAGTATAAAGATCAGAATATATTTAGTATCATTATTATTGAGATAAAAACTAAATATTTAAAATATTCATTCTCTATTCCATATCTTTATTATTGAATGCATGTATTGATTCTAGAGTGAAGATGAAAGGGATATAAATATCTTAACATAGATTTTCATATGCATGAATATAGAACAATAACCTAGGAGCCTTATTCAAAAAAAAAAGTAATTGATTTATTTATATATTATGACACTAAGTATAATAGTTATAGTTAAGTTATGAGTATGAACATGAATACTGTATTTAAAGATGATGGCTTCTACATTTAATTAGCCAAAAGCAACAACAATGGTGTTCATGAAATAAGAGCGAGTTGTCTCAGTATTTAGATACCAATTACATTATCTGATCACATGATAATAATAAGAATGTAGATATTTTATTTTGATAAAAATCATATAAATTCATCAATCCCATTTATCTAAGATGGAATATAATATACTGACTCATAAATATATCTAGCATAGCATCAAAGTCTACTTTTTTGTGATGACCAATATTTTATTAGATAGGAGATTAAGATTACAACTAAATATCATAAAGATATTTACATGCATGAAGGACTGAAAAGAATTAATTAGAGCATTCAAGATAAGAAATAAGAGTTACTAGCGAATGATTATTCATGAGACAAGAACAATATTGAGGTTATAATTAGTAATACATTCATATACTTACTTGATAATAATAATATGCATCTGCACTACCATAATAATCATACCGGTGCTACAGATACAAATTAATGACTTAAATGATTTTTGGTTATTTTTTTTAATACGATACTATATTTTTATTATTTTTGGATTTATGTCTGTTATATCATTATGTACTTATGTAATTATGCTTCATCTAATATTATGTATATGTATGTATCATATTATATTTTTAATTATGAAATATATTGTTTTTTTCATTAAACATTTCCAATCTTTTATTGAGCGAAATGTCAAAAAATTTTTAATTATTTATTTTATTTAAGTCATTTAGATTTATAATAGAATATAAAGATATAATGCACATTGCAAATGTATTTAAGTATATTATTTTTATATATAATTATATAAATAACAAATATAATATTTTGAATAAATAACAAATATAATATTTTGAATAAATAATAAATAAAAATTTTAAAATATTTTAATTGATTCTTGAGCACACAAATGCAAATTCAATTCAGATTTTAGGGCTCATACTAGAGATGTCAACCGGGGCGGGCCGGCCTGGCATGGGAATTTCCCGTGCCCGGGCTCGTGCCGTGCCAAGGCCAACCGGGTCTCGTGCCGTGCTTGACCCGGCAAGGTACCGTGGCCCGTTGGCAGGGTACAGTGCTGAATTTTTTAAAAAAAAAATTAGGGTTACTGGGCGCCGAAACCCTAATTTTTTTTAAAATTAGGGTTTCGGGCGCGCTCAATTCCTAATTTTTTTTAGAATTAGGGTTTCGGGCGCGCCGAAACCCTAATTTTTTTTTTAATTTAGGATTCGGTCCGACCGAGCCGAACCCGGCGAATCGTACCGCGGGCCCGTGCCAGGCTGAACCCCCAAAAAACTGTGCCGGGACAGGCACGACACGGTTACTGTTCCGTGCCATGCCTGGCCCGGCACGGAAGCCCAGTTGGGCCTGGAAAAAACAGGCCGGGCCTGCCCAGCACGGCCCGTTTGACACCTCTAGCTCATACTGACCTTTTGGCGGCTTGGAGTTTGCTACTGTGGTGTTTCCCAGAAACCACCACAATCCATCTCATCCTGGAACTAACCAACACAAATGTGCCCAACTACTCGCCAGATGGGCCATATCAGGCCTAATGGATTGGCAACCATGTCTTGTTAGCACGACACAATGACTCGATTGAGCCACAAAGAAATTAGCCTTGTCGGTATTTTACAGCTCATTTGACACCTCTACATGTAACAGTAAATCCATGCATTAAATCATGTCTGACCCAATTTTGCCAATTTTATTCGACATGAATCCAGACCAACATGGCTCGACATTGCCAAATGTCTCAACCAAGCCAGAGAGGTGTGTTGGGCATTTCAATTGAAATCTTAGTTGAAACCAAGACTAGATAAGATAAATTATTTACTATTATTAACTCTGTAGAATCATTATTTGCAACTAAATTATTAAAGAAAAGTTAATTTTCAGATCCTACATATATTCACTCTACTTCCATAAACATGTGCTTCTACTGAATCAAATACTATAAATATATCATGAGATGTCTTAAAATTTTATTTTGATCAGCTAGCAGCACTAACAAAAAAGAGCATGTTTGACTAGATCCATAAAAAATTATTCATCCTTAATAATATCAAATGACCACACAAGCTTTCTTCTCATCTCAGAAGAACAACATATATGCCTCTTTAGAGTACTTGAGTAACAAAAATCACTTAATTGATTGTAGTAGATATCATCTTATCTTGTATAACAAATAAATCATAAACACAGCAAGTACACAACAAGTACACTCAGATACTTTAGTTGAAGACAGATAATTTCTCTTCTAAATAATGATTCAATATAAAATACAAATTATAATTTCATGAAAAATAATATTTATCAAATAATTAGTAATCATTACTATTTCTTTCCAGATTTGCTTGTTTGTATTTATGTGAAGTAGAAGTATTTTAGTTCTCTACTAAATATTGTTCATTTTAAACAGAAGTTGTAGTACATAATATTTACTGAATCATCTCATTCCAATCAAAATAGATATAAAATTCATGAAAAATATATTTTAAAAGACTAACTTTTCAATTTTTTATTTTTTTCAAATTTTATTTTTATTATTTCATAAAATTTAGTAAAAATAAAAAAAATTTGAGCTTATATATAAAAACAAAAATTAATGTGTATCAAGAACAATCATATATAAAAATAACATAATATTTAAGATTATCATAAGTAGTAATCTTACATATTCTTCAAACACCTAAATGGATCATGTAAAATAGGTCCCTACTATCATAGTCTTGACCTACATGATAAAAAATATTAGAATATTTTTATAACTAATTTATTTCAAAATCAATAAATATTATTACATTTGTGTTTGGTTCAATAAGATTCAACTTGGTCAAAAAAAAGTGACAAATTTAGAATAAATGATCAAATAATTAATAATCATGTATCTAATGGAACTTCTAAGGAAATAGAAAAATAGGTACAATAAATTATCCTCATAGTTTACTAACTTTACCCAAAAATTTAAAAGAAATAGAAAATAATATTATAGATTAGTAAATTTATCAAATAGATAACTGATAATGTATTATGATAGAACTCATGAATAAATAAAATATTATCATACTCTTGCTTTATGCTCATTGTGACAGAATCTGTACAATAATTCAGCGGAATTCAGACAACAATAGGGTATTGCTGCACCATAACCATCTTTTTGGAAGCACGTGAACAAGGTCCAACAAAGTTATGGCTCATTGTGTGGCTCCTACTCTCCCTTCTTTTGGTGATTTTTCTTCGTCCCAATAATTTGTTGCCCTTGCACTGCATAAGATAGGCCTAGCAAAGTTGCTGCACATGGAACTGTTATTCCTCTAATGGATCTTCTAAGTGGTAGCAATTTTGTGTTTCACAAGAGTATATCAAGAACCTAAGTGAAGTTGAGAAATAATAGATCTTCTTGCAAAATGGAAATGGTGAAAGCTGGAGTTATTAACTGCATACTTGACATGCTTCCAGAAGCTCCATCTTTTCTCTAAATTGATTTTGCAGAGTTGCACAGAATATTGACAAATAAAGCTCCATCTTGCCTCTAATGGCTAACATTCTGGAGCATCATGAATGTTGAGTTGACTGCTCTCTCCTAGAGGTGTCAAACGGGTCGTGCCGGGCTGGCCGGGCCCATTTTTTTAGAGCACGGCCGTGCTTTCGTGTCGGGGCAGGCACGGCACGGATACTGTTCCGTGCCGTGCCTGGCCCGGCACTGCCCAGCGGCAAGGCAGACCGGGCCGGGCCAGGTAAAAATTATTTTTTTTAATTTTATAATTTTAAATTTTATTTTAATTATATAAAATATTAAATTATATATAAAACTATAGATAATGTATAATATAATAAATTTATAAAAAGAAAATTATTTAAAATTTATTAAATTTACAAAGTTTAAATTTTTTTTATAATGTAAAATAAATTTAGTTTATAATTTATTAGAATTATATAATAGAGTTATAAATTTTTAAATGAAAAAATAAAACAAAAAAATAAATAAATCAATAAATTTTGCTTAAAAAAATTAAAAAGTAGAAAAAACATAAGCAAACCAAATGAAAAATGACTAATCAGCTATTAGATATCGAAGGTCCGAACCAAACAAATTAAAGTTTCAACGTAACATATAAATAAAGCATATAATCAATAAAAAATAAAACATCGAAACCAAAAAGCAGTAGATCATCATCAATCGTCAATCGACACACCATAAGCATCATCAGTCACAACATCAAGATCAGTATCATATGGATCATCATCATCAGTAATCAACTTCTCCGCTTTCACAATGGATACAGCTGCAATCCCTGTCCCAGTCCCAGCTCCAGCACGATCATGGATGCTAAACCTCGAATCCTCTCAATCCTTCAAATAAGTCAATGTCTCAACAATATCTAGACATAATCTCGATCTCCTATCCGAAATCACGTTCACTACAACAGAAAAAGCAAATTCTGATGCTATGCTCAACACCGGATGAGTCTATAGATCCCGTGTCATCCTAGATAGCACGGGAAAAGTAGACACATATGATTTCCAACACTGTAATATATCAAGATTCTTAGTATCAGAATGTAATAGGATTGAACAGTAATCGGTATCAAAGTACTAAGAAAGCTCGCTCCTATGTGATGGTCCACCCCTACGTTTCCCCCTCGCTAACTGAATGGAAAAATTGTCATCTCCGAACAAGATATCCATATACGTAATCACAGTCTCACTACTACCATCATCATACCTATTATCGTAGTATGTGAACATGTTATTCAATTTCTCGTGAATGAACCCTTCAAGTGGCTCTTCCAGGTTCATGCACAAGAAAATGTAAGTCAGGATATTTTCTACCTCTTCCACTTTAACTTAGGATCCATGCATGCAACGAGGCAATAAAGAGATGGAACGGTGGACCAGTACTTCAAGTACTTAGTTTACATCTCTACAACCATATGACTAAGTATCGGGTCAGCTCGATACTTCCTAAACATGCTACTAATGTTGCATATGCACTGGAGTACAATACAAGTCGTAGGAGTATAAACTGACGAACACATATTCATCGTGTCATAAAAAATCATTAAGAATTTTATTCATAAAATTCCTGAAGCACAATCAATATCGTCATTAATAAGTTCGTCACTCTTATTATTGACGTAATCAGATATCACGTGTTCATATCCAACTAGATATGTCAACCGGACCGGGCCGGGCCAACCCGGCCCGGCACGGTAATTTCCCATGCCCGGGCTCGTGCCGTGTCGTGCCGAGGCCAACCAGGCCTCGTGCCGTGCTTGGCCCGGCACGGTACCGTGCCGAATTTTTTTTTTTTAATTAGGGTTACTAGGGCGCCGAAACCCTAATTTTTTTAAAATTAGGGTTTCATGCACGCCCAATTCCTAATTTTTTTTAGAATTAGGGTTTCGGGCGAACCCAATTCCTAATTTTTTTTTAAATTAGGGTTTCGGGCACGCCGAAACCCTAATTTATTTTTAATTTAGGGTTCGGCCAGACCAGGCCGAACCCGGCAAATCGTGCATGGGCCCGTGCCGGGCTGAACCCCCAAAACCCGTGTCGTGCCTGGCTCGGCACGAAAACCAGTCGGGCCTAGAAAAAATGGGCTGGGTCGGCCTGGCGCGGCCAGTTTGACACCTCTATATCCAACACATGATTCCAACATCAGGTACGTGTAATTCCAATGATGTCTCACATCCGATTGAAATTTCTTCTTCTTAAGATTTGTAGACAAAACAGAGACTACCAAACTCTTGTTGTCTGCGAGTACAAATATATTTTAGTGCATTACATATATTATCCAACGCGGGGCAACACACCTTCATACCCGCTTGAACAATCATGTTAATCACGTGATACATGCATCTGACATGAAAGATATCTCCTAATGGTACGTCTCTAATATTCCTAACAAACATGTTGATCGCTACTCCATTATTAGATGCGTTATCGAATGTGACACTAAAAATTTTATTTTTAATTTTATATTCCCTAAAGATTTTCATCATACACTCAAAAATGATCGGGCCATCATAAGGATGAAAAATCTCAGAGAATCCTAAAATTTTTTTATTGATTGTCCAGTTAGAATCTACATAGTGGCTGGTGAGACATGCATAAGAAGATTCATCGTGACTTATCTAGATCCACATCATTCCTAGATGTGGATCTAGGAATCCTAGATAGGTAGGCTGAAAATATATCTGCATGATGTGCACTACCCTTGGATCTTTCGAAAATCTAATCGGAAGATCGATCAATGTGATAAGTCTGGTCATGCCATCCATATCCAACTCGCTGGAGTATATAAAGGAAGTAAACTTTGAGACTAAACTAGATCCAGTCTCAAAAAATGCAGTGCCAAGTTGGGTTTGCCTAGGATCTAATAGACTATATTTTTTGGTGCATAATTCAGCATGCCTCTTAAGGTACCCAGTCCCAAACGAACTCTTACAAGTTAAAATTCTCATACAATATTTGTACTGTGTCATTTTTTCTTCCTTGCCCCTACCATTTTTTTTTGTTTTATTATATTAAAATAAGTCCAAACTATAGAAGTCCTCCTAGTTTTTTGTTTTTTAGATGTTTAGGTTGAGATGACTGGAGAAACCAAAGTTTCAGCGGCCTCAGACCTTTGTGTAAGATTTTTATTTTCTAAATTTAAATATATTTCATTAGTATTTGTCATTTTTTAGGATTTTTGTTAAACATGACACTTATGTAGAGACATAATGATAGATTTTAGATTTACCTATTTTAGGACTAGAGAGAGACTGAGAGAGAGAGAGAGAGAAAATAAAAAACTTAAAATAAATTACCTGGTAAAACAGTGAGGTCGATCACATGCACGGTGCACCACATTCTAGCTCAAAATTTGAAATCTGAGTTGAGATTCTCAAAAAGCCAAGCCAAATGACAAAATCCCGAGTCCTGAGAAAGATGAGCAATAGTTTTGAGAGAGTGAAAATGTGAGATTTGAGAGAATAAATGTCAGAAAAATATAAATGTTATAGAGAGGAGAGGTGGAATTTATAAATTAAAGAAAATATTTTTTTAAAATCATTTTTTTGATTTTTTTTGATTTTTTTTGATTTTTTTTGATTTTTTTTTATTTTTTTTAATTTTTTAGGGGGCAGAATCATGAGGGCCATTGGATACTATCCCCTAGCCATTGGAGGCGAGATACAACAGCTACAATTTAAATTTTTTTTATCTAGTCGGGTCGGGTCGGGTACCACGGTTCAGGTCTGATTGGACCATACCCACTGTCTTTTTTGCGGGAAGAGGAACGAGACTCTTAGGGCTTGCCGTTGGCCCGAGTGTCCCGAGTCACGGTGAACCCACCATGACCCGTGACTCGTGAGGGTGCGGGACAGAGGGTGCTGGACAGCGAGTGCAGGCGTCGGGCTGGGTGTGAAAGGTGACCACGACCGTGCCTACGGGCTATGCCACGAGCCACCAAACCGTGCAGGGTCAGGCACAACACGAGGCTCGGTTGGTCTTGGCATGGCACGGCACGGGTAAGGCACGGCTAGACCATGTCGTGCCTCGTGTCGGGCCGAGCCGGGCCATGTCGTGCCTCGTGTCGGGCCGGGCCGGGCCATGCCGTGCCGCGTGTCGGGCCAGGCCATGTCGTGCCTCGTGCCGGGACGGGCCGGGCCATGCTGTGCCTCGTGCTGGGCCGGGCCGTTGACACCTCTACTCTCTCCTCTCAACAAACCATAGAACCACTTGTGAGAACTACCACATCTATTTGTGCTATTTCTTTTTCTCCTCACAATACATCAAATCATCCATATCACAAGCAAGAAGTATATTGGGGAAGTCTAAAGCTTTAACAATTGTATATTTCCCCATATGAAAAGACTAGAACAAGTGCAGCACCAAGTATAAAGATTTTAGTTCTCACAATCACAAAAAAGATTCAGGAATTCTTTGATCATCCGACAGCTGGTAGATCTTTGATCTTCATTGATGATGGGAAATACATACTCTCATCAGCTGTTACAGTATGGAGATTTGATGGTGATGGAAAAGAATCAGTAAGTTGTGCTCTAGCCATGGAGCACCCTGTCATTTCCCTCGATGGCAGGGGCACTGAAAATGAAATAGTGGTGGTTTTGGTCTGCATGTTTTGGCAATTTCTAACACTAGTATTTTTTATACATATAAGCAATGGTGTGTAAACAAAGTTGACGAAATGCATACTGTAAAACCAACAAAAGCTTTGATATTGAAAAAAAAATTTAATGACACACCTAATTCGGGTAAGGGGTAGTTCCTGCTGTTTCCTTTCTTCCTTGGCTTTTTATTAGTAAAAAGATTCCTAATTCGGCTAAAGGGCGTATTTTGTCTTTTTTTTTTTTGCTATTGATCTCTTTAAAATCAGCTATAAAAAATATTTCTCAATTTCTATCATTATTCTCTCTAAATTAGCTGGAAAAAAAATTTTCTTAATTTCTTTGTTGTTTGTCTCCTTGAATTAGCTGAGATAGTGTTTCTTAATTTTTTTATAGTTTTTCTCCAAGAGTCAACAGGGCAATAATATTTTTCAATTTATTTATTATTATTCTCCATTATTCAGCTATGAAGAAATATTTTCAAAATTTCTATATCTTTTAAAGAAAATCAATCTCAACTAATTTATAATTTGGACCAATTCAAATTATTGCATTATTCCTCTAATTTATGTGTCTTGAACTCTTTACGCACTAATTTGAAAGTGGTATTAAAGAAACTTATTAAAATTTATAATTTTCTTTTTTTTTCTTCTTCTTGAGTTCATTTTGCTGATGAGAGAATCCAACTTGTAGGCTCCCCAATTAATTTGTCTCATATATAAGAATCTTTTATGCAATATATAAGTATTCCATTATATTGAAGTTAATTATTTCAAGTTATTTTTTTATTTATTATCTCAAATTTATAGTCCTATTCAAATTATCACTTGTACATCATACTGAACAAAACAAATAACAAATTTCATGATAATAGAAGAAAATTAAATTGGCCTCATAACATATAAAAATTTTAATAAACAAGACAATGAAATTAAATGATATGTCTATTTCTATTAATTTCAAGTTATATACAAGCGTAAATGCCTCTATAAAAATGTAGGCTACTTGAAAATAGAGATGCATATTTAACTAGAAGAAATATCTTTTTAAGACAGATTAAAAATTAATATTTTAAATGGTGTTGCACCAATTTAAAGAAACAATATATATATATATATATATATTCAAATATTAAAATTTGACTAGAGAGAGAGAATTTGGTTATCATAAAGATTGGAGTATGCTTTCAAACATGAGAGAATCTCTAATACTAATTTGGTGCAATAAGAATTTAAATGAATAAAGAAATAAGATATGAAAATAAAAAATAAGAATTTTATGAATATATATATATATATATATATATATACACACACACACACACATATATATATATATATATATATATATTTGATAGAAAAAAAATATTTAAAATAAATAAGACTCGATATTCATCTCAAAAGAGCATAACTTCAATAATACAAACGAATTTATGTATACACTTGTCATAGGATAAGATACATAAAACAAAATATAAGTAAATGTTACTTTAATCTATCAAAATTAATGTATGAAATTATATATTACTATAATCCTCTAAAGAAAACAAATTAATCTCATATTAAGGCATGAATGATCATATATGTTAGGACATCAATTTAATTAGTATTTATATGATACTTCTATGTGCATAATTATCATAAAGTTTGCAAAAAATTATTATCATATGGGCATATTATTAATATATTATTAAAGTAAGAGGGCATGAGAACCCCAAAATAGCAAGCAACATCTTGTTAAATAATTTAACAAAATCACATCTAATTATATCTGCACAAAACTTTTCATAATGAAAATAAAATACTTCTAATATAATTCTTATAATAAAGTAACACTTCAAAACTTATTGGAAAAATTAGTGACAAAATGAATCAAGATATAGATTCCCTAACTATCAAATGATAATGATAAAATATAATAGTTAATATATCTTATTAATTTTAAATTTTTTGTTTGACATTTTTAATCTCATTTTTTAAGCACTTTTTTACATCAAACATTAATAAATGGCATGCCCATATGATAAATTATCACTTAGTATTTTAATTAAGATTTATATTTAATATCATTTTTACGTATCCCTTTTTCATGTGTTTTTAATTCTAACTAAAACAATCTCAAACATATGAAATACATATGTCCATAACACAATTGTTCAATAAGCAGTATGTGAAGTAAATTTCTAATCTTCATGAAATAATACCAATGATCATATTTAAGATCTTATCTAATTTTTACATGTATTTATTAGTGTGTTTTAAATTCTAACTAAAACAATATTAAGCATATGAAATACATACTTGACATTTTTTTTATTTTCATTGTTAAACAATTAGACATAATGTATATCAGTTTTGTTAATTCTTGAATATCAACAATACTATATCTCCCTTCCTCATCCATCGAAGCAATATCTACAATATCATGTTTCGTTCATGATATTCATTATCATGATTGATTTTTATTTTTAGTGCACAAAATTTTAAGTTTATCACATCAAATCTCAAAGAACATGCATGCTCAATAAACATGATGTTAAGTGAATTTTAAATTTTAATTAAATAATATTAATGATCATATTTAAACTTTTAGATACTTTTAAACCATCACCAATATACTAGATCTCATAAGAACTCAAAAGTTAAGCATGTTTAGTCATGATCACTGTTGAGACGATTAGCTAATATAAAAATTTATCATATGCATATACCCTGAGATTGGTAAGAAAAGATTGGAGATGGTAAAAAAAAATTTAAAAAAAAAATCATATTTAAACTTTTATCTCTTTTTAAAATGTCCTTTTTCATGTGTATTGAATTCTAGATAAAATAATCTCAAGCATGTAAAATATATATTTTGGCATATTTTTTTGATTTTCATTATTAAACAACTAGACAAGATATGTATCAATTTTGTCAATTCTAAAACATCATCATTACTACGTCCCCCTTTCTCACCCGTTGAAGCAGCATCTACAATGTCATATTTGCATTCATGAAATTCATTTTTATAATTTATCTTTATTTTTAGCCCACAAAATTTTAAATTTATCACATCAAATCTCAAAGAACATGCATGCTCAATAAGCAATATGTTAAGTAAATTTTTAATCATAATAAAATAATATTAATGATCATATTTATACTCTTATTTTTTTTATATATTTATTTTTTCATGTGTTTTAAATTTGTAACTAAAATAATCTCGAGCATATGAAATAAATACCTTGAAATATTTTTTTTTCATTGTTAAACAATTAGACATAATTTGTATCAATTTGTTAATTCTTGAACATCATGAATACTATATCTCCCTCCCTCTACCATTGAAGCAACATTTAGAATATCATGTTTTCATTCATAAACAATATATCAAATGATTTTCTAATCTTAATAAAATAATATCAATGATTAGTTTAAACTCATAGCTCTTTGTTTAATCATAAATGAGTATCCTAAATATTTTTAATTTATGTTACCTACAGATGATATTGTTACTATCTTGACTGATAAAATTTGTTAAAACTTAAATTATAAATTAGATAAATAATGAAATATACTAGATAGTGAGAATTTTAAAGTTAGCAAACTAAAAATTATAGATATCTAGTTACTAAGTTTATCTTTAAATCATAAAAATAAGAAAATTTAATTGGAATAAAAGAAATTAAGACATTAAAATGTGATTCTATTTGAAATTTAATATTTATAACTAAAAAAAATAATGAAATTAAAAACATGTATAGCCAAACAAATAAAGATAAGCAGATGAAAAATAAAATAATATCAAGAGCTTTATATGATAGAAAACTATCAATTAAGTTATATAAATATCATTGAATAATTGTTAAATTAATTATATTTTATAATTCACAATATTAAGTATCACAAAATAGTCATATAAGAACATTATTACAAATAAACATATGTTACGATGGATGCCTAAAAAACTCATGAATATAAGCAAAAATAAAAATATTAGATAAAAAAAACTAAGCATCACATATGGAAGAGAAAATTTGAGAAAAATATATTATGACTGAAGAATGCAAATAAAATTTCACATATAACTCTATTTGAAATGTATTTAAATTATAAATTAGTATACAATATAAAAAATATATAAATATTAATAACTTAAATTAAAATAGTTAAAAAATAAATAAAATTTGTATTAGAATGTATAGTAGAATCAATGAATCATGTTACTTAACAATTCAAAATTTATGTGACGCATAGTTAAAAAAAACATGCCTAGGTACAGTCAAAGCAAACAGCATGTCTAGGCATGTCCCATATCGCCTACCCCAATAGAGTGATGCTTCACCGAGGGGCACCTTGCAAGCACCTCCAGCAAAGATAGATTGCCCCACTCATAGTACAGCAGGGTTGAAATTGGCGTGCCGATCGTTCTATAAAACTATTTTTAAAAAAATAATTCTAGAATCATAGAGAATAAATTTAAAAAAAATATATTTTTACCATCATAAATAAGAGATAGAATAATTATATCAAATCATTTAGCGACATTATGCTCATCACAAACCGGCCCTTCCAAAGACAAAAGCAAATCAAGAACATTATACACAGGTTGCTAACTCATATCCACGACACATGAGCGAGACATGATCACGTGATCAAAGATAGAAAGCATTTCCGCGTCATTTGTGCAAAAGATGACATTCATTTACAAATACTTTCAAAACAGATATCTGGGGTCTGGGACCATGAGAGAAAGAGCAGGCAGAAAATAAAAACAATTCCATAGACACACCTGCAGGCTGGTCATGTCCATTACACGCCACTTCATACAGGGCCGTTCTTTAACATTACTTCTTAACATGTTTGATATGGCAACTTTGGAAAAATCTATATTTGTGATATCATGAAACCCTGAATCATACAAATGCTCCGACAAGCGAGAACTACCGCACGCTGGTACCAGAATTTTCGGAGTAGAAGATGCTCCCGCGGATGGAGCTCCATTTAGAAGTGAAACAATGGGCTCTCGAAGATCATTCCACTCAGCGTACCACTCGAAGGAGTCTTGGCTGCCTCTTATTGAGAAGAACTTGTTCCAGTTATCTTTGTTTGTGAAATCTTCAAGTGTTTGGAAGAGTTGTGATTGTGATTTTGATGGGTATTCTCCTTTCTTTCCCATACTAAGCTGAAGGTTCGTTATTCACGCTCTCTGCATCAGAGCCAGAAGAGGTGAGGTGGGAAACAGTCAGAATCGCCGTGGGGGAGAGAGAGAAAGATAGAGAGAGAGAGTTGCCAAATATGAGGTGCCAAATATGAGGTGCCAAATATCATTTAGTCACATTGAATAGTGTTTTGGCAACTCAAAAATTTTTTTTTGCTCTAATAGTAGGTGCCATAATGAGATGCCATTTTAATACTTTAATATATTTTTTTAAATTAATCTATTAAATTTCAATTAAAAACATAATAAATAACGACTAAAAAATAAAATCCCGCTTTTTCATAATTTTTATCTTCAAGTTAATCCAATATGTTACAGAAATTTGGTCCATGCTGGTAGTATTGGTTTCCATAATTTTCATCTCATTTTGCATTTGAATTTATTGCACATGTTTTTATTCAATTTCTAACTGTTTACGATGTTGCTCTAGTGTTATCTCCTGTTGCGCATAAATCTTTTCATATCGCTCAATTTTTTGTCGTTTTATTTCCATTCTTTCATTCCAATGATGATAATCTAGTGATCTTTTATCATCAATTTGTTTATCTTTGCTTTTAAGTTTTTTCTTCGAAGCTTTTTGGCCCAATGGACTTTTGAGGTTGGGAGAGAACGATGGTTCAGTATTGTCCCCTAAATATGGAGTTGAATAGTTGGATTCAACATGAATTGATTCAGCAGGACTACTAGTTGAATGAGTTTTTGCTCTCTTATTGCTGGTCAAATTATCATTTCATTTCCGCTCCATTTTCAATATATTCCAACAATGCTCATATTGAAATGGTTTTCCAATTATCTTAGCAAACATTTCTTTCGCTTCATCAACCTAAAACCATTTGAAATAATTCAATAAATTATTCAAAAATCAAATCTTGCTAGTGTTTGAATTTAAAATATAAATCTTACATTATTTTGCTCGGTATGTCCACTTTGTCGTAGTTTTTCTATTTGACAATAAAAACTGACAAATTTACTGCATTTTGCATTTATATCACTCCAATGACTTTTAAAGAAGATTGGGAACGCCTTTCGTTATTACCTCCATTAAGTTCTAAGTATTATGATATTTTTTGCCAGAATGCACCACTTTGTTGTTGATTCCCGGTAATTGAATCTTTGCTCGTATTAAGCCACACTGACACAATTAATTTATCTTCTTCAACAGAGAAATTCTTTGTCCTTTGCGACTTTCTCACATTTGGGACGACTTCATTTTGTATTGGTGCCAAATCTACTGGATTACTCTGAATAATATCATCATATAAGTCGGTCTCGTTCATTAGCAAATCAGTTAATGAACCATGATATTGCAAATTCATCTACAAAAAAATATTCTAATCAAATTATATAATGAGTAATTTATAAAACATTCAATTAAATCTATTAAAAATTAAAATTATAAACAATTTAAAAAATTAGAAAATAATATACATTAATTATAAAAATCAAAATATAAAATAAAAGAGAATGAAATACCTTTTTTTTGGATAAATTTCTCTTCTACAAATTTTTATAGAAGGAATGCAAGGTTGGAATGCAAATATAGAAGACAAAATAAATTTTTTAGAATTTTTTTGATTGCTGGAAGGAAGATGTGTAGCAGAGCATTCAAAAAAAAACAAAGCTGGATGGAATTGATTTGTGCAGCAGCTCATTCAAATTTATAAATTAAATTAAAATATATCCATTTGATATATATGTTGATATGTACAGTAAAATAACCACAGTTTTGCATCTTTAACTTTCTCTCTCCAAGGTTGCCATATATGGCACTCCAATTTCACGGATGCTATTTTGGCAACCCATATGCCATCCCCGTTGGAGCGAAGAAAAGTAATATTGATGTGCCATTTTGGCAGTTACGGGGATGGCACCCCGTTTTGCAACTCCGGTTGGGGTTGCTCTAATAGCATCTATTTATTCAATATTAGCTATTTTAGCTATCCAAACACAATAATTCCTCTCCAATCCACACTCTATTCCACTCTATATTTTATAATTTACTTAAATGTCTAAACAAATCTCTCGAAATTTTATCTCTCCCTTTTTTTATCTCTATCTCTCTCTATATGTTTTGACTTTTTAAAAATTATTAAAATTTTGATATAAAATAGAGAATGTAGTTTGAGTGTATTCTAAAAACTTATTGGCTAAATTAGTAAATTTAATATTTAAATATATTTTGAGTAGTTATTTTGTTAAGTATGGTTGGAGATGCTCTAAATAATTTTTTTCCGTGAGTATGACAATTTTTTTTATATAAATTTTCAAAACATATTCGTATTTAATTACCAAGCATTATTTCTAAGAACGAAAAAAAAACTTAGTTTAATGTTGGTAAAAATTATTTTTTTTAGAGATGGAAACTAGCAAAAATAAAACTGGTGGATATATGAACCTTAGAGAAATCACATAGCTATTGGAAACTCGTTGATAACAATTTGAGTCTATCTAAATTTGAACATTACTCTATTATACATGTTTTTGATTAGTTAAATATACATACTTAATAATATTTTATATGCAATATTTCCCATATTAAATATGATATGACTTTATTATAAATTTTCTCAATTTTTGATAAATGACATGCACGTGTCTTTTTTGATTAAGTCAATATCTTTTATAAAAAATATATCTTGTATAAATCCAAATTAATTATCAAAAAAATTGTATTTCTCTTCTTAATCTGCATTCAATCACTTTTTCTCAACAAAATTAGAATATGGCTCATGAGCTTAATATTTTGATAGTTGTTACTATTTGGAATACTTTTATTAAAGTTATAAATGAGAATTACAATATTTATCTCAATTTATCAGAGTCAACCACATCAATTTATATGCATTCAACATTTTTTGATTCTCATAATTTTTTTAAAAAGTTGATTCAACCACGTCACCTTTTTCTCTCCCATTATCTTTAAACTTTAATTGGGATACTATGAAGCCCTGTGGATTTTCTTGCCTTCATTTTGTTGAAAGCTTCCATGACCATCACATCGTTGAAAGCTTCTCTAACCTTCATACATCTTATCTCATATATATGTGTGTGTGTGTGTGTGGTTGTTTAGCTCTCTATTATATCGAGTACTCCAATTTAAATTTTTGAACTTGTTTAAAATATCATTAAAATATATTTTTCATTATAAATTTACTTCATCTTTTATTAAAATCTAATTGTTTTCATTCTTGATACACCTTACATGACTATTATATTTGTTATTCTCTTTATCTCTCATCCTATCTAACTTATAAGCATCATTTTCTCACTATTTATTTTTTAGTTTATCATATAACTCATTATATGTTTTAATCTTAGTTTAACTCTCCACCATTTGATTTTTCTTTTTTTCCTTCTCATAAGACTTCATAGTATCTTCATTTATGCTCTGTTACATTTCTTTAAAACACAATCTTTTCTCCATAATTATTTATGGGATCTTAGATATACATCACTGGATTTTCCTATATGAGTAAATACTTTCATGAGACATGCTTAGTCACTTTATTCACATAATATCTGCATATATATTTAATGAGCAATTAACTTCATCAACTAGTATATTCCTAATAATACTCATATTTTCTCCCTTCAAGTTCTATCATCTTATTTTAACATGTTTGTTTGAAGTTTTTTTATGATTATACTTTTATTATTAGATGCCTTGTTATAGTGTTTCCATCACATGATAAATCACATCTGACTCTTGTTTATATTTATATGGATTATCTTAATACTTACCTTATGCTACATATAGATCACCTTGATCACCAATTTATTTTCTTCACTTTAGGCATTTTTATATAAGTTGTGATTTCTTAACAAAAAATTAAATTAAATTTGTCCATATTAAATGTCTTATATTCTATGGGCTAATGTAAAAAAAAAATAGATGTTTTTCTTCCAAAAAAAATATCAAGCATTTTGTCCACTTATTTTTTTTAGTTGCTATTCATCAACAATGTTGTAGTTCCATGATGACTAACATTAAAAAATAGCTCATATTTCCATGGATTCATTATTCTTTTATCACAATGTAAAAGTAGTTTGTTTTATATTGTTTTTTATTTTAATTTAAAAGTAGTTGAACATAAATTCAATGACTTACTTTCCATTCTAAAAAAAGTATGATGGCTTCTTAAGTATTGAAACTTTGATTATAACATAGTATCATAGTAACATTCTTCTCAACCAATTTGTCATGCAAATGTTTTTCAATTAGAACAATCTTATATGCCTAATAATCTTTATATTAGAGTAATTATACTGACAAAGATTTTGTGTGTGTGTGTGTGTGTGTGTTTATATATTTCTTTTCTCTTTTCTATTATGTTTAGCATACCGATCTTGAGATATATTTATTATTTTGCTTTAGGTTGCATATATTTTTTTTGATTTTTTAGTTATATAATAAAAAATAAAAGATAAGTTTAATAAAAACAAAATATATATAAAAAAATGCTAATAATTAAAGTATGTGTCCGACATCTTCAACACTTATTAAACTAATCATTAGATCATAATTTATACGCTAAATTTTATGTGGTGCCACATTCCCATATAAAGTAATTAGAAAATTAAAGAATAAATATTTGATTAAGTTAACTCGTAAACTCAATTTATTTAGTTGTATTCCAAAGTACTTTTGGTAGATACAGTATTACCATAAATTATCTCATCAATTAAATATGTGAATCTGTCATATCAAAAGATTTAATAATAGTATATACCATTTTATTTCTTATAACAAAGGATCTCATACACAATAAGTACACATATATACTTAAAGTGGTAATAGATAAATTTTCGTCTATATAGATGATTCACTATAAAATATGAACTAAAATTACACAAAAAATATTATTTATCAAATAAATTGTAATCATCACTACTTCATCATTGGAATGTTGTGTATTTATGTGAAGTAGGAGTATTTCAATTATCTCCACCAAATGTCTATCACATTTTACACAAAAATTCCAACACAAAACTATAACACCCCAAACATTTTTTAAATGATTTTTTTTTCATGGAATTTAATTTGTAGGTGTTTTAAGGTCCATAATGAATTTATAATAATTTTTAGGAATTATTTCTCAATTAAAGAGAATTTTGGGAAAAATATATCCGATAAGGTCAAATTATGAGTAGGTGACCGAAATAGAATTTTTAAAAATACCAAATGAATGAAATAAATTATGGAAATTTTTCTGAAGCAAAGTAAGGTCTAAATATATGTTATAAAAAAATAATTTATAAAAATACATGAATAAAAAATAATAATAAAAATATGTGAACAGTGAATCGGGTAGGGAAAAGTCAACAAATTTTGTCGACCAAGGCCCAAAAAGACATTTTTAATAATTTCCAAGGCCTTGGAGAAATTAAAGAAAACCCACAGTGACTTAAGTGCAATATTGAAATATTAGGCCTTAGAAAATCAAGCAGAAAACAAAAGAAAAAAATTGAAGAACCCTAGGTTCTCCATTCGGCGCTGAACTGCTGGGTAAGAAAGAAAATTTTGTAGCAGGTAATTCCTTTTGAAAAGCTTGTGATTTTTCATGGTGGGAGACTTCTGAAGGTATATAAAAGCTCCATGATTTTTAATTTTGGTTTTGCATGGTCTGTATTGGAGGAAATGAGCTTAAATGATGAATGATTATTATTTGGATGGTCAATTAGGACTATTTGGAATTAATTAATTGTTATAATGTGTATGCTTGGTTGTAATTATATTTTGAATATATAGAATGTGACCTAAGAGGTATAAATTAGGTTTGGTATGTTTAAAATTTGGGAAGAATGTATTTAGAATGAAATTGAGGTGGTAATTAGTGGAATTAAGGGTATAATTGATTGAATATGAATTTCTGTTTGAATGTCGACATGGACAGAATCATAGAAGGACCTAATGGACAAATCTTAGGGCAAATCTGACATCATTAGAAAGATATGGATGTTAGTGAAATTTTGCTACCAGCCTTAGGTCTTTTCAACATCTATAAACACTACAACAAATAATGGAATTTTGGATGAAAACTTTCGTCCACAAAAGTACAACTTTGTCCATAAAGATTTTTGTGGACGAAAAATAAAATATCTCTAAAGGCTCGTCGGTAAAGATAATTGTGGACGAATAAATGAAACCGTCCCTAAATATTATATGATTGTGGATGAAAATAAGTTTCGTCCACAATAGGTTATATATCTTGGATGATATTTTTTGTCCCTAAATTAAATAACTATTCGTCTAGAAAGGATATTTTGTCCACGAAAGTTGGATGTAAAAAGTTGAATGAACCATTTTTGGGGATGAAAATGTTTGGTACATGAAAACTATTTCGTCCAGAAAGAGTTGAATTATCATAATTGGAGACGAAAACTATTTCATCCACAATTCATTTATAATTCTATATCTTATTATGTAAATTATATAAGCAATTTTATTAATATATAAAATAAAATTATATAAAATAACATTGTTATAAAACATATTGTTGTGATTTAAATATAATCCATGTAAAGTACCCATGACATTAATAAATTAAGTATTTAACATAACAAGAACATAAAATATTATATTATAATATCCACTTAACATGTTCTATGTTAAATTCATATGCCAAAATCAAAACCTCAAAAAAGTTGAAACAATCAACTAGCTAGTGGAATCACATCTCTTCTCTTCCTGCACCTACAATAGACAACAAAGAACATATCATTAATAATAAAATCCAAATAGAAAGTAAACTTTAGGGAGAGTAAGAAATTAAATCATTTCCATACTAAATCTTTCTAGGAAATATGAGTTGGTGGACGACCATTTGTAGCGAGAAACATATCAAACATCTTCTCTTGCCGTTCAAGACTAGCATCCCAAATTTGTTCTTGATTTGCCAAGTGATCATCCCAATCTCTTTGTTGATTTTCCAAATGGCTAGTCAAATAATCTACTCTATCAACTAATTTAACTATCTCCACGTCTTTCTCATTAAGGTTTTCCTCAAGCTTCTGTATTTTGGCATTTGAGTTGATTCCTTTTCCTTTTGGTTTCAGGTCATATCCAAGACCTTTGATGTAGCCAGATCTAGTCCCAAGAACTCGATCGCAAATTTCATTGGGACTTAAAGCATTTCTTTCTTCTTTAGATATCTTTAACAGTTCCATCATTTCCTTCTAAAATTTAAGAATATTAAAATGAAGATTAATATGTAAATCATAACTTAAAGTTAGAATATATAACATAACAACTATACTAACATATTTTGACTTTGCCACTAGAGTCGACCATCCTTTTTCTTCTTTAAAATGTGTGAACTTGTGAAAAGAAATTCGATCACACTCTTCCCCATCAAGGAATTTCTCCTCTCAATACATAAAATAAAATGTCAAGATAAGGTCACAAGTTAATCAATTAAGAAACTAAAAGTTTTATTAATTTCCCAATATACAATTTCATTTCGAACAACAACAAAAGTAGCCAATCCTTGATTGTGATACATGTTTAGCTTGCTTCGGTTGGAAGCATTTTTAGCACATTTTGCCTACAATGATCAATTGCAATCAATAACAATTCCAAAGTGATATCTATTAACTAATTAATAGAGTAACATTTTAATAATATTCCTTAACAATAGGATCATTCCAATATGTGCAAAGAGTTTCTCAATTATCTTGAGTCAAATTCTCAAAGTTTGGCTTGTTTGCTTTTGCATCCTCAACCGAATCAAACTTATTAAAATGCTTATGTAAAGTATACCATGCATTCCGAGATCGGTGTTTCAAAATTTGTTGAATCTTACCGATTATGCCATCGTCTTCTCCATCAACAATATCTAAATGCATCTGTAATTTTTTTTAAGGACAGTGATAAATATAGATAAGAAACATGTAAGTAAATTAAATTGGTAAACTATGATAAAACAGATTGGAAGTGAAATTCCAAGGTTTACATACTGTCACTTATTTTAAAAAAGAAAGAAATAGAGTCATTGCAATAAAAACAACCACACTAAGATTGTAAAAAATAAAATAAAATACTACTGCAACAATAGGCTGAAGCCACGAAAAATACCACACAGTTGGCTATCCTTAACTTACTGCTTCTTTACTTCTATGAAATCAATTTGATAATTTTAAACTTCAACTTAATTGCATAGTAATACATAACTAATTCCTTTACGCTATTCAACATCTTCTATGGATTTCTACATAGCCAACTTCACAATAAATCAATGTCTAAAGAAACGAGTGGGAAGGTGATCTTGAGAAAAAGAAATTGAATATCAAGTAGATATACTAAATCACAATGAAATTGATAAGTCATTGTTATAAATATAACATGAGTTACTAGATATTTGAGAATTCCAACGCATTTGGTGCAATTTAAAAAATAATAACTACTTTGCTTTTAGAAGTAGAAAAGGTGAATATGTCATCATTCTAATACCCCGATCCTTTTTAATGACTTTAGAAGGGTCAAGAAATACTTGATTATCAATGTCAATGATTCAAGTTTGAGAGCATATACTCCACATTATGATAACATTTTTTTGCTTAACACAAACATCCATGAATAAGGATAGAAGGTGAAAAAGGCAGCCATGGAAGTATTTCAATAGCAAGGAATATATGAAGAATCCTTAAGTATCAAGACTAGCTGTAAACCTAGTGGGGAGCAATGGGAGATCAAAGGCAACTAAAATGCCCACAAAGAGAAGGGTTCAGATTATTGTATATAAAAGGATAGATTTTTTGCATCTTCAGTTTATCCTGACACTTATATGGTCATAAAATTTGTGGAGCAATTATACAAATGAAACTAAAAACAAACAAGACTATATAGTTCATTCTCATATATGATATACCAGCTTCAATAAACTTCACCTTGACAAATCAAACATTTGATTGAAGAAAATTGTGTGGCATTTGGATAGAAAAAATTACTACAGGCATATCAGCAAATACAATGTTATTTAGATGCTTCCAAGTGTGAGTTTTTAGGGAGCAAAGAAGATGAAGAACTGTTCTAGATGTCAATAATTTTATAATCAATAAGGAATGCACAAACTACATAATAATGGTATACCTCCTTCTAGCAGCACAATTGGAACCTTTGGATTTCTAAATGATGTCAGTTGCAAATATAGAGATATATTTTTACTTACTTCCAAATGATCTATTGCAAGATTAATATCATCATCATCCATATCACACCATTTTTTTGGCACAGGTATGCACTCCCTATATATGAATCCCAACTGATTTGAAAGCTTTACCGATTGAACTCTATTAATTGGCATTCCTTTTTCTACATCAATAGTAATTTTCAGCTTCTTGCCTGTTGCTTTGTTCATTTTTCTCAATCCTTTGCCTCGAGTGCCACCTCGTTTAGCTATAGTTTTGGTTGAAGCTATACAATAAATTTAATGGACAGGTCAGTTTTGTTATCAATGATTTATGAAAACAAAAAACAATACAGATTGATAAATTCAATGAATAGATTACTTCTTACTTGCACTACTACTTTGATTAGGTTGATTGGACTTTGTTTGAAGTTCTGAATTAGATGGCCTAATTAGAGGAGTTGGCAGAGCTAACTCAAGTGATTCAGCTGATGGAATATTACTGACCGAAGGTAAATTGCAACTTGTGGATACATTTGAAGGAGTACTACTTGTTCCAACAACATACTTCTTGCGACGACGTAGCACTGAAACCATTTTTCTCTCAACACCTATTACAGTCAAACAAAAAAATGAGACTTAACTCTTTTTGGCATATTAAAGCATAACTACAACTTTATGAAAGAAACAACATGAAGCACGTACAAATTAAATTACATGAAATGGAAAGATTATTAATACCCAACATCCATATCTTCATCACTAATAAATTCAGCTTCTTCTTCTTCACTATAATGCTCTTCTAAGATGTCTTTTTCCTCCTTATTAACAAATTCAGTTCTTATATTGTTCTCAATTAAATTATTATCTAAAATTTCATGATCCATATCATCTCTTAACAATAAATCAATATCTTGAATCCCAACATAATGAACATTCACTTGCTCTTGTAATTCATCTTGATACACTTCATCATTGGAAATATCTATGGAATCATTTTGCATTTTTGGAACATCAAATACATGTCTATGCTGAAACTTTTGCACAACTCACCAATTCTTTCCCAACTTTGTGTCATTGACTTAAAAAAATCTATTTGGCTTGGCAATCGAGTACATATGAATCATTTTTATACCAAGTGCGACTAACATTGATGCTAATAATATCGCCATCTATATGTATACTAGATTTTCTACTAATGAGATCAAACCACTCACATTTGAAAAGCACAACCCATCTTTGTGGTAAATAATCTAACTCAAAAATATCAGTTACGACTCCATAAAAATCAATAACATTATCACTATGATTCCCCTCAACCATCAACCCACTATTTTGGGTCTTACGTCGACTATCACGATCCTTGGTATGAAACCTTATGCCATTGACAATACAAGTTTTATATTTCTTAACTTCAACATTTGGTCCACATGCTAAAGCATATAATGCTTCTGTAGCTTTTGGTGAATGATTATTGTATAAATGCATCATCTACCAAAATAAAAAAATAAAAGTCAGAAGTAGATATTTGTATAAGCTGAATCTATATCTATATTATTGTATATAAATATTGTGTTTTCAAATTACTTACTTTTTTATTAAACCATAAAGGAAACTCAGCTTTGTGTCTATCTTCTACATTCAATGGTTTGTCTTGCACAAGTTGTTCCATGTGTGTTCTAAAAATAACATTGTCATTAATCATATATTGAAAAATACTACAAGTAATCAATAAAAATGTCAAGTAACACTTACTCCCCATATGGTTCTACTTTAGCACAGTTACTTAGAATATACCAATGAGCTCTTTCCAAATCCTCTTTCAGGTCAACATATTTAGCCGCTCCAACAAGTCTAAGTTTCTGGGAGAAAATAGACAATCCACCATCCTCTGCTATATAATTATTCATTTCTTCTCTATTAAATTGAGTTTCAATTCCACGCAAGTACATTGAACAAAAAGCTAAGCATTCATTTACGATATAACTCTCAGCAATTGAGCCCTCAGGATGAGCCTTATTTCGAACATTGTGCTTATGATCACCTAACTCTCTACAAAAACATATTCAAAGTTATAATCTATAAATTATTCTAAGTAATTAAAAAGAACACACTTTGTAAAGTAAATCTTACCATTTAATGTGAAACATCTATATATTTTGAACTGGACCACCAAGCAGCGCCTCATTTGGCAAATGGATTGCCAAATGCACCATTATGTCAAAGAAAGCTGGTGGAAAGACCATTTCCAACTTGCAAAGAATTACAACTATGTCAGACTTCATTTTCTCTATTTCTTCTACTTTTAAAGTCTTACAATAAAGTTGTTTGAAAAAATGTCCCAACTCTATCAATGTATCAGACACCTCCTTCTTTAGGTATCCATGAATGCCAATAGGGAGTAATCGTTGCAAAAGAACATGGCAATCATAACTCTTCAACTATGATATCTTGCCATCATTTACTAATGCACACCTTGAGATGTTTGAAGCATACCCATCCGGAAACTTCACAGATTTTAAGAATTCACAAAACCCTTGCTTCTCAGCCTTAGATAAAGTATAACATGCTGCTAGCATTATATATTTTCCATCACTTCTCTTTATCAAATGCAACTCCTTTCTTATATTCATGTCTTCTAAATCTTGCTTTGCTTTGAATGTATCCTTTGTTTTACCCTCGATATTCAATAATGTTCTCAAAATGCTATCAAAAATATTCTTTTGAATATGCATTACATCCAAGTTATGCCTTAATTTTAATCTATGCCAATAAGGCAAATAAAAAAAATGTTTTTTTTGGTCCAATTCAACTCATTGGGGGAATGTTTTCTTTTTTTGCTACTAGGATGCTTTCCAAACTTTACATCATTCAAATTTTCTAGTTGACGCAAAATATCATTATCAGATAGCTCTATTGGTGCTACTCCATGTTCTGTCTTACCATTAAATTTCTTACTTTTTCGCCAACTATGATTTGAAGGTAAAAAGCAGCAGTGTCTCATATAACAAATTTTGCTCCTTAATCTAATGAAACATATATCTTTATTACAAGTAGGACAAGCCATGTATCCTTTTGTTGACCAACCTGACATCATGCCATAAGTTGGAAAATCATTTATGGTCCATAAAAGAGCCGCTCGCATTTGAAAATTTTTACCCTTTGATGCATCATATGTCTCCACACCAATTTCCCATAACTCTTTTAACTCATTCACTAAAGGCTGCAGGTATACATCAATGTCATTTCCAGGTGAAATAGGTCCTGGAATAAGCAATGATCTTATAGAGAATTCCTTTTTCATACATTTCCAAGGAGAAAAGTTATACGGGTAAAGAATTACAGGCCACATACTATAAGAATTACTCATATTCCCAAATGGATTAAAACCATCAGTTGCTAGGCCAAGCAGAACATTGCAAGATTCTTGGGAAAACAATTGAAATTCCTTATCAAAATATTTCCATAATTTATCATCAGCGGGATGCCTTAAAATTTTTTCATCATTAACTCTCTTATCCTTATGCCATCTCATATCTGCAGCAGTTTTACTAGACAAAAATAGTCTTTGAAGCCTGTACTTTAAAGGAAAATAGCGCAATATCTTGTGTGGGATCTTCTTACCTTTACCATCATCAATATTTCATCTAGAAGTACCACATGTAGGACATTATTCACATTGCCCAAACTCTTTCCAAAATAGTGCACAATCATACTTGCAAACATGAATAGATATATACCCCAATCCCAAATCATTTAACATCTTTCGAGCCTCAAAGTGAGATTTTGGGAGAGTCCCACCATTAGGTAATACTTGCTGAAGCAAATCAAGCAACATGTCAAAAGACTTATTGCTCCATTTGTTATATACTTTTAAGTGAAGTAATTTAACTATGAAAGACAATTTAGAGAATTTTGAACAACCCGAATATAATTCTTGTTGAGCTTCCTTCAGCAATTCATCAAAACTTTTCTTCTGTGTAGTTCTTGTGACATCATCTTCAATCAATTCATCTAACATTTCTTGGATCCCATCATCTTCTATCTCATCATTTGGTGGAACTCCATCATCAACAACCTCTGATTGAATATTAGAATGATCCTTTGCTCTCACATTATAATTAGATTTTTCCCCATGAAATATCCAACGAGTGTAAAATCCATCAATGCCCTTAATTAAAAGATGATCAAAAACTAAATCTTGGCTCCAAACATATGAATTCAAACAATCTATGCATGGACATCTAACTCTACATTTTGCACTGAGATTATCTTTCACAAATTTCATAAAAGACTGAACTCCTTCCACATATCTAGGCGACCATTTTTTTCTGTCATCCAAGTTTTATCCATGTTTTTGTTGTGTAATAGAAAGGAAAAAAAAGTTTTTATGAGCGATAAATCATAATTAAGACAAATATTCATATTCTTTTGTACTTATAGAGTGTACATAAAGGAGTGCTGCTATAAACTAAAATGTCATGCATATAATGAAAAAAATAAAATTACAGCTAAAAAATGAAACATAGCAAAATAAAAAATAAAAAAACTATAAATGTTATAAAGTAAACATTCAGTACATGATCCCGAGATGGATGGCTGTCTCAATGGCATCAGCTAATTAATCACCTTCAGCACTGCCTCTGCAACCAACATTCAACAAAATAAATAAATAAGTAAAAGATAGTATACGAGCTCTTGACTGTATGATTTTTATTGTTTATTACTAAACAAAAGGTTAAGCTCAACCTCTTTTAAGTTATATTTGAGATATTTAGCAATGTAAGATCTTTTTTATTGTGTTACAAAGTTCATGGTTATTTTATCACAAAAGTCATATTGAGATATGACTATTTGATAAAGAAATAAAAGCAAATAAAAAAACCAAAAATTGATAAGGAGCATACAGAGATATGAAATTTATTTGCTTTCAATCCAAAATTAAGAAGAAACTTAACTTATTTAAACAAAAGAATAAAGAGTTAATATTGATCATGAAAAAAAATGTAAATTCTATTTATAATTTTTGAGTATTATATAAAACCATTTTTATATGGATTATGAAATAAACTATCCACCTTTTACTGGCCGTGAAAATCCGATATTCCAATCAAAACAATCCAAACAAACGCACAACATAGAATTAAAGTTCAAAACAAAAAAAGAAAATTCCTCCACTTTTATTCCGTAAAAAATCGCAGTAACATACTGTCACTTATTTATTGGAGCAATTGCACTAATTTTCTGTCAAACAAGTGATATTGTAAAATTAATTTTAAAAAAAAACAAAGAAAGAAAGACAGTGCAATCGCACAAATTTTCTGAAAGTCCGAAAATCCGAAATGAGAGTATTGGTTTACATACTGTCACTTAAGGATTTGAAGTAAATTAGTAATGAAAAATCGGTGAAGATACAAACTAGAAATTCCCACCAAAAAACATCGCACATTCCGGAACAATTACAAAACAAAACAAAACCCTAACACCGAATAAAGCATAGAAAAATCAAAACAAAGAGCAAATCAAGGTAGATAGAGAGACGGAGAGGGAGAAATATTGACACCTGAGGAGAGAGAAACTAGGGTTTTTGTTCAGACGCGATAGTAGATCAACGTGGCCTAAGCTTGATGAGGGCTCTAAGTCTCGGAGAGAGATTTTCGAAATCGTTCTTGTTGAGGGCTCTATTTCTCTTCTTTTTTAATAATTATTTCATTGTCTATATATTTATTTTATTTTAAGAGCAATATATTATAGATTGCTCTTATTAAAAAAAAATACATGTTTGATAACTAAAAATAAAATTATATATTTTTATTTTAAAAAATAATAAATAAGAGAAGTAAATGGTTTTCAATTATAATACAATAACTATCTTTTTAACTGTCTAATTTTTTTTCTCTTAGTTGTTTTAAAATATATATAATAATGTATATATATATAAATTTAACAATGTACTAATATTAATAAAAATTTATTTAATAAATGTATCTAACCTTCTTCAATGTTTTTCCCATGTTACTTATAATTATAGTTTGAATTTACAATCTCAATAATGGACAATAAATAAATATTGGACCTGGTATGTCGGGAGGCTTCGAAGGCTGGAAGTTCTGTGAAGTGCTTGACGGAGGAGGTCGACAAGCTTCGGATAGACCTGGAGAGGTAGAACGCTTTGGCTAGACGGAGGGGCGAGGTGATAGCAGAGCTCAAAGACGAGGCCTACTGCCAATGCGCCTTCGTGTGGCTTGCCTTCCAACACAGATGGTATGAGGAGTTTTGATATTTCTAACTTAGTAAACAAAAAAATATTGTTTGTTTTGTCCAGAATGAGGTTTATTTACAAGTTCAATTTTTATCATTTATGACAAGATTCCGTCCAATATAAGTTTGTAATTCTACTAAGAGATTTACAAATTGTTCCTAATGATTTTGGCCTTTGGGGATGAAAATATTGAAACACAAATTGTCCTACAAAATTAAGTAACTTTAAATACAAAATAATTTTTCCACAAAGAGTTAAAAACATCCCAGCATATTTTCCCTCAGGTGGCGCGACCCTAAAATTCGAAGTGGGAGGCAAAAAAATATGGTGCTTCATTTTTGTAGACAAATTTTAAGTTTCGTCCACAATTATGTATATTTGTGGATGAAATCATTTTTGTACCCAAAAATTTCGTACCTAATTTTATAATTTGTTGTAGTGAGAGAAAGATATGAGAAAGAAACTAACTATTGCGCAATCTAAAAAAATTATTTAAAAAAAAACTCAAAGGCGATTAAATATAAATGGGTAAATATCATAATTGAGTAGTGAATAACAAGGTATGGCTCGTTATGATTTTGACATTATCTTTAAATTTCTTTTTTCTTGCATGAATATTGGTATATCAAATGAAGTTTGGGAAGGCTCACACATTCAGGGTGAATAATAACCTAGCTGAGCCTAGACTAATAGAAAGGTGAGTAAATTTATATCATCGTATTTGTACCTTTGAAATGTATAATTGTGTTTTTATTATTTGATTTGATCGTAGTAATTGACTATGATTAAGACCCTTATTTTTGAGCATTCATTGAATTAAATTTGTCATATGCCACAAATCACGTGTACTGATGAATATTCATGTTGAGCATGGTCATTTAACTCTTATTGTACTCGGTGTTATCTCTTGTTGCATGCGGAATACGGTCAGCTATATTCTTTGATATTGCCATTTTTGTCTCGTGCTGAGTATGGTCAGCTATAACTTGTAATCATTAATGTCATTTGTTGGTATGAATCATAGAAAACCTAATTGATGGGGAGGTCATCAGGATATGTGCATATGGTACCCTCTAGTGCAGGAAAAGCCAGTGCATTCCTAGAAAGGTTGTAAAACTCTAGGCGTAGAACCCAGCCCATTCTATGAATATTTGGTTGGAATGTATGGATTCCAGTATAAAGGTAAAAATGAATGTATGGATTCCTGAATGGTAAACTATATTTCTGTGTTTCAAACCTATAAATCTCATTTGATATTGTTGTTCATATTGACGCTATTTATTGCATAACCTATGTATGATATTTGATTGATTGAGCATAACCATCATTGTGAGATGGCCTTGAGTATCTAGCCTCACAAGTATGGTGATATATTTTTACTCACGGAGTTATCTCACCCTCATTGATTTCTTCTTTTTCAGGGTAGACAAAAAAAGGAGAATCCAGGCATTTCTAGATCACTTGGATTTTATTTGAAAAATGTAATATATTATTATTTTATTTATTTGATGAATATGAGTCTAAGTTTCTAGAAGGCTCCATGGTGAATTAACTTGGTTATTTGGTAATTATTTGGTTAAATCAAAAAATTTTGAATAGTTGAGTGGGATAAATTTTTCTTTTGATGAAACCTTATTTGATATTTTGATGAGACCGTTGAGGTCATTTTTATTAGTGGAGACCACGGAGGTCAATAGAATTTATCATTTATTATAGAAACGAATAGGTCATGTCGAATTTTCGGTAGAAATTATGAGACAGGCTTGCTATGGGTTTTGGTGGCCTTAAGCCTACCCATTCCATAGCGCCGGTCACAGCCTATAAATGTGGGATGTGACAAAAACATATAATGAACCATCTCATTTTAATCAAATAATATAAAAAGCCATCTCATTTCAACATCACTTATCAAAATGTTGTTTTTATCAAATTTTATACTTACTACTTCATTAAATATAAATAATATAAACAAAATATGGCCTCTATTTATAAAAACAAAGGTTTATGTGCATCAAGAACAATCATATACAAAAATAATAAAATATTTAAGATCTTCATAATTAAAGTGTTACATAGTCCCCAAATATGACAATATATCATATAAAATAGGTCCCTATTATTATTATTTTTGCCTATGTGATACAAATTTTTTATATGTTTTCCTAATAAGCTCATCTCATAATCAATAGATATTATTCTATTTATATTTGGTTTAATGAGCATCAACTTGGTCAAAGAAAAATAGCCAAGTTTAGAAAGAATGGTCATAAGATTAATGATAACTAGGCATCTAACATGACATCGAATAAAATTACTCTATACAAAGATAATGTTTTCATCCTCAATATTAACCAAGGAATTCATCATTAATATTAACCAAGGAATTCATCCTCAATATTAAATTACTCTATACAAAGATATAATAGTAGACCCAATAATAACATTGTCATCCTCTTAGGCCATACAACGATGTCAATGACTATCCTTTTGGGCCATACTATCATAATCAAAAAGTGAGTCAAATTAAAGAAAGAGTTATAGGACTTAATGCCTCTGAAAGAACTTGTAGTCTCTAAAAAAATGAGCATGCTCTTCTATTGGAAATGGTAACTGATAATATGGATGTAACTAATAATGTCTGGGTCTTAAAACTAGTAATCTACTATACCACTTCATAGATCCGAAAAATATGTGTTAGTCAAGGTATAACATACAATTTTTATACCAAGTATATGTATATCCCATTTTACCACAATAAAAGCAAAGTAAAGTGATCTTATTTTTTCCAAAAACATTCATTCATGTTCTCCTTTAATCTACTTGTCACTTAAAGAAGTAGGTGTTCAAATAATATGACTAATTATACTTACTCCATTTGGGTTAGTAATTGTTGTGGATGTATGGATCATCATTTGATGAAGCTCAATAAAACTATGAAGCTTCCTCACTTAGAACCTAAAGTATATAGCATCACATATCTACCTCCCATGAAATATAGAAAATATTATCAAAATAAGCATTATGTCAAATAAGAACTATCAAGTTGGTCTATAATGGTAGCAATCTCTTCTTCCAATCATGAAGTTGATTCTAATCCACAAGATGGGTGGACTCATCATGATCAATCAATTACAGCAAAGAATATGAGAAACACAGTCAAATAAATAAAAAATGTTTGATAAGTATAATGACACTGCTAAATAATAATTTTTTTAACATGTAATACAAGAATCAAATACTCTCACCATGCTTGCGTCTAAGTGTTGGAACCATTTTATACTGAAAACAAGTCTTATTTTTTTTCTTTTTGTTGTTTGGATTTATTTTCATTTTCTTTTAAATTATAATGAGATGAGATTGTGTTTTAAATAAAAATACATATGTTTTTTATTCTACATAGTAGATAATTAGGTGCATAGAGTTTGACTTACGTAAAAAAATCAAGTCATCAATTCTTATAAAATAGAAGTTTATTATTCAAAATCAATATATGGTTGAACATTTTGTTGGTAAGATTATAGTATAAGATTTTAGTAGGTCTATATTGACCATAAGGAATTGTAAATTTCTAACTTATGGTACTAGTGCACTTTTCTGCAATGAATTGTTGGTACTAGTGATCCCACAACCATAGAAAGTTTTGATCTTTTGGGAAAGGTTGTAGGGAATGAAAAAACAATCATGATCCAATTAAATTCATGTTCAAACATAGCTAGCACAAGTGATCATCGAGGTAATGACAATGATAATTATTATAGTTGCGATAGGTGGTAATGATAAAGGGAATTGATGGTCACCAGATCAAGATTATTTCTCACCTATATCATGTTGCAATTAGAGAGAGAAGATTAAAATTTGTGATAATTCCAATGTGGTAACGAAATCATATTTATAGTGTAAAATTGGAAAAGAAATCATTCCTTATACAATAGTGAACATTCAACATTACACTTGGTATAGCATAAACTAAAATTACATAAAATAATGAAATGAAATAATATAGAATAATATGCAACACATGTAATAGTAAAACGTCAATGATTTCTCATCACTTGATTCCAATTTTGAATAAAAGAAAATAATAAATAATAGCCTCGTAAAACTCAATCCTAAACATTCAATTATTTTCATTTTTGATGAAATTTAGTTTAAAAAAATTAAATAATATGGATAAGGGGACCTTTGTTTAGAGGTGTCAAATAGGTCATGTTTTCCTAGCACATTTAAAAAGAAAGAAGCTTGAGGCATCTAAAAAATACAAGCAACTCAATAGGCTAACACAACTCAAGAGCACACAAGCAAACCATGGATGGCCATGTTAGGTTAGGTCAACATGGCTTTCCCTCACACATGCCCAAGAGAAGGAGGCATAGATCCAATGTTAGGTTGAGTAGGCCTAGCTTGCCCATGCACCACCGGTTTCATACTAGTGTCACAACTCATACATGTAATACTTTATGGTGCCACATCCATTAAATCATAATGGTTTTTTTTAAATTAAAGTTTAAAATTAATTTTTTACATGCATTTTCAGTGGTGGGTGTTATATGTTTTACCTTTTTGAAAAATATTAAAATTTTAAAACTTTAACAATCAGCTCATCACTCAACATAAGTCAATTTGTGTTGATTGGTGGTCGAAATGCCTTGACCCCTTTTGACACCAATACCCTTATTATAAATAATTCAAGTTGCATCTAAATTGAGGATAGATACAGATAAATAAGCTATGTTGTAAGCACTTTTAACCACAATAATAATAGACAAATAGTTTTCACATCATACTAGAAGGGTAAATTTGAATTGCTCAACTAACCAAACTAATCCTAAACAAGCAATCCAATGTCACTAGGCTAGGTAAAGTCTAATTCAGACTTTTTGTGAGTTGACATAACATTACTCAAGTCTTTGTTGAATGGATCCAACACAAGTTGATTACTAGGGCAATTATATTTATGTTTCTCCAATGTATAATCATGCAGAACATTTTGCCATTGCCCAACATAGATGGATCTACCTTTTAATACAAAAGCAATGAATTTTATTTATGGGATAATTATCAATGAGGGTGGGTTAGGGTAAATAATCACATGGAAATGTGGGAATGGAAAACATCTCTTTAAATGGAAAGCAAACTTGATAATATAATTTTATTTTTTAAATAACTTTTTTATCTTTGTAATAATTTTGTCCTTTAAGGACTCCATATACATCATTCCATCAAGGTCACTATTTGGTATGCTAAATATACCAAATAATATTAACCATAAAATATGATCTTAATGATATGTTTTGCTTGAAAAAGATGTTTAATTATAATGATTTCACAAAAAAAGTTGTTGCTAAATATTTTAATGAATTTTTGTGAAATCGAGAGTTTTTAGTTTTAAATATGCATTTTAGTAAAGTTGGTGACTAGGAGGGGAGTAAAAATTCATGCAAATCATGACATCTAACATGCTATGACTTGATACTTTTGAGTGTTTATAGATTTGGGTTGACATTGATTCTTGACCAAAACTGTACACACATAGTTATGATAATCTTTATATGTAATGACTCCCATATTATTGATATAATTTTTTCTTTGTGCATGACAATCTTCATACTAAATTAACTCAAAATAACTTCATTGCTATTATGTTAACTTTATATCACAACAACTAAGTTCCCTACTACTACTAAAAACTATAATAATCTCCAAATGTTGTAACTTTTCCTTTACTAAATCATTGAATACGTAAGTCAAAGTTGTGATGCTTATATGGAATCAAGCCTTTCAGCTATAAAACATTAAAGAGAGCCAAACTTGAATCATGATCAACACAAGCACTATGATTCTTGGCTCAAAATAAAAACCAAAGCTACAAGCATTTTTCAATACCAAAACTTTGAGTTACATAAGCAAAATACACAAGTTGGGGCCACACTCAATGTCATGACAATGGGTCACATAGATTAAATGCACAAGTTATGACTACATTCTAGCATCATAACTTTGTGTTATAAAGTTTAAATAGCTATCAAAACTTTTCTCAGCATCATGGCCATCAAATAGAGAAAAGAGACCAAAGTTGCAACTCATAGCTAGTGGCATTACTTTTTGTTATAGAATCAGAAAATTGAAGTTGTGGCTTTTATTCAAATAAAAAAAACTCATACCACATGCTCGAGTATACAAGGAAAACCCTAACAAGCCAAGAAAGATTCATGAGAGGTATGATAACGATTATGCAAGGGATTTTACCATTCCATTTTAGGGTCACTGGCAAAAAAAGTGATACAAAGTAAAATAAACCCTAAGAGGTGGTGTTGTATATGTAATTTTTTTTATTTAATAATCTGCTTGTATAACAAAATATTTTTTCTATTTTAATATTTTCATGTAAGTTCAGGAAAGGAAATATTAAGAGGCCGGGAATGTAGCAGTAGCACAATAACAGAGGTCCCGCTGTCCGGTCAGCAGGTCAAAATTTTTGGAGTAGAGCCTGACCCGTTCCATGATCCGACCTGCTCCAGTTAAATGAACCGATTAATTTTTTTTATATAAAATGTTCTGTAATTTTATTTTCGAGTGGCTATTTTTGGACCCCTAGAACTGTTCATCGTCTCTCTCTCTTCTCTCTGCGTGATTTATCATGACTATTATGTGTGCTGCATACTGTAAGACATTTCTGTTTGGTTTTAATCTGTAACGCATAAGCATTTTTTGGTGGATGTAGCTAGTCGTACTGAGCGACTAGCGAACCACATTATTTTTGGTGTTGATTTCTCATTTTTTTGATTCTATCATGGATGCTTGCTAGATTGGGATATATATTACTTGTTTTCTATGTTTCTATTGTTTCTGTATCTTAATCTCACTACCGTGGAAGCTCAATTGCCCAACAGGTAGGAATGTATTCCAACCCTCTCTTAGGGAAAAATCAAAATGAAATTGAATTAGTTTTGGGAGATTTAGGTTTTGAAGCCTAAATTCTTTCGAGGGTTGAAATTGAACACTTAAATTCTAATAAGATAAATTTATACTTATCTTGTATGTTGTTCTCCTCTCATTTTAGGCAAAAAAAAATATATGAATAATGTAATGTGTTTATTATGATGGATGTTATATTTAATACTTTAATGTGATGTTTTATTGTAATAATGTTTGGTTATGGTTGATTTGGTAATAAAATAGAACTAATACTAGGGTTTTGGCTATTTGTGGGTTCGTGTATGATTGGAGTGGTGGATGGTGAAAGATACAATATGAAACACACTCATGCAGAAAGTAGAAAAAAAAATAAAAATTATTCCAATCATGTTGCATGACACAAACCCCATATACTCAAACCCAAAATTGAGATATGTTTAATTATTGTGAATGATGATTAAGAAGCTAAAAGCAAGAACATTTTTATAGGTCACTCTAGTATGCATGTCTTAGTGGAACTGACCCCTTCAATTAGTATTGGTGAGTAAATAGATTATTCTTCTAAGGGTTTCACCTTTGGTGTTGAGTTCACCTATCATAGTAGAAGATTGTGATAGGTAAGTCATGTGAAAGACATAGACATATGTGATTTGTATGATGGTAATAATTCTATGAATTATATTTAGTCATATAGTTTCCACTAGTATAACATGAAGGAAAAAAAAGTCAATTGTGTGAGTCGAAGCCAAAAATACAAATATTTTCTACCAAATCAATTATCATCAATAAATATACTAGATGTTAAAGAAAAAGGATGTGTATTCAAAGTAATCATTAAGGGTAGTTAATGAGCTATTTAGAAGGTGTTAACTTGTGAATAATCATTGAGTAGGGATGACATATTATCTTGGTTGTAAAGTATCGAGTAAATGGCTATGAAGAGGCCATCATTGAGAATGGTTCAATAGTTAATAACTATCTTATATGCTAGTAGGGAAAAATATCATTTCACACTTATCTAGCCTTCATTATATGACTAAGAATTTTTCATGATGAGAAGAACTATTTTTTATCATATATGATGCAAGGACATATGCCTTGAGAGCATATTGGTACATAAATGGAATAACACCTTTAAGGTAATATTTTATTCCAATTAGACCATGACAAAATTTCAAGTGAATTATATAATCATGGATAAGTAAATGTTAGTTGTGGTATTCTTTTGTAAAAAATTTAGACCTTATATCGTTAGAACAAAGGTGGTGATTTACACAAATAATGCAATCATATGCTACTTGATGACAAAAAATGAAACTAAGTCAAGGTCGATAAGATGGATATTACTTCTCTAAGAATATGATCGAGATATCTAAAATAAGAAGATGATTGATAATATGATACCTAACTATTTATTATGATTTGAATCCAAGAGAAAAAATAATTGTAGAAACAAAATTTTAGTAGATTTTTTGGATGAACAAGTTTCGACGATAAAGGCCAAATTACCTCGGTATCCTAATTTCATTAACTATTTAGCATGTGTTTTCTTATCTCTCCTTTATCATATCTTATGAAAAAAAATTCTTATACAACATGAAAAACTATCTATGAGAATGATCCATTATTGTTTAGAAAACATACTGATCAAACTTATAATAAGATATGTGCCTCGAGAGATGTACATGCAATAGCCATTCTCAAATTTCATTCATCACTATATAAAAGGTATATTGGTAGTCACAAAACTACCCAGAATGTAATATAATTTGGATTTTTTGGCTATCATTATTTTGAGAATATTAAAACATGGTACCCTAATGTGATAGATACCATAAATTGGGTAATATATCTAGGTAACATAAAATGTCACTTTATTCTTGAAATAAAGATATTTAATTTATGGAGAATTCACTCCAGGGCTATTTTCCTACATTGCGTGGAAATGACTATATCCTATTAGTGGTGAATTATGTGTCAAAATAGGTGGAAGTAGTAGCGGTGCAAAAAATTGATGCAAAAATGCTTTTGCATTTCTTACATAAAAATACTTTCACTAGGTTTGACATATCTTGATGTATCATTAGTGATGAAGGGAGCAATTTCTATAATTGGTTTTTTAGTTCATCTAGCTATGCATAAGAAAGGACTTTCATATCACCCACAAACAAATGAGAAAGCAGAAATATCAAATAAAGAGATCAAAAAATATTGAAAAAGCTGGTTAACCTATATAGAAAAGATTGGTCTTAATGTTTGGAGGAAGTATTCTAATATTATAGAACTACAATTAAAACTTCATTGGTATGTCCCCCTATCGGCTTGTTTTTGGTAATTCTTGTCATTTGATGGTAGAACATGAACATCGAGCATGATGAACCATTAAGTATTTGAACTATGCCATGAAGGATGCAAAAGAAAGGAGACTTTTGCAAATGAGTTAACTCGAGGAATAAGGCATGATGCATAAAACAATTCATGGATTTACAAAGATAAAACAATAAGGTAGCATGATAAAAATATATAAAGGAGACATTTCAAAATAGGAAAAAGGTATTAATTTTTAATTCTCAGCTTAAGTTATTCTCAGGAAAGTTGAAGTTTCAATGATATAGAACCTTTGTAATTATAGACAACTTATTATGAAAAAGTCATGGTGAAATAAGAAAATAGTATAGAATTCAAAGCAAATGGGCAATGGGTGAAGCATTGCATTGTTTTAGCAACAAATCTAGAAGATACAATGAAGTATAAAAAGAAATGAAGGCAACAATGAAAGTCATGGCTTTCACCAACATTATGAATTTTGAGCTACCCAAGCAAAAAAAAAAGAAGTTGTGTCAAGCCACAATGCCATGACTTTGAAGTTCTAGAAAGAAAAAGCTTAAGGTGTAGCCCAACAAAAAGCTACAGTGATATTTAAAGTCATGACATCCAATGAAGATAAAGCTTTGGTGATCCATAAAGTTATGACATCCTAGGAAAAAAAACAAGGAATTCCTGCTAAACAAAACATGAAACATGATTTAAAACTAAAAGAAAGCTCAAGAAGAAAAGACGAAGTGAGAGATTATATAAGAAAACTAGCCTGAATAGTTGAGAACACTAATAAAGGTAACAATTCTTTGATGGTCTAGTTGTGGATATTACACATAATATTACTTGTGAGGTAACCCAAATTTTTTTGCTTCACGGTGTGATTAAATAAAGGTATCTACCCACACAAATCCTTTTATAAAAAAAAATTGATCATAGAATTCAAATCTCATCGTGACTCATTTATATGCCCACAAAAAAAAGTAACTTCACTATCTAGATATACTATGACACTCAAACATAGTAGCAACAAAAACTTATAGAGGATAGATAAAATGTAAAGTTTTTTATCTTACTAGGGTAATTGCTATGAAATGAGTAATTATTTTAGTGTGATAGTTTGTTTATTATGCCAAACACAAAATATAACTAAGCATTTTAGTGAATATCCAAGATCTATTTGTATAGAAATGAGCTTTATAATGAAAATTTTTACTAAATTGAAGTTTTTGATAGAATATGATAAATAGTAGTAAAATTATGTGATTTTTGTGTGAAATTAAGACTTAGTGGATAGTTAAGAAGAAAAAGAGTGAAAAGTCATATAAAGTTGTAACATTTATTATGTTATAACTTTGTTATACCTTATTAAGCTATAAGATAATTTTGACATTCATTCTTGTCTAAAACTCTATACAAATAATTATTTCATTAAAATAATTATTTCATTAGGTAGTATATATTTTTTGGATACAAAATATTCTTAAAGTCACAATCACACTAACTCATAATATTTTTTATAGGTGCAACATTAATTTATCATTGGAGCAACCATGCATCTCACTAGTATTCAAAGATGTGGCAATCCTATAGCATAATACTTTTTCATCTTAGAACTAATAAATCCATGGAAAAAAGTAATGATGATATTTTCAATGTAGTATCTTTTAGTTATAAAAAATTCTAGAGAGTAATTCTCAAGTCATGGTTGTTTTTAGGGCAATGACTTTTGCTATGGAGAAATGACTAAAGCTATGACTTATGTCTAGTGTTGTGACTTTGGTTTATAGTAATGAATTGCAAAAGCCATGTTCATTCCCGGGGCTATGACTTAGTATTACATAGGCAAAATATGTAGTCGAAATCATTCCTAGCATCATGGTCATTTGATAAAAGAGAGAGGTCAAAGTTGTGGCCTAATCTCATTGTTAAATCTTAATATGTTGTGTTAGAGAGGCAAAATGTGCAGCTGTAATCATTCTTAGTATATTGGCTATTTGATGCAAGAGAGAGGCTAAATTTGTGGCTCATTCTTATTACCATGAATTTGTATTCCAAAGACAAAATATGTAGTAATGTCCATTTTCAATGTCATGATATTATAAAGTTTGATGTAAGAGTTTTTTTAGGGCATGATAAGAGAGATGAGATCTTTCCAATACTAAGGGAGATTCACAAGCAAAGGGGTGATATAAGGTACAAACATATATCCTAAAGGGGCATGAATTTCAACATACCCTATAGATAAATCTGATGTACACAACTGATTCTTATGGATTTAAGGGTTGATTTCTAAATATTCTTGAAGGCTATCATTTAGAACATGAAATTCCATGAGATATATCTCCAATAATATCATATGAATTTCTATCTAATCAAGCTAAATTTAGGTGTAGGATAATCATATTTAATTATGTGTGATATATACTTAAAGAATGAATTATATGTTTGAATTTTGTGGTGATTTAGATATTTATAGATATGATATTTATGTAGAAATGAAATTATGGCTTTACTATTGATGGGTTTCTACATGCTATCATTATTAATGGTCATAGGTAAGCCATGAAGCATACTCATGTGTAATGGTATAAGTGATATTCATTTCGATCATGATGTGTGAGACAAACATATACATTATAAGCTAATCTATTGTCCATATCTTAGAAGGATTGACCCTCAATTGATATGAACATTTTATAAAATATTTTTAAGAATTTCACCTTTAGTAAGGTAGTCACATTTCATTATTGTATATAGTGACAGGTAAGTCATGCGACATACATGATTGGAGGTGACTTATAAGGTGGTGATAATCATGCAAGTTCCTTTCTTTGTATGACTACCACCAGTGATCAGTCTGATATAAAGAAAAATATATATTAATTATATAAATATGCTGCTTATGAAGACAAAATTACAAATACTTTTACTACTAAATTTGTTTACATTTATATGACATGTGAGATCAAAGAATAATAATGTATTTACAAGGAAACCATCAAGAGTAATTGACAAGTTTCCTAAAACATATAAACATAAAAATGACCCTCGAGTAGGGATAATTTGTTATTTTAGTAATAATGTATTAAGGGTATAGTTATGAGGAGATCATCATTTAGGATGACCCAATAGTTTTTAACCCTTTTATGCTAATAGGGTGCTATAATATTTCCATAATAATCCTAAATTCATTCTTTAACCAAGTTCACCGACATCAAAACTATTTATATAAGTCATCATGCATAATAGAATGCATCAATCTTAAAATTTAAGAATCTTACCTAAAACTTAGTATTGTCCTCTCATCTAGAGTAGTAGTTAACTACTAATTATTTTATTAAACTACCTACACAATTCATGTGATATTGATATCCAAATGAAAAGTTTACTTTATTACTTATATGACCTATATACTTGCATGATTGGTTGGATGAGAAACCCTCACCCAATGAGATTTTAGGATTTTGCATAATTTTAATATTTAGGCATCATAACAAGGTCACAATAGACATAATTTTAAAGAATATTGTAACTTTATAGTTGTTGTCCTCTTTATTATCATTTCTTCTATTTTAATCAAGTCATTATTCATATACTTCATCATCTTCTATGTCGTCTTTGGACCAACACTCTTCTACAAAATCTTTCCTTTTAATGTCTATCTTCTATCTCAATATGATGCATAAGAGGCTATCTATTTTCTATCAATCTTCTTCATCATAGTCTAGATTATGTATGTCTTTATAGAGGTTGAATTTCACTTGACCTTTGTTCATATAAAGTGTGAATTTTTCATTCTTGACATCAATGCATTTTGTCTAGTGGATAAAAATGGTATTCTCATGATCAAAGAAGTCTATTAATCTTCCTTCATATCAATCACAAAAAAATATATTACAAACATAAAATTACCATCTTTTACAAAAACATCTTCAATAATACTATTGGAAAATTTGTCTGAGCATTCAGCCATTTGAAGCAAGATGGCTATTGGAGTTATCTTACAAAGGTTTAATGACATCAAATTTATACTTGATCCCAAGTCATATAGTACCTTCCAGAAATTATGCTTTCCAATATTATATGGAATCATAAAACTTCATAGAACTTTCAACTTTCTCATAAGTTTATCTTGAATAATAGCATTACACTTGGTAATTTTTAACATTCCATAGGACTTCAATTTCTATTGCTACTCATTATGTCTTTAATGAATTTCATGTAGTTTGACATTTGTGATAATGCTTCGATAAATAAAATATTCACTTCTATCTTTTGGGACACATTAAAGAATATCTCAAATTACTTGTCCATCATTTAATTTCTAAAACATAATGGAAAAAAGATTTAGTGGGAAAATTCTCATTGGAATAGAATTTTTATTGCATATCCATTTGATCATTACTTTAAGTAATCTTTATCTCCTCCATTTCTTGATTTATCTTTGTTGTGGGTAAGCATTGAGAAATAGGTTCTATTGATGCTATAACTTTGAAAAAAGTCATGATATGTTATGCCATGGCTTTGAATTATGTCATGAGATATTGTGTTGCATCCATTAATTGTTCCATGAATTTAGAAAAAGTCATGACTTCTTCACTCTTAACTCCCTCTTCTATAACAACTACACTTTTGGCTTCCATTTTAGCTTGTTTCCCTACTAAATCATTGCTTCTTCTAAGTATAATGAATAGGCATTTCTTTGGATTTATCTTGGTATTATTAAGCATTCCATTCATGCTCTTCTTTTTCATTTAAATTGCTAGATGTCTAAGTTGATTCTCAAAAATTTTTATTACCATTTTTGTGTGTTCTATAATTATTTTAATATGTTCCATCCAATTCTCATGATGATAATTTCTTTTCATCTTTGTGAGTGAGGATAGTATATTATCATCATATACAATCTTTTCTACTCCCTTCAGGTGTATGTAATTAGAGTTTGATGCTCTTTGTATTTGATACCTCATCGAGTTATTGCCAAACCTCTTCTAAAATTGACATAAGTTCTGATGCATATTCCCAATACTCTCAAAACCTAGTCTTTCATAATTTATCATGTTTATTTAGTAGTGTATGGAAGTATTATTGTTGGATTGGAATGCATACTCATTACTCTACAAAAAATTGATTTCCTTCACTTCATACACAGAGTCTAAATTTGTCCTTTTGTGCTGTTGCAAAACACAAACTTCTCACACTTATTTTATTTGTCATTTTGGGATTCAAAGTTATTGAAAAATCCATCCATTTTCACTTTCATAGGTGTCAATCTATTAAACTCTAAGCATCAATCTTGCTTCTTTCTAAATATTCAATTATTCATAGTTTGATAGTAATTCTTTGCTAGTCCTTCAAATAAAAAATATGATTCATGATGTGACTTATTCATAATGGAACCACCCGAGGCCAAATCAATTGTGTATAAATTCAATTAGTTCAACCAATTATAAATACTTTAAGCTTTCATTTACAACTTAAATACATACTAAGAGAACTTCCTTAAAAGTTTTTTAAATTGCTCCCAAAAGTCATATAATGTCTCTCACTCATCTTAGTGAAATTGACGTATCTCTTCCATTAGTTGATAGGTAATGTGAGGGGGGAAGAACATGGTGACAAAGACTTGCACAAGTTCATCACAACTCAATTGAATTTTGATTTAAATACTAGAACTAAGTTTGGGCTTTGTCTTTTAAAGAAAAAGGAATGAATCATAACCTTATAGTATCTAAGCTAACTATGCACATCTTTATCGTGTCACACAACTTTGAGAAAATTATGACATGGCCATTCGAATCTTTTGAATTTCTGTATTGATGTTGTCACACTATAGCTTTCAAAATCGACTTCAACTTAAAATAATTTGCTTGTGTGGGTTATATCTAAATCCTAGTATAGCTATCCATCATAGTAGGCTACCAATAATCTCACAAGGTATAATGAAGATTAAGTTGTTGAATAGTTTGTCCTTGGCAACATTGATGGTCTTTATCTAAGCTCTTTATCTTTGAAGCACTCTCATCATTCTCTCAATTTTTAGATCCAAAGGGTTCAACCTAACCCAAAATATATATTCATGTAAGTAGTGTTGGCTGCAAAATATCAAAAAGAAAATTGCAAAACAAAAAACAAATTAAATATAAATACTAAGCTATAATTGGATCCACATAACTAAAAACAAAACTACCCTTTCACAAGGATAGTTCACAAGAATAGTTATAACAAATGAAGTTGACTAATAAAAATATGACAAAATAATCCCCAATAATGGATCCAAGAATTTATTGTAACTTTTTGAGGTGCCAAAACTATAATTAATAATATGATTCCAAAATTTCATTGGGAAAAGATCTTTCATTCAATGTAACTCCATAAGTATATGGATCAGAAAAGTAATAAAGTAGATATAAGTCTGTATATCAATCTCATAGTGATTATATAGCTAGTTTGATCAACCAATAATGAACAAATTACATCTCAACTTGAATAGATGTACTTGGTTTTCAAATAGATTCTCAAACTCTAGGGTTGGCTTAGGTCATTGTGCATGATGATATTTCTCTTGTATTTGGTCAATGTTATGCTTCATTGTTAGGTGAAGGGTAGTTTGATATTAAAATACTCATGTGCCCTATTGGCATATAAGGGTAGACATCATCCTTGGATAGTCACTACCATGATCCCCTCATAGTTTTCTACTTGGTAATTTAATATCAAAGTAACTTGTCATTTCGTGCAAGGGTCATTCTCATATCTTTACTTTTTATAAAATATATCAACCATCCTTGATTATTTCTTCAAAAATGTACTTCTTTTCTCTAATATCTAATTATCTTAAAGAGATGAAATAATATGAGACTAAATGTTTTTGTCGTTTTGACTTCATAAGTATCATACTTATGACAATTAACATATATCAGCTCATGAATCTAACCTATGGAAGACAAACAAGAGCAAAAGATTTACATGGCTATTACCAACATGCTAGTGACCCCCCCTCCCCCCCCTCTTGCATTTATCCTATGACATACCTATCACCGTCTACCATAGTTGACACATGCCTCACACACTATAGTGAAACTCTTAGGATAGATATTTTACTTTTCCCATATTACTTGAAGGTTAGTTCTTCTTAAAAATACATAATTGATTAGTCTTAATTATGATCATTTTTCTAGCTTTGTAAGTATTATACTAACCAATTAAATTTACATAAACTTGAATTTTTGCACATTGGTTTATCTCATGCATTAAGTTAAGAATTGATGACACTTCCTTCTTACCATATCAAATGAATACATGTTGTGAATTTGTTATGCTATTTAATTTATTGAATAGAAAATATTTTAAAGTTTGTTTGTAAAAATACAAAGATCTACAATTATATAGGCCATATAAGTAGTAATGAGAGATTTTATCTAGATATCAATCTCACATGGATTGTATTAGATGTTTGGTCAAGTAATAGTGAGACAATAATACTCTAGTAGAGTAGATGATTTGGAATTTTGATATTATTCTTAGATCCTAGGGTTTGTCCATTTTTATTTCATATGATGCATATTCAAATATTTTAGTCTGGGTTGAGTTTGAATATAGAATGGAGGTTAGATTATTATTAGAATTATCATTTTTCCTAATGGAATACAAGGTCTTTATTATCATTGAGCCAATCCCAATGATGGTCCCCTCTTAATTCTCCTCTCCGTACATTACTACCAAAGAAATAAATCATTTATGCTCAAGAGTCATTCATGAGTCCACACCTTTTAGGAAACATGTCAACTACCCTTGATGGTTGGTTCATATATACATTTCTATTTTTATGTCTTGGGTGTCTTAATGAATTTGAACTAATGTTATCTTAAAAGCATTTAAACTTTTAGCTTCATAAGAAGTATACTAACATAATTAACAATTGCCTGCCTATTGATGATGTGAGTCACCACCACTCATGGATATCTTATTGATTACCTATCATAATCTTTCATAATGATGATGTGACTCTCATACTAAAGGTGAAATACTTATAAGAATATTTTATAAAATATTTATATTAATTGATGATCAATTTTTCTAAGACATATATAATGGATTGACATATGAAATTGTTTATGCTTTCGACTTCATGAGTATCATACTCACATTGATTAACTTACCTGAATTTTGAGTTTTGATGTAAATGTTTATCTCACACATCATGGTGGAAAAGGCTGTCACTTTCTTCTTACCATATATAAGAGTGAGCCTCATAATTTACATATCAATATCTATCATGGTAATACCTATAAACTTACTAATAGCAAAACCCTAATTTTAGTTCTATATTATCACCAATTTTATTAATATTCATTCCATAATATAAATTAAATATCATAGTTAAAATATCATAGTATCCATGCATCATATAAATCAAAATAAATAAACTCTAGATCTAAATTTAACTTGACATTGGGAAGAGATTCAATTGAGGTATAAGAGAAAAATTTTCAATAATCTTGGGTTCCCAATGACAATTATCATGAGAATCTAGAATTCAAATTCTAAATCCCATAATATTTTTATTGAATTCTCAAATTCTAGCCTTTAAATAGGGGTTTGGAGGTTGTATCCCTCAACTCCATGGTTTAGCATTTGCCATGCATCATTTTCTGGCTCATGGATCTTCTACTAATGGTGAAAATCACTCATATGATTTTTGCAATAGATAGAGAGGATGATTATTCTTTTAATTTGATTTTTGATTTGATTATCATTAGATTTTCTATTTTTTCTTTTATGCTTATTAGAATCTGAGCATTTTCAAAGCAGAAAGTCATGGCTTTGGAATAATGTAGTGACTTTGTCTTTTGGTCTTTTGAGCTCAAAGTCATTGCACTAGTAAGTAGTCTTTACTTTCGAATGCTCCCTAAACATTCTTTCCCTTAAAATTCATGGGGCTGAGAAGTAACCATGACATTTGTAATTAGCCTATCAAGATGTTGCACTGGACATGGCCGTGGATTTGACTTATCTTGGAGGGAATAAGTTATAACCTTGGATATGGTCATGGCTCAAGTATTTCCTTTTGTAACTTTCTACAGCTAGGAGTCATGACTGAGAAATGACCATTGCTCTGAACTTAAGAATATTAAGCTTTGGTATTGAAAAAGCCATGGTGTTAGGATATTATCATGCCTTTGGAGTTAAAAATATTAAACTTTGATAAAGATAAAGCCACAATATTAAGAGATGACTAATTTTTAGTACTAGTGGTGTATTTGATTACTGAGATGTGAATGTCATGGTCATTTAATATCATGAGATACTTATGATAATGACTCCAAGATAATATCATAGCCAAAAATAATATATTACATAGTAAAAAAATTAAGCTAATTAGATAGTTGAGTTATAGCATATAAAGATTATAATAACTAATTATGTATAATTTCAACTAAGAATTGATGCTAAAATTACTTAATATAACTAATTATCACAAAGTAATCAATTATTTCCAAAAATACAATGATTTCACTATTATTCATCACAATCCATCAAAACTCTAATTTTATGAAATTATTTCAATTATCACATATTTTTGTATTATACGTCATCGAAACCTACTCAAATACACTAGAATATTTGGTATTTTACTTAGCAAATAAACTTTCACACTAAAACTATTGCTCATCACTGAGCAATGACTTCTACCTCAATAAAAAAAATAAATATTTCTCATATCATCACAACAACATTTTGTAGTAGAGATCAAGCACACCAATAAAACAAAATATCACAATGCATTTGATGGGTAGAGAGATGAGGGCAATAAAATTGTTGTTTAGGATCAAACTCTGTAAAATGAAAATCAAACCTACAGTACTCAAATGGTAGCCTCAAAGTGGATGGTCTTTATGCATCTCTATCACACTTAGAAAATCAACCCAATATCTTCACGAGAAGGTTGAATAATGTATCTTATCTTTCCCAATTGGAGTTCAATGAGCCATCAAAAAATACAATGCATAATAGAAATATCAATAGTTTTCATTATTTTTCCCAATTTTTCAATCCATTAGTTCTTTCAAAAATAGATTTCGTCTCAATCCATGCATCTATATGTGTCACTATATTTTTCCACTTTAATGCCATAGAGTTATAGAGGGCTCCAAATGATCTGCAATTTTTTTAATGTCGGTCTCAACCAACTTCAACACATCTTCCCAAAGTTTGCAGATTTTATTTTCAAGCTTTTCTTGGGCCACAGTATATAGTATCTCTTTCTTTTGGAGATGCACCAATCACAATGCATAATTCTTTTTGACTACCTCCATTAAAGCTTTTAGGAGGGGTTGGACTTTCTTTGGCAAGCATTCTTCCCTATGTTTGACTTCTAATTGAATGCTCGCCAAAATATGATAAATATTGGAAAGTGTATCACTTTGTCCACCCAATGAAGGCTCCAAATGAGATTCCTTCTTTTATCAACTTCTCTCTCTTTCTTCCATCAATCCTATGTTTGCTCTGATGAAGGATGGTATGACTTCATAATTCTTTGTCGATTCTTCCCCTTTAAGAATTAGCTTCTTTCTTTTTATATCTCTTTTAATCCCTCTTTTTTAATGTCTACAATATTAGGGAGATATCATTTCACTCATTTCAACAACCTATTCATCCATGTGAACTCGATTAACTAGACATAACAAAGTAAATATGAAAGGATAAATTATTTGACTAGAAAGTTCACTCTCTAGAAATTTGAGAATTGACTTCTCAAAGATCTTCCCAACTTTAAAACAACAACTAACTAGGATGTAATGTTTTTTCAACAAAAAAGCTTCAATACACAAAAGAAAACTATTGGGTTGCTTTTCTAGCAATATTACATTTAACATCTATAGCTAGACTTTTAGTATGTTATCTTCTTCATCGGAAACCTCTATAGTCCAAGCCAACATTTTCATATAATTCTTGATTTCTTTTTTCCTTTCACTTTTTGTATCAGTCATTGATGTTGTATAAATAATTTCAATGGCATCCTCTATAAGGATAATTGGGATAGAAAAACTTATTGTGATTTTATTACTATACCTAATTTAATTGGTTAGGAAACATATCAAAAGCTTGTTAACAACAATATCTCATTAATAAATATTTGTAAGCGAATGGGTTGTATAAGTATTATAATAAACATTCATCTAGATATTGATCACATATGAATTGTATTGATAGTTACCTATTTAACAAGTGACAACCCATTTTTATATTAATAAATATTCAGATTGTTAAATAGTTTTAGGTTTAAGATTCATTAATTTTATTAATGTGATATCATTAATTCATTCAATATAAATTATGTTGAATATAAAATGAAAGTTTGGGTGTTGTATAATGATTCATTTCCCTAATAGCATAAAGGTGATTGTTAATATTGAGCATTTTTCAATGTGGATTCCTCATAGTTATCCACTCGGTACACCACCAGCGAGACAAAAATTCATCTCTACGTGAGGGTTATTTATAATCTCATATATTTTTGGTAGCTTTATTAACTATTTTTAATAGTTACTTCATTTGTACACTCTTATTCACTGGTGTTCATCGTCATAAAGTCAAATGATTAGCATGGTTTATAAGCATTTGTACTTTAAGCTTCATAGATACCATACTCACACACAGCATCATAAGCATCATGCTCACACAATTAAAATGCACTTCCTTTGAGTTTTACTAGTAGGAATCAAATGGGTAAAAAGAACTTACAAAGACTATCAAATCATTTCCAATCACTACATATTCGCACGTCCTAGGAATTTTCTATCACCGTCTTCCTTAGTAATGATACAACTCTCACATTAAAAGTGAGCACCTTGAAAGAATATTTTATATAACATCCATTCCAATTGAGAACTAGACCATCTAAGATATATATAATTGATTTGTATATAAAATATTTACTCTTTCAACTTCATAAGTATCATACTTGTTACAAATAACATACCCAAACTTTGAATTTCGACATATATGTCTATATCATGCATCCCAATTAGAATAGATATTACTATCTTTTTATCATATGCACAATTAAGTCTCATGAATTAACTATCACTAATCAATAATCACCATGTCAACCATAGACAAATATATCATTAGTCAAAATCCTAATTCACATTCTATTTAGTCACTATCCATTAATATCCATTAACATAAAAATATAATCAAGTCATAAATACATTAATCATCCAACCCAATTATATCTTATACAAATCATAGATAATGCTAATTTCATAAAAATTCCCAAATTAATTTTTAAAGAAGATGGGTTTAAAAGTCACACTTCTCGAATCTAGGGATTGGTATATTTCATGCATTTCTTTCTTCCTTTTCAAACTCATAGGAAGTGCAAAATTTGCCCATTGGGTTTGTAGTTTTAGTGCCTTTGCTTTTTAGTGAGGGAGAAGGACAAAAAAATAAGAGATTCCTCAAAAATATTCTTTTTAAATCGTATACTTAGGAGGTTTTGTATTACTCTTAATAGGAAGTCATGATTTCCTAATAAAAGTCATAACTCAAGCCTTCATCTTTCTAGCTTGAGATCATAAATCTAGAATATGGTCACAACACTATTCAATGTCTTGATATTTCTATAACACAACGTCGTGGGTACTAGTAATGACCATAACTTAGGTCTAATCTTTATATACAAACAAAGCCTGACACTATGAAATAATCATGACTTTGTGTCTTCATTATGTGTAGTCCATAGTTGACCATGATGTTGTAAAGTAGCCATATTGTATAGATGACATCTCATATTATTATATAGTCATATTGCTATGTGGACTCCATGTTGTTGGCCTTTTATTCTTTTGTATAAACATATTATTGCGGTGTTGTTAAGATATCATGACATTTTCACTTGGCTTGCGTGTACAAGTCATGACTATGCTTTCTTTTGAGGACAAGAGTTGTGGCCTTAAATATAGTTGTACTTGAGTAATATCTACTATAATATATAGTGTACTAAAATTTATAACTTGAATAATTGTCATAACTTTGACATGAGTATGTGTGTCTCTTTTATTTTTTATAGATCAAAAGTCATAGCTTTGAAAAAATATCATGACTTTGACTTAAGACTATCGAGTCATATAAAGATAAAGTTACCACTCTATGAAATTAGCCATGATCTTGAGCACCAACATAATATTTGATTACTATAAAAGAGAATTTATGTCATAATCATTAATCTTTTCTAAGCTACATATGGCTATAACTCCATAATAATATTATTACAGTAAGAATGTGTCGCATATATAGTAGAAAGATTGTGCTAATGATAGGGTTGGGTAATTGGGTCAACAAATTTTAGATTTTTCTAATGATCATTTAGGTAGAGTTTCGGTCAAGAATAGATATTGAAATCATGAAAGACTTATAAATCGACATTTTCTATAAAATACCTCCATAAACTCATTGTTTTCACAACAATTCATCAAAATTTTTCAAAATACAAAAACTTATGAAATCAACACATATTCACTCCATTTCATATGTACATATCATTCTCAACCACTAAGATACACTAGAATGTTCGATAAATCAAACATTGAAATTTTCCAACTCTTTATTTTTCCTCTAGCAATCATATTGTGAAATATCATAATTTTTTCAACTTCTTTTTCCTAGTTCTTCTCAACTTTCTCCATATCAACTACTAAAACTACACACATTCTACTTTCCTTTTGTATGCTCAATGCTATGTATTCAATTTCTTCTTCCTTATTCTCATCATCAACCATCTCTATATCATCCAATGAAACTTCTACTATAGCACTTTTCTCAAGTATTTCAACTTTCTTTTCTTGATTATCATTCTCATTTGTCTCTATATCACATGCTAAAACTTTTGATGTTAAACTTTTTTTTTGTATACTTAACTTAGTATATTGGTCTTTTATATCAAGTTGTCATAACAACTATTTCATCATTTCATTTGATCTTGTTGTAATTAGTAAATTTGGAAGTAATTTTCAAATGTCAGACTGAAGGTCAAATAATGACTATCATGTGGAATCGCTCCATAGCTCACCCTACTTACATCTCCATAACTCATAGTTGGCTGACAATATAATTAATTGAGGTACCAAGAGGTATGAGACAGAAGTCATTGCTCTATGAATAATAAGCATCATCATACTGATAATTAAGGTTGTACATGATCTTTTTGATTTCTTTTGATAATTATGTGAATTTGAAAAAATAATATAACAAGATACATTATGAGAATTTGAAAAAAATGATAAAAACATCATTATCAAAACTATTAAAAATAAAATTATTCTTTTTAAAGTATAATTACATAACTTATGTTGATTGACTATACTAAATAATCTCTAGAAATGGTGCTAAAAACTTATTATGACCTCATTATGCTACCTAATTTTATCAATTAAATAGAGTTCCAAAAGCTTCTTAGCAAGGATCTCTCATTAATAAAGATTTACAATTACATGAGTCATGCAAGTAGTAAAGAAGAATTTCATCCAAATATTGATCCCATAGGTATTGTATCAGTAGTTCAATCAATTAATTTAGGATTTTGGTAATATTATTAGATCATAGGATTTTTTTCATTTTAATTTGTATGATACATATTTAAATAGATGGTTTGTACTGAATTTTGATATAGAATGAATATTTGATTATTATTAGAATGCCTTTTTTCATAATGATATACAAGGTAGTTATCATCATTGAGCCCATCCCAATCATGGTCTCCTCTCATAGTTGTCTCATCAATACTTTACCACTAAAGCAATAAATCTTCTCTACTCAAGTGTCATTCACAAGTTCATACCTTCTAAGAAACTCACCAATTGACCTTGATAATTGTTTCAAATGTACATTATTATTCTTCAACCTTAGATATTAAATGACTTTGAACTAATTTAGTCTTAAAAGTATTTATACTTTAAGTTTCATAAGACCTATACTTACATATTTAACATATGTTTTCCTTAACTCTTATTAATGAGAACCATATGAGGGAATGCAACTCAAAAAATATTACCAACTCATGAGTCACCACAACTCAAACATATCATATGGATTACTCATTATCATCCTCCATAATGATGATATGACTCCCACACTAAAGACAAACTTCTTATAAGAATATTCTATAAAATACTCACATTAATTGAGGATCACGTCTTCATATATGTGTAATATATTGGCATGTAAAATCATTCATGCTTTAACTTCAAAAGTATCATACATCCAATAATCAATATACTTGAATTTTAGATTTTAACATATAAGTTTGTTTGACATATTATAGATGGAAAGACTATCACTTCCTTCCTACCATGTGCATGTTGTGACTTTGTTATACTGCCTAATTTTATTAGTTAGGTAGTATTCCAAAAACTCATTAATAAGGAGATCTCATTAACAAAGATCTATGGGTATATGATTGTATAAGTAGTAAAGAGAACTTTCATCTAGATATTTACCATATAAATTATATAAACAATTTGGTCAATTAATGGTGAGATGACTAAATTATATTTATGTTTTATTCATTTAATTTATGTGATATATATTCAAATAGCTCGAATTATATTGAGTTTTGGTAGAAAATGAAGGTTGGGTTGTTGTGTAATGATTATTTTCCCTAATTATATAAAAATTAGTTATTACCATTGAGATCATCCTAAGTGGTGGTCCCCTATTAGTTTTCCCATCAATACATTACCACAAGAATAATAAATTATTTATACTTGAGATTTATTCAAAATCTCATACCTTTTAGAAAACTAGTCAACTTTCCTTGATGATTATTTCATATGTACACTCTTATTCTTTAGCCAAAAGTATAATAAAGACTAATTATTGATATGGTTTGTAAGCATTTATATTTTAAGCTTCATAAACATCATACTTATATAATTAACAATTTTTTTGCTTAAGTTTCACTTGGGAGAATTATAAGAGTGAAAGTAAATCAAAATGGTTGTCACCAAATTATGAGTCACAATATACTCATGTATGTCCCGAGGGCTACCTATCATCCTTCTCATCATTGATAATGTAACTCATACTCTAAAGGTGAAACTTTAATGATAAAGTTATGTATTATGTCTATACCAATCAAAAACTAGTTCATTCAAGACTTATATAATAGATTAGTATATAAAAGTGCTTATACTTTCGGCTTCATAAGTGTTATAATCATAATAATTAATATACCAAAATTTTAGGTTTTAATATATAAGTTTATCTTGTGCATCATAATCACAAAGGATGTCACTCCTTTCCTACCTTATGCATGAGTGATCCTCATGGTTTACTTGTCTTCATGAACCATGAAGAACTTGCATAAATCTATTAATTATTAAAACCCTAATTCAAATTTTATTTAATTTCACATAAATAAAGTTACACAATTCTAAGACAATATGCTATTTTAATACAAAATCTTGCATCTACCATAGAGATGAGGGGTTTGAAAGTCATGCTTCTCAACTTTAGGAATTAGCTAATATCTTGCATCTCTTGCTTAATTTTGGAGCACCAAGTGAGTGCAAAAATTGTCCCTAGATTTTGGTAGCTGAGCCTTGGCTTTTGCTTGATGTGTGGCAGAAGAAGAAGAAGAATAGAGATCTTCTTATTGATTCCTATATCTTCCTTTTTTTTTAAAATACTCAAATAATACTTTATTACTTTAAGCAGAAAATCATGACTTTCTAAAGAAATTCACAACTTAAGTTTGTATCTCTTGAGCTCGAGGTTTTAACTCTAAAAAGTGGCTATGACTTTGGAATGTATCTCAATCTTTATGTATCATAAAATCTTAGTATTGGGTAATATATATGACTTGGGACTAATGTCTCAATAACTAAAGGTCATGATACTAAGAATGGTCTCAACTTTGGTACCCTTCTTTCTTATTTATCATAAGACCATGGTGTTGGGAATGATCATGATATTTTGAATGGCGACAACATTATGAATGGTCTCTCAGTTAATAATATTTTTTAATACATTATGAATATCTTATCATGTCATAATATGACCATATCATGGATAAATTGTCATGTCATTGTCATTGGTCTTTCTTGATCATCATATAACCAAAACATTAAAATGGATGTTGCATTGAGAATGACTCTTATGTGTATCATATGGTTATGACATTAAAAAATATTCATAGCAAATAGAATGATTTTTCATGTCTCAAATGGTAATGCTAATGAGAATGGTTGTGACTATGGCTATGACTTCTCTCATTTAAAATATGGCCACAACATTGCAAAAAGGCCACAACATTAGTAATTATCCCAAACATGAAAGTCACGGCTCCATCTTCTCTTAAGAATAAAAGTCACATCTTAGGGAATGGTCATACTTATGTAATGCCCTCAATAATATTTCATGTTCAAAAATTATGGTGCTAAATAATTGTCATAGCTTTGGTCTGAGTTGTTTTGGCTATGTAACTTTCTATAGCTCGAAATTCATAGATTTGTAAAGTCTTAGCACTAACTTAATAGTACTAAGCCATAATAGAGATAAAGTCATAGTTCTAGGAATTAGCCATAATTTTGACAACTAGTGAGGTACTTAGTTATTGTGATGTGAAATTATAATCATGGGCATTCAAATATTATGAGATAAGTATGGATATGACATCATGATAATATTACAACCACAAAGAATATGTTATATAGTAGAAGCATTGTGATAACACGTTAGTAAAGTTATAGCACGAAAAGATTACCATGACCAATTAGGTATGGTTTAAACCAATAATAGATACCAAATCTATATGATATTCCATAAAATACCCATTAGCAAAACACCTCAAAAAACTTATCTGATTTCATGACTATTCATCAAAATCCTTTAAAACATTAAAGTAATGAAATTAATCCATAAATATCTTATTTTCATGACTATTCATTAAAGTAATGAAATTAATCAAAACTCAAATACTCAAGAATATTTAATAATTTGAATATTGAATAATGTAGGAGTTATCCTCATGATTTACCTATCACCATTCATCATGACAACATGCAAAAATCCACATTAATTAAAACCCTAATTATAACTTTATATAATCACTAATTCCATCAATATTTATTCCATAACATAAATTAAATATTATGATTAAATATCAAATTATTCTTACATCACATAAATCAAAATAAATAAACAATAAATCTTAATTTAGCCTGACATTAGGAAGAGATTCATATGAGATATAAGAAAAGAAATCTTATGAATCTCAAGTTCACAATTATAGCCCTCATGAGAATCAAGTATTTAAAGCTTAAATTCCATAAGATTTTCATTGAATCTACAAATTCTACTTTTGAGAGAGGGTTTGAAGGCTACACCCCCAACTCTAAAGTTTATCCTTTGCCTTGCATCTCTTACTTGCTCATGGGTCCCTAAAATAGTACAAAAAACTTTCTAGGGTTGTTGTGATACTTGTAGAGGAGGATGACTATAATCTTGCTTTGATTTTTGATTTGATTATGAGTTGATCATCTATTTTTTGTTTTATACTTTATGAATTCTAGGCATTTTTCAAACAAAAAGTCATGACTTTGATATGATGTCATAACATTGGTCTCTTGAGCTTGAAGTCACAACACTAGGGAATTGTCATAACTTTTACAATTGCCCTATATATCAAAGTCACGAAATTGGGACATGGTTGTAGCTCTGCCTTCTATTAAATGTAAAAATTCATGGCCTTATAATAGTCATAGCTCAAGTATTATCCTCTATAACTCTCTATAGCTTTGGTAATGAAAAAGTTGCAACATTGGTAAATGACAATGACTTTTAGCACAAGCGGGGTACTTCATTATTACAAAGTAAAATTAATTTTATAGTCATTTAAATGTTTTGAGATAAGTGTGATTATGACTCCAAGATAATATCACATCTAAAAATATATATATTGTATAGAAATAGAAATATTCTAATGATGTGGTAGAGTCATGGCGTTGAAAGATTGTTATGACTAATTATGTATAGTTTTAGCCAATAATAAATATTAAAATTACTCAATAGAACTAACTAATACCAAGTCATCAATTATCTCCAAAAATACTAGGATTTCGATAATAATCATCACCATCAATCAAAATTCTAATTTCTTGAAATCATTTTAATTTTCATATATTTTTATACTTACAAAATATCAAAATTTATCAAATATACTAGAAAATTCAACATTTCATAGACCAAACATTGCATCTTATAACTTACTTATTACCTTTTGCCATGACTGATATGCATAAACCTAAATATTTATGAAAATCCTAAGTTTTAGTTCTAATTTGTATTCATATGCAAAAATATAAGCTCATAAATTTATTAATTTATCACAACATAATTATATTCACCAATTATAGATTTCAATTTTGTCGGATATTGGGAAGGAAATTGTATGAGATTTTTTAAGATACATATTATGAATTTCAGGGTTCCCAAAAAATGACCAAGTTAAATACTAAGTATAAAATCTTAATCCCAATTGAGGATTGCTTGTATTCACCTTAGATTTTTTATAAATGGGAGTCATAATTGTGTTCCTTAGGGTTAGTGGATTGTGCAGTTTTAATTTTCTCTCATTTTCTATCTCTTTCTTCAATTCTTCTAAGTATTATTTTTATACTTTGGATATTCATGAGATATTTTAAGTTGGATGTCATGGCACTAGAATTGAGATAGTGACTTTATTATCTATTTAAATCTTCTTTAGAGTAATGATGTTGCAAAACAAGGAAAAGCTGGAATGGATGCTTTTTTTCTCTATAATATAAAGTTTTAAGATTAAAATTGGTTGTGAATCGGGTCTTGGTTTTATGAGTAAAGTATAATGGCATTGAGATTTTGATGACTAAGATAATTACTCTCTATAAGACAAAGGCACAATACTAAAATGACCACAACTTTGAAAATTGAATTTTTGAGCAAAGTATTGAGGCACTAGGATTATTGTGGATGACATAGTTATTCTTTATAATAAAAAGTTATCATGCTATAATTGACCATGTATTTGGTATTTTTTCTATAAAGCACAAAATCATGATGTTGGAAAAGCCATGAAAAGAGTAAGTACTCTTTATAACAAAAAGTCATTATGAAAAATAATATCATAACTCAAAACACTTGCTATTTTATCTCTGCATTAACTAAGTCATGGCTTTGTAAGTTACCCCAACTATTTATACATGTAGAGTACTTAGCTATCATGATGAAAAAATAATATCATGACTATTAAATATTTTAGAGATAGTGCAACCACAACTCCAATATACATGGTCATGATGATTGTGTTACATAATGTAATAATTATATTAACTCGGTGGTTGAATCATAACATACAAAAATACCATGACTATTTTTTAAAGACTAACATCCAAGAAATGATGTCATAGCTACTTAAGAAATATTATCAAATGTATACAATTATCCTGACAAAGAAATTATCATGGCTTTCTATCACTTCTCTCCTCTACAAACATTTGTTTTACCGAGTCTACTAATTCCATCCAAAATCACTATGATTTTAATAATATTTATCAAATTATCTAAAAATAAGAATTTAGTATAATATCTTCAATAAATACTAGAATAAGTACATGCACAACCATATAAACTCATCAAATAACCCAAAAAGGTTTGTACATTAAGTACTAAATAGACATTATGTCTACTTTGTGTTGTAAAGTTTATTATTTTGTTTCTATTTTATATTTTTTTTATTATGTCATTTCAACTAGTTGACAAAGGGATCCTATGATAAGTAGGTTAGATGTATGTGTGCAAAAGATAACGTAGTCTATGATTTTCTAAAAATTTAATTGGTAGACTTGTACTAACAATGAGAGTAGTTATGCTTTTCCTTACAAACTTTTATGGATAAATAAAGGGGTCAATAATATTAGAGCTTATCATAATCAATATCCCACCTTTCATAATTAGTTGGGGTTGTCTAGTATCCAATAATAATGTTTTTTGATGTATTACTTGACATGTCTCCTACGATGTCTAGTGACACCAATACTCCTATAAAATTATATACTTTTTTACAATATATGTATTATGTTAAATATTATTCGACATCTCAAGAGTTTTATTTAATTATCTTAAAGTTATTCCATACTAGATATATTCATCTATTCTTATATTATTTAGGTATATTGGGTTGAGACTGACGTATGGAGATAACCTAATCTCGGACTTTTTAATCGAGTTATCATTACCTATGCTTATGCCTATATCATTTTTATAATATTTATTATTTTATATTTGTCTTAGTTTAGCATGTTTTGAACTAGAGAGAACTTTATTTTATTTTCATTATACTAGAAAAAAATATAATTAGGAAAAAAATAAATCATGTGTGCCCTCAACTTATGTGTTCTACAACTCTACAATCGCCAACTAGAATATTATGAAAACATAATTTACTCATAGTCAATGACACAATCTCAATTGTCACATGATTTATTATTTATATAATATAAAAATATTAAAAAAAAAAATACTTAGAGCTTAGGCTCACTATTACAAGACAAATGTGATAATTTGATAGAATGAGAGAGGAATAATTATAATTTGAGTGAGAAAAACTATAAATATTTATTATATATACAAAAATATTTCAAGATCAAAAAAATAATTTTATTTTTATTTATTTTACAATTTTTACCATAGAAATCCAACTATCATTGAATTTATGTCCATAGACATTGGATGAAATCAAATGACTTGTCATTGTGCTGTCAAAAGGTAGTCATTGATGCCAATAATGGACTACAATTAAAAATGGATCCCATGCGTTCACTCATTTCATTTATAAATATCATTATGAAATATGTTTGTTAATATACATACTTTTTTTATAAACATGTTAACACAATAGGCACGTATCAGACAAACACCATGCCGACTCATGTTAGTGATGCCAAAGTTTTCAAGTCATGCTTGGCATGATATTGTAGCTCATCTCTCAGAGGCCCAATATAGCACTAGTTGTGCCAAAAGTCAGCACAAGGTAGGTCCATACATAGTGCCAAACCATGTCATGCTATTGCAAGCATGACATTTTAGTGTCATGCATCAATATGTGCTCGGACTACTTGACCCAGTTGACACTTGTAGTGCTCCAAAACAATGCAAATGAAACAAAAGTAAATAATAATAATAATAAATGAAACAAAACTAAACCTAAATAATAAAATTCTTTGAAAATTAAAAATTATGTATAAAGAAAATGAATATAAAATAAAATAAAATACAACATAAATAATTAGATTTTTTAAATTTATTTGGCATCTATAAATTATACTTTTAAATCATGATCACTATTTGCCTGGTCATATTCTTGAATGTTTATTTTTTTGAAATTTTTGTAGAATTCATTAACTATAAATTTAGAATCATTTGATTGCTTTTCTAATAGTTTATACAATCAATACTTAATCCATATCAGACATCAGAATTGTCTTCCTATAAATAAATATATTATCAATAATATTTTTAATGTTATAGTAGACATCAAAATATTAATAGAACACATATTATTTATGATAAGATGTGCTAATTGGATCTGTAATATTTTATACAATATTTGAGTTATATGGAATGTATATGAACATTAATAAATATTTAAATATTTTGATAATTTATACCTATTGGATTAAATATCTCATTGCTTTCATTTAGTAAATTAGATAAAGAATTCATCATTTTCTAATATAGTTTTAGTCATAATTCTCGAAGAAGCACTACTATATTTGTCATAGTAATATTTATATAAGATATATATTTATCTATATATTTTATCATCTAATTTTTGTGAAAAGTTCATGCAATTTGCCACCGCTGAGGTTTCATTTTGTTTTTTGGTGTTTATTTTCCTTGTTTGCCTTTTCATTGTTTATGCGCATCCATCTTTGTGTTGCCTCTATTCACACACACAGACTATACACGTTATTGTATTTTCAAAAATATATTTTTCATTATTGATTTTTTTTTCTTTTCCTTTGTCCTTTTTTCTCTCTCTTTCTTTCATAAATCTCCATAGGGTTGCAACCTTAATTGATCATTCACCTGGTCCAATGCATGTTTTTAATGCAATAGTGGTGGCATTGGGCTACATTAGTGGTGGGGTGAGTCTGCATATGTGGTGGTGCACCTTCCAATAGTGTTAATGACAATGTTCACCAATGTTTAGAGATGTAGGTGGTAGCACCACCTTATTTTTGAGGCAAAGATCATTATTCCTTGGTTATTTCTTGTAAAATTTGGGCATGATAATGATCTTCATGATGGTTAGCATGGTTGCACTTGCACCAATGCAATTTTGACACAACATTGATACAACATGTATTCGTGTGATTGAAATTGTGAGAGACAATTATTTTCTATAGTATGATTTGGAACCAAGGCGGGTTTTTTTTTGTTTTATGTATGCTAATATTATTATTAGAAATGTAATATGTTGTGAGGCCTTCATAAAAAGAAAATTAGTTAGAATTAGTTTGCAACCACTAAGAATAACCCATTGTAAATTGGCCTAGATACCTTTTTTTTAATTACATCAATAAGGATCTCACTTATGGTCTAAGGTTATACGAGTCTCCTATTAGAAAATCCACATCAAGCTAAGATTGATAAGTGGATGATGATTGATGTACATCTATTAGTACATCTTTGATAGTTAACAAAGATAATGAGTATAGTGTATTTGTGTCATGACCCTCAGCCACTCCCATTTGACCGCCGCAATGTACTTGGTTTGATTAGTTAACTTTAAAATAATTTTAAATACTTTGAAATCCAATATAAGAGGTTTTTGTATTGTTAATGGTTATATTTTATAAATTTAGTAAATTACTCAAAGTATGTGTAAAAATAAATAGAATGATGTTCTTTTAAAATATTGATCCAAATAAATAAATTTATATCAAAAAAATCAAGAAAAACATGTACTATAAATAGTACTACCTATGGTCGACCTCATGTCGGTGGAAAACTACAAACTATTTAGTGGAAGCAAGTAAAAAAATGTCAATATATCTCACATTTAGCCTTTTAAAATAGATTGAATTCTAGAGAACATCATGAATATACATAAACTGCCAAGTTAAAATATTCACATACAAAAGTAAAGTCATTTACTCTAAATGACATCTATTGCCAAATACACACTAAGGTTTCAAAAAAAAACCCCATCTAAATGCTTCACCAAAACCCTCACATAGATCTGCAAGCTTTAGAATAAGGTTTGGCCATCAATATTTTTTTTAGCTAGGAAAAATAAATAAGGGTGAACAACTAATGTCCAGTAGAAAAATCTCAAAAATATATGAAAAATCTATCTTTCACCTTCATAACCACATATGTTTTTCAAATACAATTTAAAAGTTTAAGAATAAGTTTTAAAATATACACACATATTTACACATATATTTGGATATACAAATATATGTGTATGTGTGTAAGTTCTCAAAACATTGATTTCTTAATCTCCATCCCATTTTTACAAACATATATAATTTATGCATATTAAAGCTCCACCAAGCCACAACAAGACATGTAACAAAAAAACTAACTAGAAGCTCTAGCCTAGCTACTACCCCCAATCCGTAACACACACCCACTCAATGATCTAGAGACTCAAAAGATTTACCAGTTTTGAACCCGACAACCACCACCTCCACATAGTGGACTATGGGTGTTCAAATTTTCAACTGGCTACAAGTTCCTACCCTACCCAACCCTACCCTATCCTACTGAGTGGTTAACCACACAAATCCAGTAGGAATGTGAAAAAAGTTTTTGATCTTCCACATTAAATCTAGTAGGAATGTGGAAGAACAATCCATTTCCGTATTCCAACCCCACCCTATCCACATTAGAACAATATATATATATTATAATTTATAAAAAGTAAACACTAAAAAACATGCCGACTATGATTTGTGAAGTGCGATTGCTGACAGCCGAGTTTTGACTGCTGACTGCGAAGTGCAAACTATGAACTGTGAAATGCTAAGTGTGAAATGCAATTCTACTTAGCATGATAGCACCTTGCACTGCACCCACCACCTGCCCACCTACCACCTTCCTTATCTGATATCTTCTTCATCCATGATCCATGTCTACCCATCCATGTTCTAGTTTACACTTCCAACCCTCAGTTACTCTCTCTCTCTCTCTCTCCATATTAGTAATGTGTTGAAATCAGATTTCAAGCAGCAACAATGTGTTATTATGCCCGAAACCATATTTTTTTGGGATTGCAGGTTTCAAAACCCCCAAAATTAGGATTCTAAATTTTGGCAATAGCATTTTTGATCTGCAAATCAATATTTTCATGAATGACAACAACATGCCAGGCTCTCAAAACTCTAATTAGGTGGTGATAGAATTTCTGAAACTCTAAAATAATCATGTTTAAGGTGGGGATAGAATTTCTCAAAACTATAATTAGTTGAGGTATATGTGAGCTAGCCCCTACACCAATGTTTATCAAAAAAAATAATTATTTTAACATAAATTCATAATTCAAAGAGAGAGATTCAAAAATTAGATGAGTTAATCATGCAAAATAAAACATATTACAAATAATAGGCTAAGATGATCTTGCATCTGACTCATTCTTTCTCAAGGAAAAATGTAATGTAAGAACTATTCATGTATCCTGTGGATTGTCATTTTTGCTTGATGATTGACTAGGAAAAAAGTTAAGGCAAAAAATGATGATGAAAGAAGAAAATGTGATTTATTTATTTATATCTAAAATGTGATAAAAATGCCTAAATTGGAGATTGTTCTCTTAGTTACCTAATTTATACATTTACAACACATTTTCTAAAGTATATTTTGTTATGCATTAATATCATATTGATTCTTTTTATTTCTTGATAAGTTTATTTTGATAAGCCTAGTGGATTGTTCATTTTTTGATAAGTTTATATTGTTTCTTATTGGGATGATGTGTATTGTCCACATATAATTTCTTTATGAATGAAATTACTCCATAATCATCTATTCAAACTGATTCTAACAGTAACATCCAAGTTATTGAAGACATTATGTGTGAGGAACAAGATGTAAAAAATATTCTAGAGTTTGGGAGCATTTTGAAAAGATTAAACTTTAGATGAAGTTAAATGTTAGCATTGTAGTACGATTTACAATTATCATGCATGAAAAATTGGTACTTCATCTTTGCTTTATCATTTAGATCATTGTAAATCCTATTTAGCGAGAAAGAATAAGAATGACATATCTCAATTAAAATTAATTGGTGCATTCCAAAAAGATGGAAATGGTGTTATTAGTAACCTTAGTGTTGCTAAATTCAATGAAAAAAAAATTAGGAAAGAAAATGCTACTATGATTATAGTGGATGAATTACCATTTCACTTTGTTGAAAGAGAAGGATTTAAAGAGTTGATGAGAACTGTTAAACCTAGATTTCGTATACCTTTCCATATCACTATGATGAGGAATTGTTTGTAGTTATATATGATGGAGAAAGAAAAATTGAAGTATATGTTTGTCTCATCTAGTCAAAGGGTTTTCCTTACTACTGATACATGGATGTCTATTCAAAATTTAACTTATATTTCTTTAATTTCTTATTTCATTGATAAAGATTGAAAGTTACACAAATGAATAATCAATTTTCTGAGAGTTCCTAATCATAAGGGTGTGACAATTGGAAGGGAAATCGAAGCGTGCATGCTTGAGTGGAGGATAGATAGCATATTTACTATTATAGTGGATAATGCTACTTCTAATAATAGTGCTCTTGATTATTTAAAGAGACAAAATAAGGATAGAAAGAGCACTATGTTACAAAATAAATTTATGCATGTTAGGTGTTGTGCACACATTTTGAATCTAATAGTCATGGAGGGTTTGAAGGAAGTGAATACGTCAATTTTGAAGGTATGAAATGCTGTTAAATTTGTGAAGTCTTCTCCTTCAAGGCTTGACAAGTTGAAGTCATGTGTTGAGAGGCAAAAAATTGGTGCAAAAAATATTCTTTGCCTTGATGTTCCAATGAGATGAAACTCTACATATTGATTCTTAAAGTTACACAACAGTACCAAGGTACATTTGATTTGTTGCAAGATGATGATGGGCAATTTGTAAGTCAATTGAGTGAAGGGGGTGGTGGTTTAGGGCCACCTACATTTGATGATTGAGATATTGTTCGTGTACATATGAAGTTGTTGAAACTTTTTTATGAGGTCACTTTGTGCATTTCTTGATCTTGTACACCACATCTAACTTGTTTTTTCAAGAACTTTCAGCTATGTATGATCATTTGCAAGGTTATTATGAAGATGATGACTATCTTTTAAGTACCATGACTATGAGAATAAAAAACAAGTATGATAAGTATTGAGGCCATTTAGATAATATTAATTTGATATTGTTTGTTGCTATTGTGCTTGACCCACGATATAAATTGGATGCATTATAATTTTGGCTCAATGACAATTATAAGGTTGAGGATGAAGTAGTTAAGGTTCAACTAGTTGAAAATATCAAAAAGGTCATTAATTGATTATGCCAACAATACACTAAATTTAGTGTGGGGTGTGAAGTGGGGTTAAGTGTTGACCATGAGAAAAATATGTCTCCGGCTAATGTATCTGTTCAAGATCAAGTACCTTCAAATTTCATGAATAGGTACCACAAGTATAGAGCTAAGAAAGGTAATGTGGACAACAAATCAGAGTTGGATTGATATTTGATGAAGGATGTTGAATTTCTTAGTGTCAATTTTGATATTTTAAATTGGTGGAAGGTTAATTCTTCTAAATTCTCAATCCTTACCAAAATAGCTCGTGATGTGTTAGCAATTCATATTTTTACAATGGCATCAGAATCAACTTTTAGCACTAGATGTCGTATTTTAGATCCGTTTCAAAGTTGTCTGACACTCAAAATAATTGAGGGTCTCATATGTGCACAAAATTGGCTTCAATTGTCATCCATTGCTTATGACTTTTAAGATGTTTTGGAGGATTCAAAAAGTTATAAACTAGATTTAAATTTGTATACTTGTATTATTATGTTTTTATTATTTATTTATGTCTGATGAATTCTCCGCATCTATTTTTTTTCATACTCTTTTTTTTTCTCAGGAATTACTACACACACAGAGAATCAGAGACAAATTCAATTTCTCTCGAGTGAATAGAGATGAATGATACTAGCAAAAAAGGTATTATTAAACTTTTCTTTATATTTTTTTAGTAATTATAAGAGTATTTGTTATTATTGTGGATGTTTGAGTTAGTAAAATATTGAATATTTTTTGTGCAGGGCTGCAAGCTACTTGATTTATGGTGAACTGGTGAGTGGTGAACTACCACAGGTGAAATAGTTAATTAGTTATGATATTAATATATTTGTGTTTTTGTAATAATTATGGTGGATTGTATTTGTGTAATAATTATGGTTGATTGTATTTGTAATAATTATGGTGGATTGATGGCTAAAACAATTATAATTATTGTTGTAATTGTTTTAAATATTAGTGTTATTGATTTATTGTGTTATTTAATTGGTGCGGTATCAGTGCATGTTATTTAATTAAATTATTAAAATATTTAAAAAATGAAAAGCTACAACTACATAAGTGTTTACCCAACTTTCTACCCTACTTCCTACCTGATTAATCGGGTAGGATTTCGGGTAGGAATGCTACTTCTTATCGGGCAGGGCAGGGTAATAAAATTTCTTTCGCTAAGTATTGGGTAGGAAGGCGAAAGATATATTATTCTACCCATAGGGTAAGGTGAACACCCCTAACTAAAAGTTCACCACAAGTACACACGGGGGTTTAAAGTCATTCTTCCAAGGGCATATCTAATCACTACCTTTGTGGATATTCTTATAGTTTTAGTTCTCCATGTCCTTGTTAGGACTAGTAGTTATCTCAAAATCACATATCCAAAATGTGCATGTCTCCAAAATTATTTAAATTCCATTCAATACATCGTATAGCCCATATAGCTTCAAATTATTTTATATAGGGTTTTATACATGCATATCAGTATATTCCCATTTCAAAATAAGACAAACAATCCATCATGATTTTTGATGCTATTTACACATAATCAAACATCATTTTCCAATTTTTTGAAAAATAACTTTCTATGAATATATGGGTTAACAAGTTTCTAAATCTAAAAAAAAAATAGTTTATGGTATCACAATTATGAGTTCTATTAATTAATCATATATCTAAATTAAATTATTTAAATTTCATGAAACTCATTTTAAAAATATCAAAACAAATGGTTTATAACAATGTACATAACAAAACGCATCAAAAAATATGTATATGTAACTAACAATATAAAATATGAATTTTTACATGAGTTTCTAGATATTTATTTAAAGAAGCATTTCCAAGCTTTAAATTTCAAATGATAGCTCCAATATTTTAATTTGAACTCTATAATCATAATTTAAACTCAAAAAAAAAATAAAAGGAAAGCAGGATTGAGAATTTACATAATTTTAAGCCTTATTTATAAAATCAAGCAAGAAAAATAGAAAAACATTAACTAACCTTGATCATAACCTTCATTGTTGAGATTACAACCCATATGAATGTTTTAGGTAGAAAGGAAAGGTTTATTGAGCTAAATTAGTTCATAGAGTACATTAATACCAAAAGTCATGAATTATGTACAAGTTGGATGGGTAAACGACAAACTTTTCCAATAATAAGGTGGAAGAAGGACATTCCCAATGGTGTCTTGATAGCTGTTCTATAGGCCCATAAGTATTCCTCCAAATGTTTGGAATAATCTTTCCAAGATGGATTAATTATTTTCTCAAAGAGTTTCTTTATCTTCGTAGTTAAGATTTTTGCTATTTCATTTGTTTATGGATGCTATGCGAACCTCTTCTTATGTTTAGTTCCATGCCTTTCAAGTATGCTTCAAATATTTTATTACAAAAGTGGCCCCCCCTTCACTTTTGAAACATTGCGATACTCCAAATCTAGTGAAAATATGTTTGCATAAGAATTCCAAAATAATTCTTGCATAATTTTATCATATTACTACCACTTACACCCATTTTGATACATAGTCAATGGCCAATATGATATTTTATTTTCTACAAGATACCAAAAAATGACCTATAAAAGCTATATTCCATACATCAAACATTTCCAATTCTAAAATATCATTCATTGGTATTTTATTTCGTTTAGATATTCTCTTTCATCATTGGCATCTATCATAAATTTTTTCCAAGCTGTGATAATCATGATATAATGTTGATCATTAAAAACTAGATTGTAATACTTTTTGAGCTATTTTATTCCTCTGGCAATGCCCTATATATGGTGATGAATGACATTTGAGAACAATTACTTGTTGCACATCTTGGATGATTCAACTCCTTATAATTTGATCAACATAGCATATCTTTTAAATAATAATGGGTCATCTCTTAAATAATATTTTACATCATAAAGAATTTTTTTTTGAAGTGAAGTGAAAAAAGGAGGCAAAATGCCACATTCTTAATAATTGGAAAAATCATTATAGCATTGAAGTAGCCTCTACTTTTAGAATTTGCTCATCTAAAAAAATTTTAAAAATTTTTGATTTTTTTGTTGTTGTCTCCATGTTTCAATTATGATAAATGATTGACAATTATGTTATAGCTCCCTTTTTTTTCTCTAATTTTAAAATCAAATTATTGGAGAAGTAATATCAATCTTATCAGTCTAGGCCTGGTATCATTTTTCATCATCAAATATCTCATTGTTGCATAATCCATATTGATGACTAATCTCCTTGGTATCATCTAGTGATCAAGAAAGAGTGGTTTTATATTTTATTATAAGATTCACAACTTGAATTTCCATATTTTCTATAAACAATGCTGAAATAATTACCAACTTTACCTTGTTTTCTCCTAGAAAAGTATAATGAAGGTGATTGGAAAATTCCTTCAAAATTAGCCCATGTGCATTTTCAAATTTTTTTTACAGTTACCCATCCAGAGTTATGGCTATTTTCTAAAGTCACGGCTCTATCTAAATTTGTGGTTCTATCTATCATGTGATCTCTATTAAGTGATGTGGTTTTTAGATTCACTATGTTTTCATTTCTCTAGTCATGGTATTGCTCTGTAGTTCATCAAAAGCACCATAAATCTCTCCTTTTGAGATTCTACTTTCCCTACTTTCCTCATTCTCTTAAGATTTGTATTGTTCTTCTAAGTAATATTTATGTTGAGTTCCATATTATTAGCTCAAAAAAGAATGTTAAAAAAGAAAAATAGGAAAGAATGCACAAAAATAAACAAATCTGAGTATAATGATCCACATTAAAATAAGATATCATAACTTAGCCATTGAATCTAAAAATATTTATTAAATATAATATTATCCAATTTAATAAAAAATAATTATTTTTTTACAAGAATAATTATGTTAACTAATATTGACCAACAAAACAAATTAATCTTTGATAACGATATCAAAAACTTATTGCAACTTTGTTACTCTACCTAATTTAATTAGTTAGTCAATGTCCTAAAAGCTCATTAATGTGAGTATCTCATCAATAGAGATTCACAAGTACATAGGTCTTATAAGTAGTATAATAGACTTTAGTTTAGATATCAATCCCATAGAGATTATATTGGCATTTCAACTATACAATAAGAGATAACATATTTTTAATATAATTGGTACTTAGATTATTAAACAATCTTAGGTCCAGGGTCCAATTACATAATTTATTTGATACTATTAATTTATTTGGTATATATTATGCTAGACACAGAATGAAGATTGAGATATTGTGTAAATGCCCCATTGCCCCCTTTTTTTGATAAGTAATAAAAAATTAAGGTTCAGGTAAGCTTTTTATAGTAACAGGCCCCACTGCTTACGCGGCCACATGCCCCAGAAAACCCTCATTTGGCTCAGCCACTTGAGAGGTTTTTTTGGGAGGCACAGTTCCACTTACGCAGAGTGAGATTCAAACTCGAGTCCTATCCCATGTAATACCTCTGCCTTTGCCACTAGGACAAAGACTTCATTGGTGACCCCTTGCCCTATTGATATATAAGGTGGTTGTCACAATTGAGCCCTTCCAAATAGTGATCTCCTCAAATTTGTCCATTCAAGACGTCACCACTAAGACAACAATTAATTTTTGTAACAGGTTCGTTCATTATCTCATATCTTTAAGGATATTTCATTAAATTAGTTATGATGCTTACTTCGTATGTATACTCGTAGTCATTGGCATCTATTGTCGTAAAGAGCAAATATTAGCAAGATTTTTAAACATTCACACTTTCATCTTCATAAGTGTTATACTCGCACAATTAACGTATGTTTTCGTCAAGTTTCACTAGTAGGAACCATATGAGTAAAAATAACTCATATGGCCCATCACCACTTTGAAAGTCACCACATACTTACACATATCCCAAAGATTGTCTTTCATCATCATCTTATGTAATGATGCAAATCTCACATTAAGTAAACCCTTTGGGAGAACATTCTATATAACAACCATCCTGATTGAGAAATAATCCCTCTAAGATATGTATAATGGATTGGCATGTAAAATCATTCATACTTTTAGCTTCATAAGTGTCATGATCATGATGAATAATATATATAAACTTTTGGATTTGAAATATAAGTTCATATCATGCATCACAATTGGAAGAGATGGTACCACTTTTTTATCATATGCACAAGCAAGTCACATGACTTATCTATCACTGTCCAACATGATAACAATGCATAAACTAACCATTAGTCTAAACTATAATTTGAGTTCTATTAAGCCATCATCCACCAACATCCATAAGATAAACTATAATCAAACTAATATTATACCAACCATCCAAATTATTATATCACATAATCAAAATGAGACAAACTTTAAACAATGCTAATTTAATACAACCCCCCAACCCTAGGTATTGACATTGGTTGTGTATCCCTTGCTTGCTTATGTAACTTCTAAGGAGTGTGAAATTTACACCTAGGATTTATAGTTACCATGGTTTTTGTGTTTCATGAGAGACAAGGAAAAGAGTGAGATTCTTTTTGAAATATCTCTAACTTCTACTTTAATACTTAGGCATGTTTCATTGCTCTAAGTTGGAAGTCATAACTTTCTAATGAAAGTCACCACTTTGACCTTCATCAATTTAGCTTGAGGACATGACTCTATAAAATAATCATAATTATATTTAACATCCCACCCCCCAACAACACATAGCTAGAGCGATGAAAATGACCATAACTTGAGCCTAATCTTTCCATAACCAAAATTCATAGTGTTGTGAAATGGTTGTGACTTTATGTCTTGATCATTAGTAGTCTACATGTGGATGCATATTTTGAAGTGAAGCATGAAGGGTATGACAGCTTACAACATTATTATATTGCTATGGCATTATGTAGAGGTTGCAACATTATCTATTCAACTTTCTTTATAAGTATGTGGCTATAGTGTTGAGAATTGGGCACGATGCTTGACTTAGCCTATGCATACAAGTTATGATTAAGCCTTCCTTTGAGGGCAATAGTATCATCCTTGAAAATGTTCATACTCAACCTCAAGTAATGTGCGCTATAATATTTTGTGACCTAAAGTTGTTTTGAATAGTTGCACTAGTTTTGTCTTGTGTACTTATGGTTCTTTAATGTTCTATAGCTCAAAAGTCATAGCTTTATGTAAGAGTCATAACTCTAATTTGAGACTACTAAGCTATATAAAGATAGAGTTGTGGCTCTATAAAATTAGCTACGATGTTGAGCATCTATGAGGTAATGGTTGTTGTGATAGAGAATTAATGTTATAGACATTATAATTTTATGAACTAGATATTGCTATAACTTTATGATAATATCATAACTATTGAGAATATATTACATAGTAAAAAAAGTATGCTAATAAGAGAGTTAGATCGTGGCACACATTATAAATGAACATTTAGATAGAATTTCAACCAAGAATAGAAGACAAAATAATGAAAGACTTATAAATTTACCTAATTTACTAAATACATCTAAAACACATTAATTTCACAACTATTCATCAAATTTTTTCAAAACACCAAAAAATGTAAAATCAACATGTATTTGCCGAAATTTCATAGATGTATGTCATTCTAAATCACCACAATATACTAGAATATTCAATAAATTAAACATTAAATATGACCATTTTCTAGAGTCATGATCTCAAGTTTAAGAGATCAAGGCCAAAGTTATGACTTTCTTCTAAAAGTCATGATTTCTGACTTAGAGTAATATAGAATCAATTGAGTATAAATGTGAAAGAAAGAGAAATTTTTAAAAATTTCTCATTTTCTTCTTCTCCATCCATGAAACATACAAGGTCATATTATAACTACCAAACTCTAGAAGTAAATTTTGCATTCCCTAGAAGCTCCACAAGCATGCAAGGGAGACAAGACTTAATACTAATCTCTAGAGTTGAGGGATATAGCTTTCAAATCTTCACTCACTAAGATAGATTTGGGTATTTTTATCAAAATAACATGTGGTCTTTGATTTGTATAATTTGTTTTATGTGATGTGATTATGATTTTTTATTAATAAATATATTTGATTTATATTGTATTATGAATATTGATGGATGATTAATTAAATAGAACATTAAACTAGAGTTTTGATTATTGGTAGGTTTGTGTGAGATTATCATAATTGATAGTGATAGGTAAATCATGAGGCTCACTCATACATATGATAGGAAAGAAGTGACAACCCTTCAAACTATGAGACGCAAGATAAACCTATACATTAAAACATTAATCTTGGGTATGTTAATCATTAAAAGTATGAATTCTTTTACATATCAATCCAATGTATATATCTTAAAAGAACTAGTTCACAATTAGGATAAATATTATATAAAATACTCTTCTAAGAGTTTTACTATTAGTTTGCAAGTCACAACATCACTGATGATGATGATGATGATAGGTAGTCCTTGGAACATACATGAGTATATTGTGACTCATAATGTGGTGACAACTCATTTGAGTTATCTTGACTCGTATGATTCTCACTGATTAAACTTATAGAAAGTACATGTTAATTTTGTAAGTATGTTACTATGATCTTTATAATACTTCATGACAAAAAAAAGTGTATTAAAACAACTATCAAGAAAATTTGAAGCTGTCTAAAAGGTATGAGATTATAAATGACTCTCAAGCATGGGTGATTTATTATCTTAGTAGTGATGTACTAAGGTGACAACTATGAGAAGACCACCACTAAGATAGAATCAATGGTGACAATCACCTTGTATGTTGTTATGCAATTAGGTAACAAAATAAAGTCAACATTTGTGCAATACTTTAAGTTGGAAGACACTACACAAAATTAAATTCATGACTTTGACATCTCTTGGAATTTTTTTCTAGAAGATAAATGTCATGGTGCTGGGAATGAATATGATGAATACTTATCTCTATATAACACAAAGTTATGATACTGAAATAGCTTTGATCTTGGCATTGTACACAAAGTATCGTGGTGTTGAGATTCTCATGACTGAGATTAAATTTTCCATTACACAAAATCATGGCACTGAGATTTGCATTGGCTTTGGTATTGCCTTTGTAAACAAAATATCATGTATTTGAAATGTATTGTGATTGAGGCAAAAACTCTTTGTAATACAAACTCACTTGATGAATTGGCTTAGCTTTGAATAAATCATGACTCTAGAATGTGCCATGACTATTTGTACCATTAGAATACTCAGTTGATGTAACTTGAAAATAATATCATAGATATAAAGTGGTTCAGAGATAATATAACCATGATTCTAAAAAAATGTCATGACCATGATGATTATATTGCTTAGAAAAATAATTATATTAATTTGGTAGTAAAGTTATGGTGTACAAAGAAAACCATTACTATTTTGGTAAAGTTTTAGTCAATAAAGGATATCACAACGCTTAAAACTAATATGAAAGGTGTAAATAAATCATGATAAAATAATTTTCTTGTCACCATCATTTCTTTCCAAAACAACCTTTACTTCATCAAGTCCACTAATTTCATCAAAAGTCTCTATGATTATCACTAATATTTGTGAAATCCTTTCAAAATAAGAATTTAGCGAAATATTTCTAATAAATGCTAAATTATATGCAAATGCACATATATCTTTAAATGACACAAATTATTCAATATTTAGTGTATAAAACAAACAATATACTTAGTATTACTCATCCCTAAGAAAATGAGTCTCTTATAAAAATTTTTCATAGTATCAATATCACAAGAAGAAGCATATTACAACATCATCATGGATAACAAAAGTGTACATCTCAATGTGATGAAGAAGGAGGGAAGCATGATCAATCCCTAGAAACAACATCCCAAAACATGAACTTTGCTCTATAGTTTTCAAGTGGATGCATAAATGTGGAAGATTTCTTAGGGATTTCTTAGGAACTTTGCTCAATAGTTTTAATATTTTTTCTTTTCTATCAATTTCATCATTTAAATAATTATGTTGCATAGTGCATGTTATTTTTTTCTAATGGATTTCATGGTCTCTACAAAAAAATCAAGAGTAAAGTATATATTTTTTAAAATCTTACAAAAATTTCTCACACCCTTGATCCAATGCTTCTTCTCATTATGCACATTTTCTTTTATTCTTGAATCTCATTCTCATTTGACAATACATAATCTTTTTTTATCACTTCCCTGCAATAGACTCATATAGTATTGTAAATGAATTGGTGCTTCCTAGCATTCAAGTTTCCAATCACTTATTTCCCTCCTCCATAATTTTCAAAATGTATTCTTCAAATGTTTCTCGTGTAAACACTAATAGATACTCTTCTTTTTGAGATTTATTTTTTTTCTTCACATTTTCTTGATCTTCTTCTATTATTTTGATACATTCTTCCCACTTATTATCTTTTTTTTTTCTAATTATTTTATCAAGGAGGTGTGCATATCCTTTATCTACATTTTCAAATACTCATCTCTTTAATTGGCTTTAAAATTCATCTTGTCTAGTATATGCATAAGTTTTCCAAATTCACTATCTTTTTTTCTTCAAAAAATAATATTTAATTGGTTCAAGCTGCTCTTCATCAAATATTTCTTTACTTCTTTCCATCAATTCTGCACTAGCCTCGAGGAAAGGTGACAAATCTTTCCCAAATTCAATCAACTCTTTCCCTCCAAGAGTCTCCTTTTTTTTTGCTTCCTTCAAACCCTCTTATAATACTCACCTATTTCAGTGGGGACATCCATGAGAATATTTTATTACTATTTTCATACATCATGACTCCCTTGGCTTGATACAATATCTATAACGATGAAGGGTGAACTAGTCGTATAAAGAATTTATCCACCAAAAAATTTAGGATCAATTTCTCGAAAAATCATTTCTGCATTGATCTTAAACCTTTGATCAGGGTGAAAAGAAATATTACCTTACATATGATCGTGGAGACATGGAGGGTCGACATTAAAATATAATATAGAAAATACAACTAAAGCTTACTCTCCTCCATGAGTTATCACACCAAGTGTCCATAGGTACTTTTTCGATGAAAATCTCTTTTTATTTTTTGTGTATGAATGTCATGGTGATTGTTTGTAGTTTGATAAGTGTTTTTAGCATTTTAAATGCCATACCATACAAAACTCTTTTTAATCCAAATATCTCATTTATAGATTCCCTATCAAAGGGTACTCAAACTCTTTGTACATATACATTTCTTTTCATCCATATCTTTCAAATTGACATAAAATTCCTTGATAATTTAAGCATTTGCTCTTTCCATGTGCATGAAAAAATTTTCCCACTATCTCTTCTTAATGATTTATAGAAAGGGAGAATAATTTCATTGACACTATTCTCACATATGAAACTTTCCTGACTAAGACTGAAGTCATCCATTATTCTCTAGTTTCTATAAGGAAAGCCAACTTCAACGTCGTGACTTTGGGTGAAGCCTCGATAGTGGATTGCCTCTATCATTTGTCTTTTGTATTTTTACTTGATTCAATCTCATATCTTATTTATATTAGCTTCAAAATCAAGGTTTTATTCTCCAAGGTAGCAAAAATCTTTAATTAATTGCATTCTAACATCTTATTTGGAGAAGGGAAGAAGAAAAATTTTATGTGTTATGAAAAAAAATCAGTATTAGGGGTTTAAAAAGGATTAGGTTTTAGTCATGGCCCTAACAAAAATGTAATGACTTTTCACACGGCCACAACTTCTCATTAAAAAAAAACTCATGGCTAGGTTTGTGTGTCATAATTTCATTTTGTATATAATAAATTCATGGCTGAGTTTTAGTGTCATGACTTCATTCAACTTATAAGATAATTGTGACTAGATTTGAGTGCCGCAACTTAAATAAATATCAATTTTATTCAACTATTGATGGTGTGTATATGCATTCAAAAAATTTCATGCCTTTATAACATCATTCAAGTGAAAAGTAAAACTTTGAGTTACCTCCTAAGTAAAGTTATTTTTAATATCCATAGCTAGAGTAATTTTTTGGATTTAAATTCCTATTTTTCAATCTTAGATGTTCATGCTATTTTTTAGTATAGTCTTTACTTAAATTTTGCCTTGTACTTTTTTTGTCAGTCAAAGGTGATAAGTAAAATATATCCAAATTTTGTGTCTATTTTTGTGCAATTATATGGAAAAATTTATCACTCCTTCAATTTTTTTTCTTCATGATTTTGTTCCTCATTGGTCTACTGATTATAGTTGCTGCCTCTTCAAACATCACTACTTTTTGTTGTACTTCAACAACAACCTTATTATTGGGTTGTTCATTTTCTGTTTTTCCTTCAGTTTTCTTCATGTTTTACTCATAAAATATTATATATTAAGGTGGAATGACTTCCAAAATTATATCTATTTTCTCAAGTTTTGCTTCCATTCACCTTACCCGTTCTTCTTCCACTACATGACTTTTCTTTGCCTCTGTCATCAACTAGAAAATATGGTTTTTAACTGATGGTTTGTCTATCTATTATCCGTAATGTCAGAATATGGTCTTCAAGTGATGGTTGGTCTACCTAGTTTGAATACTTTTTTTATGGTGGTTGTTTTGGGCTCCAATATAATTGATTTTTAAGATTTTGAATGTAAGGATGATAGTACAAATTAAATTCATTACAAGGTTTGTAGTTCCACTCATTAATTTGAAATGAATCCATCTCTATAGTTTATCAATTTCTAAATCCAAAAAATTTAACTCTTTACCAAGGATCTACTCATTAGATTTTTGCATGATGACTACATAATAACAAAAAAAAAAGAAAGTACACTCACAACACAAATGCAATATAAATAATAAGAAAAAATTATAATTATGAAGGTTTAAATAGAACTATCCTTTTGGAAGAATAGTTTTGCCAATTTAAGTTAACTATTGAGCTATTAACATAATCCCCGATAGTAGTGACAAAAATTTCTTATGACTTGTGAGGATCCCAAAACTCATAGTAAGTTGACATGATCCCAAAACCTAGTTGAGTGAGGATTTATCATCCAATATAGTTTTAGAAGTACCTAATTTATTAAGTAATAAAGTAGTCCTACGTCCAAATATTAATCCTACAAGAATTATTTTGACAGTTCAATCATTAAATAATGCACTAATAACTATATAAGTTTAATAAATATACTTGTTCATTAAAAATATACTCATACTCTAGGGTTGGTGAACAAACTTGTTCATGATTATGTTTCTTAGCATTTGGCCAATATCATATTTAGTTATTGGATGGAGGAAAAAATATTGTGCAAATGCCTAAGTTCCCTTTTGGTATACAAGGTGGTCATCATTAATTTGATTATAACTACTAATGATGATCTCCTTGTAATTTTTTTCTCAGTAATTCAATACTAAAGTAACACATTGTTTTGTTTAAGGAACATTAAGACACCTGCTCTTTTTAGGCATTGTGTCAACTATGCTTGATGATTGTTTTGAGTATGTACTTCTATTCTTCAACCTCTAATTTTCTCAAGAAAAATGAGCTAATAAATATGTTAGCACATTCAGATTCATAAATACTATACTTACAATAATTAAACATATATCTTCCAATGAATCTCTGCTATGAAAGTCATGCAAGCATGAATAATTCACAGGACTATCACCACCATACGAGTCTCTCCCACTTGTATGTCATCACATACCTATTATTATATATCATATTTGACACATGAAAGTCGCACAATAGTGAAACTTCTAGGAAATATGTTTTACTTAACCTCAATATTACTCAAAGGTTAATTATTCTATATTGTACATAATAGATTGGTTTTTGATATATTCATGCTTTTGGCTTCATGAGAACCACAATCATAATGATTAACATATCTCAACTTTGAATTTTCACATATTAGTTTATCTCATATCTTAATATTAGGACTATCACATCCTTCTTGTTAAACTATGTGAGCGTATCCCATGATTTACTTATCACTATCTTACATGATTGATATGCATAAAATAACATATTCATGAAAACTCTAATTATTTAGTTCTAAATTATATCTATATCTAAATCTATACCAATAAAAAGAAATAATAACTCATAAAATGAATAATTAAACACAATACAATTATATTATCAACCCTAATATTCAATGTAATTAAGCATTGAGGGGAAAATCATGATAGTTGTGTTGAAAGGCATCTTTTGGATTTGAGAGTTCCTATTTAGTGCTAAAATGTTATTCTAAGTATAAAATTATAATTCCAATTAAAGTGAATTATTATTTGTCTTAGATTTGCTCTTAATTGTGATTGAATTTATATTGCCTAGGGTTCTTGGCATTCATGTCATATTCCCCTTTTCTCTCTTTTTTATTTTCTCTAAGTATAACTTTTATACTTTAGTGATATGTGTGATATTTAAAATTGGAAGTCACTACATAAAATTTGAGGCATGACTCAATTTCTTTTTGAATCTCCTTTGGAGCACAAATATCATGATGTTGAGATTGACTTTGATGGATGTTTATCTCTCCATAACACAAATTCACGGCATTAATAATCAATCATGACTTCAGTCTTGGCTTTGTGATCAGAATATTATAATGTTGGGGTTTTCATGGCTGAGATTAAATTTTTTATTAAATAAAGTCGTGATAATGGGATTGACCAAGGCTTTGGTCTTATTTTTGTGGAAAATTTGTCATGGATTTGAGATATACAGTGACTAAGGCAAAAACTCTTTAAAAAACAAAGTCACGATACTAAAGTTGGCAATGGCTTTGGTATTTTTTAATAGGATGGAAAAGTCACATTAGAATATAATGTTGGGACTTTTATCACTTGATGTTTTAACTCTACTTTGAATAAGTCTTGATTTTAGTATGTGTCATGACTACTCGTACCAGTGGGGTACTCGATTATTATGATATAAAAATAATATCATAGCCATAAAGTTATTTAAAGCTAGTGTATTATTCCATATTTATTTTACCTTTGTTTGTGTATTTTTATGGTCGATAATGGTGTGTAAACATACAAATGAGACTATATTATTTCATGATTTTTGATATTTTGGAGAATTTTTATAAATAATTATGAAATCAATAAATTTTGGAAGGTATTTGGTGGATAATGTAGATCTATAAGCCTCTCTTAGTTTTGGTATTCATCCTTGGCTAAAACTCTACATAGATTGCTGGTAGTATTTTTTTTATGCTATGACCATACTCTCTTATTAGCATAATCTTTCAACAATAAAATACATTCTCAAAAACTATGATATTATCATGAGTCACTACCATACTTAGATCAAACAATTTTAATGACTATGATATTAATTTTCTATAGTAGTAACCAAGTAACACACTTGTGCTTAAAGTGGCAATCAATTTCATATAGAAGTAACTTTATCTTTATATGGCCCAATATTTTCAAGTCAAAGTCATGACAATTTTATAAAACCATAACTTTTTAGCTATAAAAAAATAAAGAGCCATAAGTACTAATACCAATGTCATGGTAATTATTCAAAGCTATGACTCCTAGGATAATAAATATTATAGAGATTATTACTCGAGTATAGTTATTTCCAAGGTTGTAATTCTTATCCTCAAAGAAAGACATATATGTGACTTGTATGTGCAAGCTAAGTGAAAATATTATGGTATCCTAATAATACCGCATCAATATGTTTATAAGAGAGAAGAAAATGGTAGCATTGTGGTCTTCATATGGTGGTCATGACAATATAATAATATGAGAAGCTATCTCCACTTTATGACCACTTCATAGTGCCACGATATATATGACCTCTAAAAAATGAAGGTATAAAGCTATGGTCAATTCACAATACCATGACTTTGTATTATAAAAAGATTAGGCCCAAGTTATGGTTGATGGTAGTGCAGTAACTATATGTCAAGGAAAGATCAAAATGTTGAATAGGGGCATAACTATTTTCTAGAGTCATAACTATTTTTAGAGTAGCGACCTTAAGCTGAAGAGTTAAAAGATGAAGTGGTGAATTTCTTCTTAAATTCATGACTTCCTACTTAGAAAGATGCAAAGTCTACAAAGTATAAAAGTGGCAATTAAAAAATTTTCAAGGAATCTTTTTATTTCTTATCATACTCTCTCATACAACAAGCAAAGACACAATAACTACAAACCCTAAAGGCAAATTTTGTACTCCCTATGTATTCCAAAATCAAGTAAGGGAAGCATGACCTATGGTAATCCATAGAGTTGGGGGCATGGCTCTCAAACACCTCTTCCCTAAATGTAGATTTAAAAAATTTTTATGAAATTAGTATGTTTTAGGATTTATTTAATTTATATTATGTGATATAATTGGTTTGGATTATTGATACACTATTGGTTTGACTTTTTTATATTATAGATTTTGATGGATATAGACTAAATAGAACTTAAGTTATGTTTTTAAATAATTGTGGGTTTATACGAGGTTGTTATGGTGGATGGTGGTGTCTAGGTTATGAGGCTTACTCATGCATATGATCTAAAATTAGTGATAGCCCTACCAATTATAATGTATAAGATAAACCTATATACTGAACCACTAAATTTGGGTATGATATTCATAACAAGTATGATACTTATGAAACCAAAAGTATGAATACTTATACATGTTAATCTAATGCACACATTTTAGGGGGATTAGTTTTTGATTGTGATTGATGTTATATAGAATGTTCACTCAAGTGATTCATATTTAGTATGAGAGTCAAATTGTTGCATAGGAGGTTGGGGGCATGCAAACCTCAGGACATGCATAAATGTGTTATGACTCGTAAAATAATAATAACCCATGTGAGTTCATTTTAATTATATGGTTCCTAGTTGTGAAACTCAATGAGGGCATGTATTAATTGTGTGAGTATGATACTTACAAAGCTAAAAGTATAAATATTTCCAAACTTTTCTAATCATTTGTCTTTATGACAATGGAGGCTAATGAATAAAAGTGTACATATAAAGTAACCATTAAAAACAATTGATGGATATACATAAAAGATATGAAATTGTGAATGACTTTCATGTAGGGTTGAATTATTATCTTGGTTGTGATGTACTAAGGGGACATGTACAAGATAACCACCATTAGGAAGGGCTCAATGATAACAACCATTTTATATGCCAATAGGATAATAGGTCATTATGTTGGAACTATTTTATACTAAAATCTAATTTTGATCATTTTTCTTTTACTTGGCATACATCATTTTATTATTTTAATAAAATAATTTACAATCAGTTGAATTTGTGGAAATGCATGTACCATTTTTTTACATAGTGGATGATTTGGTACTTAGAGCTTTGCTTATGCATAGAATATAAAATCAATGATTCTTTTGGAATATAAGTTAGTTTTTCATAATCTAGATAGAACTGAACAATCTATTGGTAAGATTATAAAATAAAAGTTTAGTAGATCTATCTTGACTATGGAGAATGGTGAAGTTCAAAATTCTTTTGCTGGTACACTTGAGTATATTAAAAAAGACCACTATGATGTAATTATTTTGTAAAGATACATAAAATGAAATACACTATTTTTATTATATACATTATTGCTCTTATTCTTGAATGAGTTAATAATCATGTGTACTTGTTAATAGTTATTTTACTTTATAACGAGTGTGATCTAGAAATAGATTTATTAATTCCATGAATTAGTTAACTTATATCAATTGTATGGTAAATATTGATGGTTAATGGAATCTATGTCTTATTAGAAGGGATTGATGATGCCCCCTTTGAGGAAACTTATAAGTTTTGATATTATCAAATCTTGTAGATGAATTTTAATCATGCATTTCAAATAAGTTAAATGGAAAGTTTCAATGAAATAATTAGAGATTGATTGAATTAAATTATCTGTAATGTAATTCAATAAATGAGTATATGTAATCTCAATATAAGAAGTTTAATAAATGTTGAGTAAATTCTATAGTGGTATTAATTATAAAAAATATAAATTATAATATAAATAAATTTATGTTGGGAGCCCAAGCTCTTATTTTGGCCTGGTCCCTTCCATAGCCTTATCTAGAGCCATAAGAAATGTCTTAAAAATTTTTATTAATTTAAAGTATATATGTGTATATAATCTGAATAATTAATTTGAATATAATTGAATTATTTGATATTATTATAAAATCAAATTAATTAATTTGTATTAAATTAATTTTGATCACACACACACACACACACACACACATATAATTAAAATATTTAGTAATAGTTTTCTAAAATGGTAAATATTGATTATCAAAATGTCACATTTAATGTTGTGGATTTTATAATATTTTTTTTATTTATAAATAGATGGCTCATATGATGCTAACCATTGTAGCATCATCTTTAGCATGGGAATTGGAATAGAAGACATGTGGGAGAAGCTTTTGTCGACACCAGTGACTTTGAAGTATGTTGTTCTTGTTACAAACATGTATGATTTCTATTCAAAAATAAAATAACTCATCCTACAAGTGTTATTGATTTAATTTTTTTTAATCCCCAGTTCTTCAGCACATTACACAATACCACAATATTTATTCTCAATCCAATATAATACATATTAAATGACTTAATGGTATATCATATATTAAATAAATGAATATTATATCTAAGATTGTTTAACAATCTAAGTACCAATTATACTGAAAATGGGTTACCTCTTATTGAAATGCCAAACTATATATATAATTTCGGTGTGATTAATATCTAGATGAAAGTCCATTATACTACATGTATGATAAATGTACTTGTGGATCTTAGTTAATAAAAATTCTTATTAATGAGCTTTCATGACATCACTTAATTGATTAAATTGGGCATAGCACAAGTCACAACAAGTTTTGGTGTCAATTTTGAGAGTTATTTTGTTTGGTTAATCAACTTAAATTAATATAATTATTAAGTCATGTTAATATGTTAGAATGTGGATGTTCGGATGATTGTATTTGTTTTTTTTACTTTCTTCTATTCTCTTTCTTTTTTATTTTGTAGCAAACTTTAATAAGTCAAAGATCTAGGACTTAGTTGAACCCTATATACATGAAAATTGAAAAAAATTGAAAAATTCTTACCAACAAAGAGCTAACAAAAATATTTTGCTGGGCATCAAAATTAATATTTATTTTAGGATTGCCCAAGGAGGTGATCAACAATATGTTTGATGGCCCATCCATTATCATACTTTGGAAGATTATTGGAGGCTTATAATGATGGACATTTATTCTAGGAATCACTTGCAACTAGCTGAAGCTAATTATTTTGAGTTGAAGTCAAGTCTAATAGCTATGGTTCAGCAGCACTGATATCAAAAGGGCATCATAGGACCCTAATAGAAATTATGCAACATGATACAGATGATTGGAATTGGCCCAGATATAATAAGGTTATGATTATTTTAAATTTTTATTAAAAAATAAAACATTATGTTGGTTCCAATATTTACCGTAAGTCTCTATTAAGAATTGGGATGAATTAGTGATGATTTTTCTCACTATATTCTTCCCATTGCAACTTATTTTTCAACTATTTAGTAATATAAGTAAATTCGGGTAAGAGGAGCATGAGAACTTATATAATTTTTGTAATCATTTTAAAAAGTTATTGATGGAAGAATCATATTATTTGATCGAGGAGCTATCGGAAAATAACTACCAAACTCTAACGGATTAATTATTTGGGAGAAAACAAGACAAAGTGTGGAAGTTCAATAGGTTCACTATCATTAAATCAAAGATGAAAGCCCTACTAAGAAAGTTTGATGTCCAAGAAGAAAATAAAAAAAAATTGTAGGAGATAGCTACTTTTCATCCATATAAAATAGTGGAATCAGATTTCATTTTTCAAATGAAAGAGGCAAATCAAATACAAAGCAAGAGGGGTATGTATTTTGACCCAATAATAAAGTCCACATATAACCATCCAAACAAAATAAATCACAAAAATCTTTTGTATGAAAACTATGGGAGTGGGCTGTAGCATATTGGGCAAACCTCAAGATATATGGAGAACAATGAGGTGAACTACATGAATCAAGATGACTCTAGTTTTAATTATAAATCATTACAAAGAGAAGAAAAGCCAATTGTAAATAGAATGCAAATTACTATAATAGATTTCCAGAAGAAAAATAATAACTAAGATAAGTCAATGGGGGCACTTAAAGTAATGATGAATAAAATTAAAGGTTTCAAGTGGGTCATGCTGGCATGGCCTGGTTTTTAGTGACCTAGTAGGGCCATCGTGCCATGACATGCACACACGACTTAAAAAAGCTGACCTAAAATGATCCGATCAGCTCGAGTCTACCAGATTCAGGCTAGTTCATGCTGGGTCGTGAAGAGTTCATGTCGGGTCGTTGGTTCCAGAAAGTTCAGGATCGAGCATTCGAGTTCGAGATCAGGCCTTGGCCTCAGGAGAGTAGTGCTAGGTGACGTGATGGGTCGAGGTCAAAAGGGTAAAGGTTTTTTTTATAACAAATTATTAAAAAAAAATGGGTGCGGGTGGGTTGGGCACGATCTAATTTTTGGGGCATGGCACTTGACCATGCCGCTAGACCGTGCCTTAGGGTCAGGCAACAAGGTCATGCCCTGCCCAACATGAAGCCCAGCAACCCCTGGCTCGGCATGACATGAGCCATGCCTCGAGCTGGCACGACATGAGCCAAGGCATGGTTCTTGGCCATGCCGTGTGCCATGCATAGCTTAGTCGGGTCATGCATCTAGTTAGTCCTAAGCTACCCTGCCCACTTGACACCTCTAAATAAAACGAATTCAATGATGAGGAACATTGAGTATCACATTATTAAATTATCATTATCAATGAAGTGAAGATGGGTGACTAAATTTACCAAGTGATTTGGAGGTTGACCCAAAGAATGATTACTTAATATTAATTAGAAGTTGGAAGGAGCTATAAAAATACTACAACTTTGAATAGAATAATTCTAGACATTTTGGGGATAAAAATGCTACAACTCTTCTAAGAGTCATGCTTTATAGCTATAACATTTCTTTGAACAAAAGAATTTTGGAGTTTTTGAGAGTAACAAAGTCATGAATTCCTCAAAAGTCATGGCTCAACCTAAAATTTATCAAGATGCCATGGCTCCAAACTAAAGAGAACATAAGTAGTGATAGCTATGAAACCACATCACATTAAAAATTCATGACTCCAAAAGAAGTACAAAATCAAATTTCGCCAGAAGATGAAAAAAGGGAAAATAATAATTAGAGGAGCTAATGGAGCTTATCAAAGGCCATAGAGTGTAAGAAATAAATTAATTGGAAGCTAAAGATAAGTTTCTAATGAATCTTTTATATCTGAAATGATTTAAGAATGTGAAGTTTGATGAACAATTAATAAAATTTCTTAATAATATTATAAAATTAGAAGTGAATATACCATGTTGAAGCTCTAGCCAACATACTAGATTACATTAAATTCATGAAAGATATAATGAGTAGTAACATAAAGTTAGAGACCTACAAAACTATGAATATGACCAATAAGTGTAGTGCCATTATTCAAAAAATACATTCGAAAAAATTAAAAGACTGAAGGGGGCTTTACTATACTTTGCATTATTGGAGATCACATATTTCAAATATTATTGTGACTTGGGATCAAGTGTTAATTTGATGTCCTTGTCTATTACATGAAGATTAAATATCGGCAAAATTATTCCAAAGCCTATCTTGATCCAAATGGTAGAACAAACAATTAAGTGGCTAGAGAATCATTGAAGTTGTATTGGTCAAAGTTGATATTTTTATTTATTTAAGTGATTTCATTGATCTGGATATAGAGGAAGATCTTATATACCATTAATTTTAAGACGACCATTTTTTGTCCATGAAACAAATCCTCAACAATGTTAAGAAAAATAATTTTCCTTTCTGCATTAGTGAGTAACTAGTATAGTTTAATCTTTATAATAACTTATGGAGTCTAGATGACTATGAAATGAGTTGTTGATGAACTAATAATCTACTCCATACCATATTGTAACAGAAAGTAGATTTTTGGTGAAATGGATTTATAGAATATAACTGGTCATATGAAGACAAAAAGAATGGACATGAAGAAAAACATTGGAGTTGTGAGAGTGAGGAAGTTTGTAGAACAAAAGAACAAGTATGGAATTATGAGTGTGATATAATGTATAAAACATAAGAAGAAATTTTGAGCTTTTATAGTGATGAAAATGAAGAATACAAACAATTATTTTGGAGCTGAAAAAAATGAGGAAATAGAGAAAGATGCCTACTATGAGGTTGTCACATTCTTTAACATCACGACCTCTAAGGAGTCTTATGATGACAACTCTAGAGAAGAAGAGACATTTAAAGAAAAAGTCAAGGCTAAAATAGAATTCATGGAACACAAATCAAAGACAAAATTGTAGTGTTGCCAAGCATCATGATTTTGGGGTTCTAGAATGAAAATGGCTAAGAAAAGATTTAAGAAAAAAGCAATGGCTATGACCAATAACATGACTTTGTTGATACAAAATGAATCTATCCATTAGAAGCCTAAAAGAAAAACCATGACTATGTACAATGTGGTGACTTTGGAGTTATAGAAAGAAAAATTTAATGAGAAGGTGCAAAACAAAGCCATGACTATGCACAATTCAAAGACTTTGGAACCACAAAAAAAAAGAAAAAAAAACAAGCTCAGAGGCAAACTTATGGCAATACTTATACCATGACTTTGGGTATCCAAAATGAAAAGAACCACTAGACCAGAAAAGAAGGATTCATGATATTAACTAAATTCATAGAATCAAATGAAGAAATAGCCTTGGAAACAAGTGTAGATGAAGAAAGGTTGAATAAAGATACCAATAAAAAAGAAGTAAAGTAGTATAATAAAAAGATCTCATGGACATTAAAGATATCTGATATAGTAAAATAGGTTTTGATGGTCTAGCTATGGATGTTAAACATAGTGCTGCTTAGGAGGTAACCTAAAAACTTTTTTTTCTAACTATGTGATATTATAAATAGTTATATCCACCACATAAATAAATATACATATAAAATAACCTAAAAGCATAGTCATAGAACTCAAACCTTACCATAACTATCAAAAATATCTACTTAAAGTTGCTCCAATATTTATAGACCATATGATACTCAAATTAGTCAAAGTAATTTGTAATTTATTATGATGATGAATATTTATTATTTGTTTTTTTTTGGAAGGATAAGTCAATGCTCATGGATGAGCAATTACTTTGGTATGAAAGTTTGTTTGATGTTTAATTTATCAAATAAACTTATATATTTTGGTGGTTGATAATGATGTATAGATGTGGAAATGAGAATAAAATGTTTGATTTCATGATGTTTGGTATTTTGGAGAACATTGATGAATAATTATGTAATTAATGAGTTTTTAGAGGTGTTTAGTATAAGAGGTAGATTCATAAGTCTTTTTTAGTTTTTGCATTCATTCTTCGCCACAACTCTACTTTAATGGTTAGTGAAAATTCTTGTATATCACAACCCTACACTCTCATTGGCACAAATCTTCCATAATGTGACACATTCTCAGTGGATGTGATATTATCATGGAATCACATCTATACATAGCTCAAAAAAATTTAATAACTACCACATTTATTATCCATTACAATAACCAAGTACCCCACTAGTATTCAATGTCATCATCAATTTCATAGAGTCGTGACTTTATCTTTATATGACTCCATGGTCTCAAGTTAGAGTTGCATAATTTTTATAAAGCCATGAATTTTATGCTATAGAAAATTGAAGAGTCACAACTATTCATATCAAAGTCGTAGAAATAATTTAAAGCTGCAACTTTTGGGACGTTAAATATTATAAAAGATATTACTCGGGTACATCCATTTCCAAGACCACAACTCTTGTCCTGAAAAGAAGGCATAGCCACAACATGTATGTATAAACTAAGCACAAATAGTGTGACATCCTAATAGTATTATGACAATATATTTATACGAGATAAGAAAAAGGCTAGCATCATGGATTCTACGCAATGCCATGATTATATTGAGTATATAATTTATTTTGTTATCTTTTTTCTTAACCCTTTATTTTGTTTCACTATTTTATTTATAGGTGTAGGACTAATATATTGAGAGATTGGATACGTGGCATTGGGATAATAACAGGAATCATGCTAACTAGTCTACTCTGAATATCCAACTCATTTATATTTTATGTAGAACCCTAATTGTATTATACATACATACATACATACATATATATATATAATATCTATAATCTCAAGTGTGTGCTATGTTCTACTTCTCTTTCTCTCAATTATGTACTGAAACATTCTGGATTAATAAATTTGTAAGCACTACGTACTTTGCAGGCGAATGAAGCTAGTCATTTTGAGCAGCTAGTGAACAATTTTAAATCTGGTGTTTGTTTTGGTTGTATTATGTTCTCGTTCCTTGTGATATGTTAAGTTCTACATAATTCATTGATGAAATGATTAGCATAATTACTATATATATATATATGAATATAAAATTCTAACATTTATAATAATATAAGAAGCTATCTCCACTCTATAACTACTTCACAATGTCACTGCTATATATGGAATACAAATGATGAATAAATGAAGTCTTAACCATTGCATAGTATTATGACTTTGTATTATAAAAATATTATGCTCAAGTCATGGACGTTGCTAGTGCCATGACTTCATGTTAATGTTATAGAAAGATCAAGATGTTGAACATAGTCATGACCATTTTCAAGAGTTCTAATCTCAAGCTGAAGACTTGAAGGCCAAAGTTAAGACTTTTATTTGTAAGTTATAACTTCTTACATAGAATAATACAAAGCCATCAAGGTAAAAAAGTAAAAGTTAGAGAATTCTCAAGGAATCTCTTCATTTCTTCTCTTTCTTTCTCATGCAACAAGAAAAGCCATGATAACTACAAACTTAAAAAGAAAATTTTACACCTTTTTAGTGGTTCCAAGAGCAATCAAGAGATGCATAAATTATGGTGATCCCTAGAGTTGGGTGACATGACTCTCTAACCTCTTTTCTCTAGAGATAGATTTAGAAATTATAAAGAATTTAGTATGATCTAGGGTTTATATGATTTAAAATATATGATGTAATTAGTTTGGATTATAGATACTTTAATGGTTTCATTTATTTTATTTTATAGATATTGATGGATTGTGACTAAATAAAACTCAAATTAGGATTTCAACTAATGATGGGTTTATGAAAGGTTGTCGTAGTGGATGTTGATGTGTAAGCCTTAAGACTCAATCATACAAATGATAGGAAGATCGTGATAGTTCGAGCCATTCCAATTGTGCTGTATGAGCTAAAACTATATGTTGAGCCCCATAATTTGAAAATATTAATCATAACAAGTATGATGCTTATAAAGCTAAAATATAAAATACTATTACCCATCAATCCTTTGTGCACATCTTAGAGGGACTAGTACTCCATTAGGATGGACATTATGTAGAAATTTATTCCAAGGAATTTTAATTTTAGTGTGGGTGTAACATTGTTACCAAGGAGGATGATGAAAAGAAATCCTTGAAACATATGTAAGTGTGACACTTATATTTATGTTAATTTTGTAAGTGTTTTGACTCACAAGATGGTGACATTCCATATATGTTTTTTTTACCTGTATGGTTATTACAAGTAAAACTTAAAAAAATATATGTTACTTTTGTGAGTGAGACACTTACAAAACCAAAAGTATAAATACTTAAAAACAATGTCAACCTTTGGTCAACATGATAATGAAATCTGATGAACAATTGTGTGGATATGAATCAACCATCGATGGTAGTTGACGAAGTTGTCTAAAATATATGAGATTTCAAATGATCCTTGTGTAGGGATGAATTATTATATTGATGGTGATATACTTAAGAGATAACTATGAGAGAACCATCATTGTTAAAGACTCAATGGTGATAACCACCTTGTATACTAATAGGGGAAAATGGTCATCATACAATATTACAACCTTCATTAGTTGTTCAAACATAATATATATTGAATGACTTAATGACAACACATAACTTAAATAAATGAACATTGGGCCTAAGATTGTTTAACAATATGAGTATCTTTTATACTGAAAATAAGTTGTATCTTTTTGAATAGTCAAATTACTAATATAATATCTATGAGATTGATATTTGGATGAAAGTTTTACTTATAAGACCATTATATTTGAGAATCTTAGTTAATGAGATGCTCCTTTTTGGGGCATCACCTAACCAATTGAATTAGGTGGAGTAACAAATTCACATACTGTCATGACTCTGAGAATATTTCATGGTAATTATGATTATGTTCCACAATGAAATAATTATATCAACTCGATGGTAAAGTCATGACATACATAAAATATTATGATAATTTTGGTAGAGTTATGGCTAAGAGGCATACATACATGATAAAACAATTATCGTGACTTTTCATTGTTTCTCTCCTCTAAAAGTCTTTGCTCCACTATGGCCACCAATTTCACCAAATATCTTTACAATTTCACTAAAATTCATTAAATCCTCTCAAAATAAGAATGTAATGGAATTTCTTCGATAAATACTAAAATATACACAACCATGCCTATATTTACTCGCCAAATAACACAAATTATTTGGTATTTAGAGTACCAAATAATCCCATAGTATTTAGAGTACCAAATAATCCCATAGTATTTAGAGGACCAAATAATACAAAATCTATTCTGTTCATGGGTCATTCGCATGTCTAGTCATTTTAGGCAAATTATCAGTTTTTATTGATGATTGCTTCAAATATATACTTTTATTCTTTAACCATTAATTTATTAAAGATGCAAGATAATATGGTAATAAAAATATTGGTAATTTTATCTTTATAAGTACCATACTTACAATAGTTGATATATGTCTTCTTATGAATATCACTAATAGAAATCATGTAAACGAATTTGACAATCATGGTTATCACCACCATATAGGTCACTTTTTCTTGCATTTTTCCCATGACTTAACTATCAGCATATGTCATGGCTAACACCTAACTCATACAATTTGGTAAAACTTTTAGGTTAAATATTCTACTTAATACCCACATTACCCGAGGTTAGTTCTTCTATAATATGTATAATTAATTGGTAATAACTTATAAGTGCATTCATACTTTTAACTTTGTGAGTATCATACTTGTAAAGATTAAACTTATTCAATCTTGTGTTTTCCCAAAAAGATTTATCTAACACATTGAGTTAGAAGAGTTATCACTTCTTTCTTATCATATCATGTGAGTGTATCCCATGATATACTTATCATCATTCACTATGGTTAACATACATAAACTATGATATAAAAAAAATTAAATCTCAATTATATAACATATCTATAGCCATCAGTATTTCACAACATAATATTAACACAAACATAAATACTATAAAAGTAACATATCTATTATATAAAAGTCCATAACCCAACCATGGATATCAAACTAGCCTAACATTGGGAAAGATTTCATGTAAGATGTATTGAGAGGTATCTCATGTGTATTGAAGATTCCCAATGTAAGCACAAACATAAATCTCTAATAAAACCTAAACTCAATCAAGTGTTGTATGCATTCACCTTGAATTTTTTCCTAATTGGGGTTAGAATCATGTAACCTAGAATTTGTAGTATCTCTTGGCTTGAAATCTAACTTTCCTCTCATTTTCTTTTTTATTCTATGTGTTGCTTAAATACTTCAAGGCACCCATACAATACTTTTAGTTAGAAGTTATGGTATGGCTTGAGGTTGAGACTTTGTGTCTCATCAGATCTTCTCTTAAGTGAAAAGTTACACATATGACTATAATGAATGTCACAATTTAGGTGACTCTCCTCTTATTGAATACAATATCATGATATTGGAAATGACTATAAATAATATAATTTATTTCTTTAACAATATGTCATGGCACTGGAAATGTCCATGATCGATATTTTCTCTTCGTAGCGATATACATCATCAATGGAAAAGGTCATATCTAATATATTGATTCTTTCTAACCCAAAGTTGTGGTATTTATAATGGACATAGTTTTGATGATTTATCTCTAGAGTACAAGGTTATAGTGCTAGAAAAAGATATGACCAGAGTAAATGCTCTCTGTAATGAAATATAGTGAAAGAAAAAAATGGCAAGAATCAAAAGACTTAGTATTTTGGCTCTATAATGAATAAGTCATAGTGCTGAAATTTTCCATGACTAATTGTAGAAGTTGGATACTTAGTTTAATGACTCTAGGTTAATGTCACAACCACGAAGACTATGTTACATTATGGAAAGATTATGTCAACTCAATGGTAAATTTATGACATACAAAGATTACCATATATAACTACTACAACAAAAGCCATAATCAATGACGCGTAAAAAGCATTATTATATATATATAATGTCACTTATTGATAGCGTCATCCGCTAGCGTGACATAAAAAGTCTATACATATAATGATAATTTTTTGCAGTGTCGTTGAATCATTCCTTGACGCTAAAATAAAGCGTCATTTTTGTTAACAATGATGCTTTATTTGAGTGTCAAGGTATGATTCAACGACACTGCAAAAAAATATCATTATATGTTGTAGCTATCGTAAATTTTTTTAATACTATGATGCTTAGAAAAAGCGTCACGGAAGATTATGATTTAAATAATTTTAAATTTAATAATTATTGTAAATATATTTTCACCTGTTATTGTAATACTGCATGCACGTAAGAACAATATTCTTTACAATCCATACCAAGAATACAGTTTTCAAGTATAATGAGGAACTCGGACTTCTTACAAATCAAAAAAAAAAATACAACACAATTTCAACATTCGTTTCTTAAAATCAATTCAAAATTTCTGATATATGCAACCCAATTGTGCCTTAACTCCATAAAACTGGTTCCTGCTAGCCTGACAAAGTTGAGAGTTAATTTCCAAATAATGTAACCTACATACAAATAGATGAACAATAAATACTTACACTTGCAGAAAAAAATATATTATAGAGAATTAGAAAAAAAAACAGGAATGATAACAACATATCATGAAAATAAATTATATAACAATTGACATATACGATTAAACAAATTTAACAACAACAAAAACAAAGTTAGTAGTAATGGATAAAATGTAAAGCAGAAGATTTATCAATTATGGAATAAAAGTTGATAATGTCTTTTAAAATAAAAAACAATTATAATCCATTTAAAACCTAAAGGTGTGTAGTGAGTTTAAAGATCTCACAAACAACTTGAAAAAACACTACAAAAACCAATTAAATATCATAAATTGAAAAGTTAAATTACTTGTCATCTTCCCAACACATCAAAAAAAACACGTTGAGATGCTATGTAATGTAATTTACACTGTTGTATTTTATCTTTAATTAATAAAATATAGTAATCCAATCAACATATAGTTTTAGATTCATTAATAAAATATTGGCTTCATGAAAAAAAAAATTTGTGCCTTGAAAAAATTATTGTGTTTTATAAGGGTGAAAAGGTAATTTACACTGTTGTGGTAAAGTATTGAAGCCAAAAGTCGAAATCATAATTTCTTCCATTGTCAATCTACAACAAAATATCTATGGTTGACAACATACAAAAAAGATAGTATGAAAACAAAAAAATTCTAATTACATATTCAAGTTTTGAATATTTAATTGAAAGTAAGAAGTAATGACTATGATCTCATTAAAAAAAATACTTTTATTATCACAATAGTTCATGGACCATTCAAAAGTAGGAAGATCTCCTAACTTGACAAAAAAAAGTTTACGTTTAAACACCTAAGAATCATTCATTCAATATACTAACGTAATTCAACATATTAAAATTATAGAAATATAATGAATGTGTAAGTTAAATGCTAAAATGTTTTCAAATGATTATGTCGAACAATTTACCTTCAGTCATAGTTTGGTTCAAAAGAGATATAAATTACGAACCTCATCAAAAGTTAATGTTGTAAATCCCAAAATTTATTCATGCTTCAATACAATAATGTGTTACCAATTCTTTTCAAACCGAGGAAAGTATTAATTGAGTCACCAACATCACCCATTCAGATCGTACTTCATCCAACTCATCTTTGTTGTATGATTCCTTCCCATTAAACTGTTGAAAAGTAAAGTATTATCTTAATCAATAAAATTAGAAAACTAAAAATAACTGATATATTGAGAAACAACAAGTCAACACATACCTTTGATGTTAGACATCTTTGATCAAGAATAATATCTCTCATATATCTCTTCACATAGTATCCACATTCAACACTACATTGTTGTCTTGGGCACTGAATGTAAAATAAAATTAATATATATATATATATGAAAATACTTGCAAGTCATATTGTAAAAAGTTTAAAATTAAGTAGAAGATACTAAATATTATACTACTCAGTTAATGAGTTATGTACCCCTAGTACAACCCAATTAGGCTCTCTTTTTGATGATGTATGTTTTTTAAAGTGAAGATTTCTTTGAGCCCTGCATTAATAAAAAAAATTTATGTTGCCACCAAATGCTTCATTCTATAATAAGAAGGGAAAAACTTACATATTAACAATGTCTTTAAAATCATCTGCAGGTTGATGATGCAAGGAATCAATGTAATAGGCGATCAAAGTCCTTATTTCAAGTACCACCAATACCCAATGACACCTACAAAATTAACATTAGTGTAACAACATATCATTTATAATTTGATATATATGCATACTTATAATCTTACTTATATTAAATAACTTACCCTGGGTTATATGGAATAAAAACAAAATCTGTATTATTTGCATTCATCAAGCGATTAGCTATAGCCCTTGACCTATTTTTCTTGCTTGCTTCTCCCAATCTAGTTTTGGAAACCAAGGTCGGATTTACAAAAATAAATCACTATGCCTTTTTAGCATCAACCATATTTTTATGCAAATGCCTGATTTAATTACCTGCTCAAAGCCAACAACAAGAATTGCCCACTCTTTATCCCTTGTAATTAGCAAATTGGACCTTGCAAGATGAACTGGAGACTGAGCCTGAAAATGAGAAATGGAAAAGAAATCATTATAACACTATGGCAAAATTGTAGCCTGAAAATAGGGAGCAGATAACTCAACTAAGGCAAAATCACCGACAAAACTAGCACCAACATCACAAAATCTGCATAGAATGATGGAAACATAACTAATTAAAATTCACAAAATAAAAACACTAAACACGATGCCGAAGATATGATGCATAAGCCATGTACAACTCCACTTTCCACATTTTGTAAATCAAAGCCGTGTATAAACTGATGACAAGAGTAATTGATTATAATTTCTATCTTTCGAGAACAAGAGAAGATCAATTTCAATCATTTCCAAAAGGGTAAATAGTCCATGCAATCATTCCCAAAATGGGTTGATAATACGTACCATTATATTCTCGACTTGGTTCACTTATATATTTGTGGACAAATGTTTTTATTATTCTATACGAACAATAACTATTTTATATTGTTTGTACATGGTTATTTAAGAATGATGCGAGTTTACTTTATTATATAAAAATCTAAAGTATACTTAATATCTAAGAAGTTTCAAAACGTAATTGAAAGATACTCCAAAATATAATAAAAGTACTTAAAAGTTAAAAGTGACAAATGGAAAGAGTCACTCTCTAAGCATTTTGTCTTCTATTGTGAATAAAAATTAATTCATAGATAATTCACCACTCCATAAATTTCTCACTATAATGATAATGTTGTAAAGAAGAAGAATCATGTGATAATAAAGATGCCCTAGGCCCATGATGCCTCAAGAGTCTTCTAATATACTTATAAGCCAAAGTATCAACACTTCTATTTATTTGTTAAATAGAAGTCCAACCACAATTTTAAAGCATATCACTCCAATTGAAGTCTAGAGTTGAAAGAAGCCAAAAAATAATCATTGGAGAGCAAATGAAAGTTTACATTGCTCTCAAATATCCAAGCATAAAAAATAGAAATTAGGTAATTCTCTCATATAATGGGAAATGTCTTCACTCCATCGAGTCTACAAATGTCACTAAAGATAACTCGAATTTCACTAATATTCAACAAATTTGCTCAAAATATATATTTATTAAAATCTCTATAAAAAAATACTCAAATATGCATATCACAATAGTGAATACATACAAAATATCTTTAAAAAGGTATTAAATAAAATGTCAAATAATAATTCAAGAAAAAGAAATAATCATTATAATTCACTACTTACTTGCATGGGGACATAACCATATAGGTTCTCGTTTCTTGGTGAGCATGAATAATATACAATTAATTTATTTTCAAACACATTAGAAAATCACTTAAAAAACCTCAATGATTGGAGTTTCTCGTAAAAGTTTACTATGTTGAATTATAAGTTAGAAAAGGCTAACATGGTAGCTGATGAACTAAGCCATGAGATTGAGCATGATGTAATCAATAACCTTCAATATCTACAAAAAGAACATATCAAACAAGACTACTCCAACATTTAATTTCTATTTCATTGATATAATATGTCATTGAAGGAAAGATTCAGAAAGATTATGACATAAGGAGTTTCATAATGTCCAGTACCACAATAATGTTGATTCTAAAAGATTCTATAAAATTCTAGAATATCCAAGCTAAGCTCAGTAGTATGTTTAGGCCCAAGTTCAATTGATGTTCTATTATTTTTAATGTTTGTTTGTTTTTTACAATATAAGAATATGACATAAGGCAGAATTGTCAAAAGTAAAATATATCTATCTGTCATAAGGCAGAATTGTCATAAGGTAGAATTTTTGATGTTTGGGTACAAGAGAGCACTCGAATTGTCATAAGTAAAATAAATTGGAGAAGAAGTTTGCATTGAATCAGAGATAGAAATAAGAATTTTCAAATCACCAATTTTCTCGAGACGGAATCCAGAAATAACTTGTGCCAAACTAACAAATGGCCTCGACACCATGGATTGGTATTCTACGGCGAAGGAAAAAGTTTCTAACAAATGCAGTGCTTGTTGTGTCGGTTCAGCCCAACTCTACCGCTATTATCGCCAATTGCTCCCGAAAAATAGAGCTTATAAACATGCATTTATAATACTGCATTTTATGCTAAATTACTTGGAACACGTTCAATTTAATAATTAGGTTAACGCTAGCGAAGAGCTGATACATTTATAAAATTAATGGAGAAACTTACAGGATGCTGCAAATATGGCGAATGATTTCGAAGACGTGATCTTGAACCCGAGCTGTTGGAAATGGCCGAACGTGATGAAGAAGAGGCGCAACTCTTTCTAGTGATAGATTATTCAATATAATTAAGTATAATATTACATTTTTCACATAACAATGACACTTCTAGTAAGTGTCATAATAACTTAATACATTTTCCAAATAATGATGCTTTTAGAAAAGTGTCATTAAATGGCTAATTACAAATAGTATAATGACATTTTCTGAAAGCTTCAAGATATAAAGCATCATTAATTTACTATTTTGTTGTAGTGTATAGTTTTATAGAGTTACAACAAAGAAATGATTTCATAACTAGTTGATAAGATGATGAATATGAACTGTGAACTCAAGTGATGACATGAGAAATATCATGACTCTTTATCACTTCTTTCTCTCCTCTAAGGCTTTGCTCCACCAAATCTACTAATTATAAGCCAAATAGATATGATTTCAGTAACAATCATTAAAATTTTTTCAAAAGAAAAAGTTTGTCAACTTTCTACAACAAAAGCACAAATAAATACATACACACCATAAAATACATTCCAAGGTATCAAAAAAGGTATTTATGTGGAGTGTCAAACAAAATTCTATACTAAAAGTGTTGCTCATCCCTGAGCAATAATTCTTCTTTCATTTCTTAACAAAAATACCATCACCAATACAATAAGACATAACCATGACTAGGTTTGATTGTTGTGGTGAATTTTTTTTTTTTGGGAATTAAGGTCTAGAATCTTAGGATTTGTCATTTGTCTGAAAATCAAAAGTGTATGAGTTTATTCAATCATTATATATACAAAAAAATTGGAAGCAATGATTCATTTAATATTCATAGCTAGACCATTCTTGGAACTTTAATTTAATCTACTATTTCATTGATCCATGCAAGCTTCTTCATATAATATTTCTCTACTTATCTTCTTAGATTGCTCCTCTAGCCTCTAGTAATCTTCTAGGATATCTTCTTGAGATACTTCTTCCATGAATACCATAACTCTGGAAGAAGTCACAACAACACTATCTACAATTTCTTTTGGTAACACCATGACTAGTTGTGAAGTAATGGTGTGTGAAATTACTCTCTTGATAATATTTTTTCATGGCTTTAAATGGAGTTGCAACTTTATTTTTAAGCCTCTATTCCTCCTTTGTCATGGGAAAAACTTCTACCAGCTTATTGATATGGTAGATAAAGTCTGAAGAGAAGGATCTCTTCCAAGAGATAAAGCATTGGAAGAATTGTCTAGTAGGATACTTTGTGATTAGATACCTTGGACAACTTCTATTAAGGAGGTTTATGGAAGAACAATGGAAACCCTCATGTCATTCAATATCCAAGCAGTTGGATTGTTTTTATATTTATAAATTCTAAAAAAATGGAGGGTATTCTTAATTATAGTTCCTAGTTAGTGTTTGGGTGACCATTGTATGTGAAGCCACTTGGCGAGGTTTCATTATGGTCTAAAAAAATGGCAAAGATCCCATCATGGATTAAACTTTCTAACTTTCTCAATTCACCCTTGGAACCCAATCGGTTTGAGCAAAATAGTGAGCTGTATTGGGCAGCCATTCCATATGGATAAGTTGACCTGAAACATCTCCAAAATAGCATATGCTAGGCTGCGTGTGGAAATAGATTTGAATTAAGAATTGCTTGCTGAAATTTCTTTAAATTTCTTGGATGGCTCAAAAATTTGCCAGCCGGTGATCTATGAAAATCCTCCTTTCTACTCCAAATTCTTCTCTATCTTTGGTCATCTAACAAATTCTTGCCGAATAAGAATTGAAACTGAGAATGCAATAAATGAGGTGTAGATTCCAGAAAGCCCCATTGCATCAGTCTCAAAGAATGATGAAGTTGGACTCCCTTTGGAAGAAGGATAATTGCTTCATAAAGCTGATGAAGAAATCTTTCAAATGCATGAGAAAAAGGAAAGGCATCCTCACTAGCCTAAAAAGGAAAATAAAGGTTTCACTATGGTCAAAATGAGAAAAAAAAAGAAAGAAATAACATCCTCAAAGGAGGGTCCCTTGCTAAAGCTATAGAACAAAGGAAGATTCAAAGTTCCATCTTTTATGGGCACTGCCCCATATGGTCCACCATATGAGGCTTTTAGGGTTTATTAAGCCCTCAAAAACTAAGATACGTATGTTAATTTCTTTAATTTTATATTGGAGGAGCACATGTTGGAGTTTTGGAGGATGAAGTAGGGAGAAAGTGTGCAGCCTCTCCCTAGTGTTTCTAAGGATTTTTTTGGGAGGGGTGAGGACACCCCTTGGTAAGTGTGGCTTATGGATGGTAATATCTGATGCTGGACTTATCCGTACTATGATCTATGCATACACAATGCTAGATGGAGGAGGAGAGAAGCAGTTGGGGCACTATAATTTCTTTGACTGCAATACCTGGAAATAGAATATGCATGGAAACTTACTGTTGTACCTACTAGAGTTTCTACCCTTTTACATGGCAAATTACATGTTGGTAAGCCACTATGTTGTAGTGGTCCTCCTCAAACGTCTGTGCACTAGATTTGTATTTCTTGTATTGTGTTGTATGAATGTCTCAATTGTAATATCCTTAGAAAGGTTGGAATTTGTAAGGCCTAAAGAATTATTTATAGTGCCTCATATCATATTTACATGAGGTAATTCCATTAATTAAATATGAATGTATTAGCACGACCTCTTTCTTGGTGGTGATTAATGGGCAACTTTATGAATTTTTCAAAGGTAAAAGGGGCCTTAGACAAGGAGACTTCTTATCTCCCTATCTCTTTGTCATATGCATGGAGTATCTTTCGAGACAGCTGATCATTGCAACATCTCTTGACTAATTCTTATTTCATTTGGGATGTGCTCCTCTCAAAATATCTCATTTAATGCACTCAGATGATTTGATTATCTTCTCTAGAGATGACTTGCCTCCCACCAATTTAATCTTAGACACTCTCGAAGCCTTCACTACTATCTCGGGTCTAAACATGAACTCTTCCAAATCGATTATCTTCTTTGGAAGAGTAAAAAAGGAAATTAAAGATGAAATTATTAAAAATTTTTGGATATGAAGAAGGTATTCTACCCTTTGTCTTTCTTGGGGTTCCTCTCTCTTCAAGACGATTAATCTCATCCAAATTCTCCATATTGATGGCCAAAATTATCTCAGACATTCATCAATATGCTAAGAAAATTCTTTTAATTGCCAGAAGATTAGAGCTCATACACACGGTCATACAAGGGATTGAAGAATATTGGTTTTCAGTATTTCTTCTCCCTGATTACATCATTAATGAAATTAAAGGAGTAGGCAGAAGATTCCTATGCGGAGGCGCAAAATTGGTAGATATAGGGCAAAGGTCTTTTGGGAGAAGGTATGCTCGCTTACACCCCTTGAAGGCCTTGGTATTATGAATATCTTTCCATGGAATAAGACATTCATTATTAAGACACTCTAGCGAATAAATAGGAATGAAGATTTACTTTGGATTAAGTGGGTCTACCATATCTATCTCAACTCCCAAAGTATTTGGGATTATTAGACATTCAAAGAAGACCCACCCTTTTGGAAATCCATAATCTCTATTAGGGATAACTTGATCTCTAAAGCAGACTCAAAAGAACAAGTTGAATCGATGCTGAATATTTGGAGTGAAAATTGTTGAATTATACAAATGCCTACAAATTTTTAATTGGAACTAATACCCAAAACATAAAGCTTGGACCAAAGTAATATAGATAAAGAACCATGTGCCCAAGTATATTGTTAACTTATGGATTTCCAAATACGGAAGGCTTAGGACAAATGACCAAACAACATTAATTGTGAATTCTACAATCATTCAGAATCTTTGAATCACATATTTTTTGAGTGTTGTTATTCCAAGTACATCTTGAATGAGCTGAAAATCTAGACAGAATTTAAAGAATACATAAGTTCAATTCCTTCAGGTTTTAAAATCTTCAAGAGATTATTTTCTACTAAAACACCAAAGAATAACCTCTAGAAAGCATCATTTACAGCAGCCGTATACCATATCTGGAGAGAGAGGAACAAAAGATTATATGAAGGATAAACTCAAGCATAGATTTCTTAGTTAGGAAAATCAAAATTAAAATTTATATTATTTTTCACAAAGAATGTAGTAGTTTGAAGCTTCCTTAGGTTGTACAAATCTTTTTTAATATATGAAATTTCATTAATTATCAAAAAAAAAAAAATTTTTGCTTGTACTTTTCCTAAAATCACTAAATTCTCATTATTAATTTTTTTGTATTGTTTAATTGAAAATTCTATCAATTTCACCTCTTCTTTTGCATCCTTTGAGTAGTCTAAATTGGATTTTCTAAGAGTCATGGCTTTAAATAATTTCATAACTTTATAGTAGTTTTCTTTTTCTTTGTTACTTCTACTTTTTTTTTCAATTCTTAGTGCATATGATTTTTCATCATCTCCACTTTCATTATCCCAATAGTCTTCTATAAAATTTTTTCATCTAAAGTCCACAATTTATCTCATCATTATGCATATAAAGCTATCTATTCTCCAATAATCTTCCTCATCATATTCTAGATTCTATAAGCTTTTGTAGAAGTTGAACTATAGTTATTATTTGCCCACATGAAATATGAATTATCTCTTTTTGATATCAATTAATGCATACATAGTGGCTAAAAATGGTTATCCAAAGATTAATGATGCGTATTGATTTTTTTTCATATCCAACACAATAAAATCCACCAAGAAAATAAACTTACCACCAATATTTACTAATATATATTCAATAATATCATTTTAAAACTTTACTATATGATTGTCCATTTGAAGCAAAAGTGCAGTTAGAGTAATCTCGCCTAAGTTCAACCTTTACACTATCGATAATAATATCAAAAAATTATACATGATCCCAAGTCACATAATGCCTTCTAGAATATGTGCTCTCCAAAAATAAATGAAAGCATAAACTTCTTGGATCCTTCAACTTTTTTAATGAGTTTATGTTTAGATGACAGCACCATACTTTTCATTCATATTTACTTTCTCATAGCTCTCCAATTTTTCTTACTATTTATTATACCATTCATAAACTTCATGTAATTCAACATTTATGCTAATGCATCAGAAAATATAATGTTTATTTCCTTCTTCTATAAAACATTAAGAAATTTCTTAAAATTGCATTTTCATCTTCTTCTTTCTAAAACATTGTGAAAAAGGAAGATTTAGAGGAAGAGATTTACTTTTTAAATAGTCTTTCTCATGCATATCCTTCAAATTATCACTTCTGGTCATCTATATTTTTTCTTCCTTTTTTTATTTCTTTATATATCACAATTGAGAGAGTGAGCTGGGTAGCAGGTTCTATGGATGCCACAACATTGAAAAATGTACAATAACCTAGTCCATGGTTATGGGTTGTCTCATGACATTGAATCATGACTTCTTCAGTTACAATTTTCTCTTATGTTTCAACTCTCCTTTTTACTTCCACATCCACTTGTTTCCCTTCCAATTCTATGTTGCTTCTAAGTGTAAAGGATAGACACTTCTCGGGATTTGCCTTATTATCACTCATTAGTCTATTCATACTCTTCTCTTTCATAGATAGTGCTAATTGTCCAATTTAATTTTCAATGATTTTTATTACTAGGTTCGTGTATTCTTTCATTGTGCTAATCTAATCCATCCAATTTTTTTCAATGTCATTTTTTTCTTGGCCATCATGAGCAAGGCAAATATGTTCTATTATAGTGATGTATTTTTTTATCTCTTTATGTGGTTGAAAATTGATCTAGAAGCTTATTAAAATTGATAACTCATTGAGTTATTTTCAAAATTATTATGAAATTGTCTCACATTCTATTTCTCATTCCCATAACTTTCATATTCTAGGCTTTTTTGATTTCTTATATTAAGATGATTGTGTGTTGGGGCATTGTTGTTGAAAAATACATAACATTTCAACTACAAAATATTAGATTCCTCTACTTGATACATGAGATTAAAATTCCATGTTTCTTGGTGTTGAAATAAAAAAAAAATTCACACTTTGTCACTTCACATTTTGAGCTCCAAACTTATTGAAAATGTATCCAGTTTGCTTATATGGTGGTCAATCTATTGAACTGCATCAATAGAGCACCTCAACATATAAATAAGCCTATTTTAGAAGGTTTGAGATTAGAACCACTATTCAATTACATGTGGTTATCTTATCAAAAGCTTTTTAAAGTGGTCCCAAGCATCATATGATGTCTATTGCTTCTCTTGTCAAAATTGATTTATCTTTCATCATAGTTGAGAAGTGATTTTAGGTATGAAGTACATAATGAAGAAGATTAATACAAGTTTTTCTCATCTCAATCGAATACTTAGATAAACACAAACACCATTTTCATGCTTTGTCTCTTTATGAAAATGGAAAGAGGCAAACTATGTTCATCTTCACCATGTCTCATAACTCCAAAAAAAGTAGCAACTTGACTATTAGGATCTTTTAAAATTTTTTAACTATACAAATGTTGTTGCACTAGAGGTGCCGAGTAAGTTGGGAGACTCATGCATGACACATAGGCATGACCCAAATTAGTCATGTCTGGCTCGATATGGCATAGACTATAACTATGCTTAGACTAGGATCATGTTAGCCTAAGGCATGACTCATGTAATACTAGGCCAGAGCTAGCCATGCCTTGTGCCAGGTCTAGGCCAGAGCTAGCCATGCCTTGTGCCAGGTCTAGGCCATTTGCATGATCTAGAGGCATGGTAACCCATGACCCATAGTTCGACATGATGACCCATGACCCATGATTGGGCATGGGTCACAGGTCATGGGTCATGGACTCATAAAACATGGGTCTATTTAAAAAAAAATACTATGCCCCAGTTGACTACCCATTACATTTTCACGTTGTAGGGGCCAACATGGAAAGCGACATGAGTGGCATATCGCTTTCCATGTCACCTAAAAAAAATTATTTTTTAATTACAAAAATATATAGCCATTGGATTTCGTTCCAATGGCTACAAAAATAAATTTGATGGATGTTAGGTTTCTACCCATTTAAAATAAAAAATAAGTAAAAAACTATTTATTATTTTAATATAAAAAATATCTATAAATAGCAAATTGAAATTTCTTGAATTTCATTATCTTATTTTTTTTCTTTTTCTCTCTTCTCTCTTCTCTCTTCTTTTGAGCTTAGTACTCATTTAGAATTTCTTTTTTTCATTATTAATTATTTGTGCTAGTGATTGGCTTGGCCTAGCAAGTTTAAAAAAAGAAAGGAGGTGATACAAAGTGGATTATAACTATGGGTTGCTACTCAAATAAATACACATAATTATGGTTATGAAACATAAATTTTTTTATTAGTTTATTATATTTTGTTATTAAATATTTTAAAATTTGGAATATAAATAAAAAAATAACAAATAGTGAGTTTAATGATAGCAAATTTGATATAGATATAGATAATAATACAACCCAATAGAAAAGTCCAAGATCGAGACTAGGTTTTCTCTAATGCCCTCGACCCAAATCAATTTGCCTAAAAATCTAAACTAGGGAAACTTCAGTAGTATGAACTCACTTTATGATAATAAAAAAAATTATATGGACATTGAAGAAGAATCAGAACCATGTATATATTATAAATAAATATATACATATAAAAGTACAAGTAGTACTAGACATCTTATGGGACATGCCGATCAATGCACTAAAAAAATATGATGCATTATATTCTAATTAAATTCAATTGAGTGACATAGTTTTGAAGTTGGATTAAATTCAGCATCATTGAACCCCTTCATATATCATAATAACTTTGGAAGAGAAGACATGACCAAACTTCTTATGATCATGAGACTTCTAATTAAATTTTTTGAAGATTCTAAGATAGTCAATATTATATAGACCTACTTTTAGCTCGTTTATCATAGGATTATTAGGGTTACAAGTAAAAAATGACATTATAAAATATTATAAAGTAGACAAATAATTAATAATTAAAGAATTTATAAAATATTATGGAGTGGTATCTACTATGTCGAATATCTTGACTTATCATTATGATGTATCATTCATAATACTCACATATCATTATGTAGATTCAAATTAGAAATTAAATAATAAAAATTAGGATTTCTTATGATCATTCAACCTCATGATGACACTGCCATATAAAAGTGTATATGTTGAGGATATTTAGGAAATATGTCTTTCAAAATAAAATTTTTAATATTACATTCGATAATACTTTTAATAATATTGTTTCCATTAGTATAATTTTCAAAACTCAAAATTATTAGAGATGGATAGTTAGGTGAATTTTTTCATAATATGTGCATGTGTCATGTAATTAACCTAATAATATATGTGAGAATAAAAGTTATTTCCACAACTTAAAAAAAATAAAGAAATTCACTAAAATATCTTAAGATACCAAGCAAACAATACGAATTTAGCAGCATTTATTTGTTTGTGTGTCTTAAAAAAAAATTCAATCAGATGTGAGACATAATTAAAATTATATATACTTAAAGTTAGAGTCATGTATTAGCTTCCAACACATAATATCCATCTATGTTAATAATAAAAGTGATGAACTTATTATTGATGATTGCAAATATGATATAGAAATTTCTTTTATGAAATTTTTAAAGATTTCTTGATATGATGAATATGTATTTATATATATACTCCAAATAATTCTATTATACTCAGGTGCATATATAACATTATTAGCGTGTTTATCAAGCATAGAGGATACCTTGTATTTAGTGTCATGACTATTGAGATAGAAACCAAATATTTAAAATAATAGTCCTCCTTTTTAACTATGTGTTACTTGGTATCCTGTATGGATCCTAGGGTTAAGATGGGGGAAAGGGGAGGAGTTGGAAAAATATTAAGATATATATCCATTTGCCTGAATGAAGTTGATGAACATGAAAGTTTCATTCATAAGAAGTTAACTAACATATTTACATATTTTGACACTAGGTATAGTAGTTGTAGCAAGACTCAGAGTATGAACATGAACATTATATTTAAAGATGATGAATTTTTCTTTCAGTTAGCTAGGAGAAAACAATGGGATGGTTCGTCGAATAAGAGTGAATTATCTCAATACTTAGATAATGATTACTACTCTATTCTTTCACAAGGTGATAATAAAAATATAAATATTCTGAGTTGGTAAAAATCATGCGAATCCACATATCTCATATCATCTAAGAATATACATGACCTACTGACTCCTCATCTGTTGATATTTTATCACCCTTCATCACTAAACAAGCCTTGTTGTACTTTTGTTCATGAGTTTTTATCAATTCTAAGTATTTTATTACCCTTCATCACTAAACAAGCCTTTTTTAACACTAGAACCAAGAGTCCTCCGGATTAGAATATCTTTAAAAACACAAAAAAGACAGCCAAAAAGTAATGTTGTAATTTATTTCTAAGGTAATTTGGCTTGGAGACAACTTATATTCAATGCTAAAAAGAACCAAAATTGTATAAAGGGTCATTACATTAGATAAGGCAAATGATCCCTTTCTTATGGTAGGAGATCTATTATCATTTGCTATGGACATGACTTGCTGCGAAGATGAGTGAAGACGTTGCATTTTCCAAGACTCCCTTATCATATGATAAATACACCAATATCAATAATCCAACTATTATCCTTAGTAATAGTAGAATGGATGTTAGCCTTACCAATGATGCCTAGCATGGGCACTACTACTTTCTCTATAATGTTCTTTTTTGGTTTTTTTTTTCAAAAAATCCCATCATTTAGGATATATAATAATTTCATAGCAATGCTACTCTGAAGGGCCATATTCATTACAATGAGCACACACATGATTGCTTGACTTTCTTGACCCCTGATTAATTTTTCTCTATGTATAATTCAATCATGCCCCTCCCTGGTTCTGATTGGCTACCATGGCTATATTTTCAAATAATTGCCAAGATGCAACCATGATATTTCATTGTTGTGCCTATTTTCTTACACATGTATATGTTCCCTCCAAATCTAATGTTGGATCTTTTCAAATAATTTCTCTATGAACTTGATCATATTCATAATCAAGACCGCTCAAAAAAATATGAACTTGTAATCGCATCAGTACAAAATGAAGTTGTATGATTCTTTCAACAAATTCTTCTTGGGATGTGTCACAATGATCAATTTCTTGGAAGATTATAAAAAGTTAATTGTGATATGTAGATAAAGGTCTATCATTTTAAGTCATTGAAAGATGAATATACTTTTGATTCAACTCTAACAATCATGTTTCATTAGATCCATCATAGAAGGTTCTTAACACTGTATCTCTTGCCTCTTTTGTTACAGTAAGATGAATAAATCGCTGCATTAGATATGGCTCATCTATTCAATGAGCCAGCTCTTCACTTGATTTTTGATGATCTAAGTGTCATAGTCAAATGGTTGGGTGCATGTATTTCTATGACCATAAAGTATCTAGGATAACACTTATAAGCAACCGTGACCATGGGGTATATTACTATGTATCTAGTAAGATACCTAACTTTGTTGTTGGCTCCAACATGCATCCCCATCAACTAGGACCATAAAGTATCTAGGATAACACTTATAAGCAAACTTGAGTTTTCTAGCTAAATGGCAACATCGTTGTTCATTATGGCTAGAATAATTGGATTGCATGTTTGTTCTATCATTACAATTTCAAAAAATTCAGGAAATACATATTTTGGTTTTAGAAGTTTTTTTAGATTTCAAGATTCCAAGGATCTGGGGTAATGATAAAAGAGTTGATACAAAGAGATACAAACTCATATTTTCTCTAATACCATGTTAAATAGAAGCACAAAAAATGATTAATATGAATTATGTTTTTTGGTTATATCCTAGAGTAGGTCAATTTATACTAATAAAGTGAAGTAATTTGTCAAAAACAATAACTATATAAATCTTTAACTAGTTACCATGATTTAAGGTCAAAGTTGAGTATGACCAAGAATTATTTAAATACATTAATCATACCACAAATCTCGCCAGTTCATAACTATTTTCAAGTTATTCTCTCCTCTTTCTAGTTCAATATATTTCTAATGCAAATCATTCATATTTACATCAAGATATGCAGCATTACCACAACCATTATTTGCCAATACTTAAGCATATATTTTGTTTGCATTCCTTAAAAATTCATTTTGTTAATTATCATAAATCCATACCTCCTTTTCATGTATAATGTCTATTTTTCTTCATTTTGAAATTTCATACTATCTTTGCATTATTTCACCTATAGCAAAGAAATGTCTATTTTATTCTCTTGTAAAATAGTATTTCTTTTATTCATTTTTTGAATTTATTTTGGTTAATTTAAACTAAGTTTCATTCATGAGGCTCAAAATCTTATTAAAAAAACCATTTATTTCATATATTGTATTTCATTTTTTGTCGTGTGAAGTTATGTTATTTCAACAACCACTTATGTCCACATCATCATCATCTTGAAGCTCTAAAAGCCCCATCTCTTCTCCTTTTGTTAGGGATTTCCATCTTCTTTGGTCAACCCCAATTGTAAATCATTTGGACCACTTTTTTACTAAGCTTAGAATACTTTATTTCTCTCATCTCGCTAAAAACCATTAAACTCAAACTTTATTATATTGAATCTTACTAGAATCCATGAAAAGTTGTCTTGATTTGCATGATGTGAGACATAAGAGAAGAGTGTTTTTTCCTTCTTCATGTAAGAGAGAATTTTCAAGCAAATGCCTTTTATAATTTATTATTTTATAAATTTATGTTTTTAATAAAATTTGTAATTATTTTAAATTTAGAAATTGATAAATTTTGAAAATGTATAAATTTGTGATTTTTATAATTCTCAAGCCTCTATATGAAATATCAGTGATAATTTTTATTTTTTTTAATGATTTTATAAAACTTTCTATTTATTTGTTTTTATTACTTTTTTTTTTTGAAATTTACAATATCGATAGTTTTTTTTTTGTAATTTTTATTACTTTAATATTATGATTTTTATACTTGTTTACTTTTATCTAACTATTTTAGTAATAATATTTATTAATTTATCAATTAATAATTAATAATTTTATGCACACACACACACACACACACACATTATTCTCTATGATTATAAATTTGTTCCATTTTTTAAAATTTTTTAATTTTGTAATTTTTATTATTTCACTGATTTTATAAAATTCATACACTTCATATTTGTGTTAGAGCTATTTTATACTAAAAACTATTTTTTTAATTATTTCTTCTTTTAAAAAGTTTACATCATTTTCTTATATTATTGAAAGAATTGTAATGAATTGAATATGTTATAATATATGTCATTTTTTTGTATAGTAGATAATTTAGTGTGTAGGGTTCAACTTACATACATAAGATCAAATCATTAGAGCTTATTGATTATAAGTTTATTATTTACAATCTAGATAGAACTAGACAATCTATCGATAAAATTATAACACGATTTTAGTAGGAATATTTCAACTATAGAAATTATAAAATTATAATTTTAAATACTAGTACATGTGTGTGTATTGAATGAGACTAACACAATATGATTATTTTGTACTGCCATATAAAATAAAATGCATTATTATTATTATAAACACTATTTCTCTTATTATTGAAGTAGCTAATAATTATGTGTATTTGTTAATATTTATTTAAATTGGTAAAAAGTATGATTTATAAATAAATTTATGAACTCTATGAATTGGATAAATTTATCAAATGTATAATAAATAATGACTATTGATGGAATCTATATCATGTTAGAATGATTGATGATATCACATTCAAAAAGCTTACAAAATTTGATATTATTAAACCCTGCATGTGGATCGTAATCAAATATTTCAAATAAATTAAGTAGAAAATATTTAGGAAATAATTAATTATTAGTTGAATTAGATTGTTAGTAATTTAATTTAATTAGTGGATATCTATAATTTTAATATCAAAAGTTTAATAAATGTTAAATGATGAAAGGTAAGAGTTATTTTGAATTAGTGAGGTAATACAATTATAATCTTGTAGTGATATGAACTATAATTAATAAAAATTATAATATAATATAATATAATATATATTGGGAGCTCGAATCTTATTTAGGCTAAGATTCCTTTCATAGCATTGTCCAACGACAAAATATATTTTAAATAATTTATTTATTCATTTAAAATATATGTGCATATTAATCATGATAATTAATGAGTATGATCGATTTGTTTTAATTTTATTATTAAATCAAATCAATTTTATTTATTTTAAATTAATTTTTATTATATTTGTATATATAGATATAATAAATAAATATTCATTTGAAACTAGAATTAAAAGCCAAATATCATATTATTTATATAATAATATAATGCACAATTTAGTTTAAATTCTCATAATAAAAATATATATTAGCACAAACAATGCTAACCATTTTAGCACAATCTTCCTCGCAAGGGCTGGAGTGAGGAATATGTGAGGTGTTTCTCTATCAAATGACGAAGTCTGTTGAGATGGAAACAATAATAACAATAATTATATATTATAAAATGAAATGAAATGAAAGCAATTTATATTATGCACTAACAATAATTTTATAAAATGAAAACAATTTTATATCGAATGACGAAGCATGGAGCGAGGAATAATAACAATAACTATAAAATGAAATGAAAACAAAATATATTTCACTTAATCTCTTTGAATGATTTCTTTAATCCTCTACCACCTAACAAAACAACTAACAATCTGTATATTTCTTATCAAATTTGTTTCTTTTCTAATTTATTGAATCTATAATTCTTGTAAATTTTTTAGTTTTTATGATTTTGATCATTATATTTTTTTTATATTTTTTGAGATTTTTACATATATATAATTTTTCTAATTTTTTTAAAATTTACAAATTTATAATTTTATATTCTGAATTTACCCTTTTATAATTTTATATTCTGAATTTTATAAAATTTACAATGTTATAATTTAATTGGACAGATTTTATAATTAAGTTGCTTTTATTATTTTTATGATTTTTTTTATTATTTTGTAATTTTTGTACTTTTTATATTTTTATAATTTTATGTTCTATAGTTGCTTGTATATTTTTCATCATTGTCTATTTTTTTGGGAATTTTACATTTCTTTATTTTTTTCTTTTATTTTAAATTTATAATTTTACCATATGAATATTGTATTTTTTGGATAAATTTTATAATTACTTTACTTTTATAATTTTTATAACTTTTTATTTTTAGGGTTTAGGATTTAAATTTAATTAATAAGTTTATGAATTTATGTTTTTATAATTTTTATAATTCTTTATAATTTGTATAATTTTTATAATTTTTATAATTTTTTATTTTATAGGGTTTATGGTTTGTATTTTATGAATTTATGTTTTTCTAATAAGTTTAAATTATCTTGATTATGTTATTTTTATTTTTTTGTCACATTTATTAATTTCAAAATTTTTAATTAGTTACTTTATAGTTTTGACTTTTTAATGATTATCAAATCACAAGCATCATAGCTTTTATTTGCTGTATTCTGGGGTAAATTTTCATTTGAAAAGATTCAACTGACTATTTAAAAAACTTAAATTAGTCATTGCCCTTGGATATTTTTTAATATGTTAATTTTGTAAATAAATCTGAAAAAAGACTTAAATGGCAAAACCATGGGTGGTTTTATACTTTTATTATATCTCTAAAATGGCGTTTTTATTTATCAATTTATTTTTTATTTGCTGTATTCTGGCTCTGGGGTAATATTTTCATTAGAATTGACTCTACTGACTTATTTAAAAAAATTTTAAATACAGAATTTAAATTAGTCATTGCCCTTGGGTATTTTTTAATATTTTAATTTTGTAAATAAATCTCATAAAAGACTTAAATGGCGAAACCACTGTGTCGCACCGTTACAACGCGCTTCTTGTTCAAAATTTTCTCTGCATTGACGTCTTCATCAAGATAAGGCCGAAACTGTTCAGTTGGCAAGAACGGGAAGACCTTCACAGAGATTCAGCTGTTCCTAATTACTCTTTGTAACATGTAGGCAGTTCAGTTTTGTTGCTTGCTTTTCTCTGGTTCATCTTCTTTGTTAGATGAATTTTGCGTTTGTCGTAATTTCTCCTGTCAACGCAGCTATTAGTGCTTGCGTTTTTTTTTTTTTTTTTTGAATTTTTATAGAATGGCTTCAATGGAATGACCGTAAAAGATTGGATTTCACCCCAGTTGTCTTGCAGTAAAAACCATCTTCTTTGAGGAGCTTCTTGCCTTTTTTTTTTGGGAAGGAAAACAAAGGCAAAGAAGAAAAAGAAGATGTCTAATTTATTGGAATTCGTATTTCAGTCGGACCATGATAAAGATTCCTCGTCTTTGTTTCTTCAAGGCTAATTCTCATCGCTTTACTTTTATATCTAAGTGCTATCTTGGGTACATCTGGGATTATCTGCTCTATAAGGTCTGCGAAAATGATATGGAGGAATGAAAAGTGTCACCTTTGGATGTCTGAATTAGGGTTTTGAATGGGCTTTCATTTATTGACGCCTGGGAATGGCAAGTTTTGATGTTTTGAAGTATGCTCATAGTCCTGTGCATAAGGCTATTGTAACTAGGGATTATGCTACCCTTCGAAGAATAGTTTCTGGCCTTCCACATCTAAGTGACCCCTGTGAAATTAGAACGGAGGCTATTTCTTTTGCAGAAGAAGATAAGGCTGATGCCATATCTGGTGTGATTGACAGGCGTGATGTCCCAAACCGTGACAGCCCACTCCATCTGGCTGTCAAACTGGGAGATGAGACTTCCACTGAGATACTTATGCTTGCGGGTGCAGATTGGAGCTTGCAGAATGAACAGGGGTGGAGTGCACTCCAAGAAGCAATTTGTCATAGAGAAGAAGTTATAGCAATGATTATTGTTAGGCATTATCAGCCATTGGCATGGGCAAAATGGTGCAGGAGATTGCCCCGGTTGGTGGGGACCATGCACCGAATGAGGGATTTCTACATGGAAATCACCTTCCATTTTGAGAGTTCCGTTATACCTTTCATCTCCAAGATTGCTCCTTCAGATACATATAGAATTTGGAAGAAGGGTGCAAATTTACGAGCAGACATGACTCTGGCTGGTTTTGACGGTTTTAGAATTCAACGTTCAGATCAGAGTATTGTTTTTCTTGGTGACAGTTCTGAGGATGGAAGAGTCCCTAATGGCTCTCTTTGCATGATCTCACACAAGGATAAAGAGGTGATGAATGCTTTGGATGGTGCTGGTTCTCCTGCAACCGAGGAGAAGGTTCGACAAGAAGTGGCTGCCATGTCTCAGACTAATATATTGAGACCCGGGATTGATGTCACCCAGGCAGTTCTCCTACCCCAATTGACATGGAGACGACAGGAGAAAACAGAAATGGTGGGTCCATGGAAATCAAAGGTCTATGATATGCACAATGTGGTTGTTAGCATCAAATCTAGAAGGGTGCCAGGTGCCATGAAGGATGACGAGCTGTTTTCATCTTGCAATGGGAATGAAAATGACAGCGGGGAGCTCAATGAAGTCTTGACTGAAGAAGAAAGAAATCAACTCGAAGAAGCATTAAGATTGGATGAAACAGAATTAAGTACTGAAAATAGTGGTGCTGTTCCTCAGCGTCATAGTTGTTATGAACATAGGGAACTTCCCATGGAGGATGTGCTTGTTTATAGAGGTGGAGACTCAAAGGAGAAGGTCGGATGGTTTGGAGGCTGGAAGAAAAGGGATTCAAAGGTGGAAGGACAGAGGAAAAGATTTGTTTCCCCACGAAGTTCTTTTTCCATGGATGATAAGGCTAGTGATTTTTTTGGGAACCCTTCATGTAGAAGCAACAATAAACATGGCAGGCATTCTGTTGATATTATTTCTAATGGAGAGAATGGTAAAATTAGTTCTGATGGTGGTAGTCGGCGCAGGGAAGGTGGCCGCGGGAATGAGTATCGAAAAGGATTGCGCCCTACGCTCTGGCTTTCTACAAACTTTCCATTGCAAACTGATGAACTCTTTCCATTGCTTGACATTCTAGCAAACAAAGTTAAGGCTGTTCGTCGTTTGAGGGAGCTGCTCACAACAAAACTTCCAGTAGGCACTTTTCCAGTCAAGGTATAATGTGTTATTTTCTCTTTTTTCCTTAATTTAAATACTTGGTTTTGCCGTTGCTCTTCCTGGCATGCTTGATTTTCCCATTTCATTATTTTTTGAAGCTGAGTTACCATTCCTTTCTCTATGGCCATTATACTTTTCTCTTAGACCTTTCATGTTTATTTGTGGTGATGATGATATACAGAGCTTTCACAATAGAGAACAAATTTTTCATACATAGAGGTAGTGGTAGATTGCCTTTCTCTTTTTTTTAGAATTTTAGATTATGAAGTTGTGTGCACCACCTTTTTGTTTTATATAGTATAGTGTTTATATATATGCACTCGAAATAAAGTGGTTATATTTCATTAATTCTTGTGTTGCACTAGGGTGTCATTGCTTTGAATAATCATAAAACTACATTGACCTTTTCATAAGGTTTATTGTATGATAATTACGCCCAAGAAACATGGCTTTTGATGCATCAAATGGGGGGATGATAATGATTATAGAGGATCCATTGTCATGTACTATGCCAATGCTTATGAGAAATGATCATTCATCTTTTCCTAGTCTATGTTTTCTTGTTTGTGTTTTGTCATCCATTTGTCTTTGTTTTTTGTATCTCAACCTTTATTTTTTTTCTTACATTATGATTTATGGTACGAGGAAGGAGTTTTTATATCAAATATTTAAGATAGTTGGAGATAGTGATAATAACTAATGTATAAAATTTATATTTTAACATGAAGTCTGGTAGAGATAATATTTTGATAATATTACCTCTAAAAGTTGAAGATGTTTTTGATGATTTGAATTTGAGTTGTGTCGTTCTTGGTAGAATATACACAATCACATTAAGAAATGATCTATAACTATCAAATATTTAAGATTTTTAATTTTAATATTTATTTTTTATTTCATTTGTTTTTTAAGTTTGTAAAATGGCTGAAGGTTTTGTGAGTGATGTAGATTTTTGTGCACATGGTGGTCCATAAATCCATGTATTTAATTTTTACGTTCCCTAGTTTTTTGTACTCATTGATGTAATATTATTGCTGAAGGATATTCTTTAGTTCATGTCTTTATAGACATTGTAATAGTCAATGGACTCGAGGAGGAATGGTGGGAAGGAGATATTTTATCCATAATATTTTCATGTAGAAAGGAATATTTTTGAGAGAATTGATAATATTTATTTTTGAGAATTCAAGTTTTTTTTAAAATGATAAGATAAACTATTAGACCTATTCTTGAATCATCATAAAGAATATCTGGTGATTCAATATTGATTTGTTAGACTAGGTTTTTTTGGTTTCTCTATATGGATGCTTAGTGCTTTTTAGTCAATCGGACACATTAACTTTTTAATTGATTTTTTATACCTTGCCTCTTGAGTAATTACTTGAGAAATCAATAGTTATGTTATAGAATCATAAATATTTTTTCTTATGAGTTATCAAGCTTTTGATATTGTTATAGCCTAAATACAAATGTGAAGACAATTAAATCTGATAAGATGATTGATGATTGATTTATACTTTAGTATATGCTAATATTTTTATGTTTTTTTTGTTTCTTATTTTTAAGTTATGACTAAATAATTTAATTATAATATAATTTTTTTGATATTTTATTGCAAAATTAATTAACCTTGAGAATAACTTTTGATTGAGCTTGCTGATCCCTACTTATTTTATTTCTATCTTAATTATCTAACTAAATATTTGATCATGATAAAATCTTTTATGTTTCATTATTATTATGATCATTATTTTTTTTGAAAAAAAATATAAACTCGTAAATTCAATGTAAAGGAAAATTTCTCTATTAATTATGAGATATATTAGTCACAAAATATACTGAAATTTTTTATTTGTTATATTCAAAAGATGTTTAATGGTTTCATTTTACATGGTTCATGCAAAAATATGAGGATTTTTTTTCAGACAAATATACATGATAAGTTTGTTTACTTTATATTTTTTATTAATGATTTGTTGATATATATTAATGTTCTCATAAAAAAATATTATATATTTTTATGTATTTTCATAAAATAATCAAATTTAATTTAATTGTAATATTTTAATTTTGATGATTGAATATTTTTATTATACTTAATGAGAGTTCATCTCATTTTTTTGAGGAATTTAAGATGAATTATTAGATATTTGTGCATATACTTCATATCAAAATGATGCTAATTAAAAATTGTGTATATATTTGTTTGAGATAGATAAATATTTTCTTTTATGTAAGTTAGAAATATTCTTGATATTCTTATAATGAATTAGTTATGAATATAAATTCTCTAATTAATCATATTCTTATTTTTTAGGATTTATTGCATATTAGTTATTCTATTGATGAGATAAATTATAATATTTTTTATCATACTTGTTTTGGTGCATATTTTTATTCATCAATATTATTTTTCTTAGAAAAGAGATCATTGTTGCTTATGTTATTAAATTTGCCTTTCTAATCTATATGAGCACTCATTTGGTATATATGTCACTTTTTTTACTTTGAATGTAATCATCTATGTTGGCATGATCTTTTTGAGTTTTTTTTTCATTAATGATTTACTCTACCAATAACTAAGTAAATCCAATTTAAATTCTCTTTCTGTCAAGGACATCCAATTCATTGGGTTTTGTTATCTCTAAGCCTACTAGATCTTATGTTCAAGTAAAACCTTTCTAGGAATTTTCATTTGATTCATCAAACCTACGAGTAGTAGAATATTTGTTTAAGAAGCATGATGAGGTGTTATGTTGATATTTATTACTATTTTTTCAAGTTTAGAGATTTATGATCAATGTAATAAATATACTTTTTGTTATTAATATATGTATTTTATAATTATTCTTATTTACATGGACACATGTCAAATGGAATACTTATTTCATTATTAATATTTGTAAATGATATTTCTATTATTGTAGCTTGTTTATTTATGTAGTTTTATTTTTATCTTATTATATGTTTTTTGGAGGCATCTACTTGTAAGTTATTTTTATTTATTGTCTCTTTTATAAGAGAGTGATTGTGTGATGTTATCAATGAGTATTATTGATTTTTTTTTGTATTAATTTGTAACATAATATCTAATCCAATTCTAAGGTGTGTGTATGTGTGAGAGGGTTACAAACTCAAACAAAAAAAATGGGCTCACACGATGCATGTACAAATCTAAAGGAAATTAGGGATTTCCACATCGCTTCAATGTGCGATGGAACACATGGGGAGTACTAGTGGTTGCATGGTGATCTCACAATGATTGTGTGGCAGTTTCATCATGATTGCTTGATGGTCCCATGGTAGTCTCATGGTGATAGTGTTGTGTAGTTTATAGAGCTTGTGAAGGTAGTGTCCCAACATAATTAGGGTTTTGGGATGATTTTACTAAAAGTAGAGTTTAATTTCACCTTATTCAAGGTTTCAAAAAAAATAAAAGAAAAAAATACATTAAGTTTATTGTCTATTTATTCTCAATTTATCTAGATAGAATAATTTTTTGAAAAGTTTTTAATCCTGGAAATCATAATTTTTGTTGATATATGTAGATATTATCATAGTAGGGATAAATGAAAGAAAATTATAATTCAATGTACTTACTATAGTAGAATGAGTTACATCATAGATAATTATTAATATTATTTTTAAAGAAGAGATTGAGTATTTTACATAATATTGAAAATACATTGATTATTAAAGTTATCTATAGGTTTTTATGTAGTTTATTTATTATAATGCATATACTTATTAGAGAGAAATATACATATTTTTTTTATAAGATAATATCAAATTATTTTTTTTGAGTATCATTGATTATTTTACTTCTACTCTTATCTTAAATTTCTAAGTTATCAATGTATATGTTAACTATCATATTATTATTAATTATAATCTATTTATAATTTTTCTTGTTTTGGAAATATTATCGTAGTTAATATTATATATTTTAAAATTATGAGATATGATACTATTTAGTTTGAGTTGTTATTACTTTATATTATTTTTATTATTCTTAATTATCTTGTTAATTTGTTTTGAATTTTTTTTCCAGACAATTCAATTTAGCTTTTATTTTTATTTTGATATTCTTTGCTAAATTGATAAACTATAAGAAATATTTTATTTGAAATGTAGCATAGTGAATTGTACATTTTCTTCTTTATGGTAAATTTTTTTTATAGATGTTTTAATGTATTGAAATATTGGCTCGTGAGTTTACAACTTAGCCACCTAATATTTGCTAGTTTAGATAGAATTATTTTATTTTTCTTAAGGATATTTTAATCATAATGAGAATGACATGCTAGTTAAGAAATCTTACCAGAGCTTTTTATTTTATATGATAATTTAGTTTGAGTAAGAACTTATTTAATCTAATATGTAAATATATGAGGATCTAATAGAGATATGATCATAAATGAATATAGGTATTGAATTATTTTTGTTAATGACAACTTGATATATGCACGAATATATCTTTTTTAAGATATAATATGTTTTATGTTTATTTTTAAATTTTTCATAAAATAATAAAAAATTAAATAAATAAAATTATAAAAAAATAAAAAATAATATATTTAGAATAAATATTTTACTGAGAACATATTTATGGATCATGAAATTAGACAATACATTTTTTGTGGCACATACTAACAGAATTGAATTGTTGAAATAAAGAATAAATATTTGATAGAAACAACTAAAATAAAAAAGAATATTAAGAAATATTTTTTGGAAAATATGATTTAATTAATAATCTATTTTATTAATTGAATATTTTTTTTATTCTTTTTTAACTTGTATCTTTGAATATTTAATAATTTGGAGAGATGCTATTTAGTTTATATCATAGAGTTTTTAGATATATTTGTTTTGTCATTAATTATTTTTTAGGATGAGATAATTTAGCATATAAGATTGTGAGATGTGTATTCCTTTGATACTCTACTATTCAAAGAGAGTTCACATATTTTTTATTAGACTGATAAAATTTTAATAAGTGTATATATATATTTTTTATGATTAGGACTCAATTTTGAATAATCTTAGTGGGAGTATGAATTTAGATATTACATTTGAAATTATTAATTTTCCTCTCATACTTGTAGTTATGTTGGATCATCAATTAAAATGAGTTATTCATTAGTTATATTTAAGTATTTTGGTACTTAGTATGATAATATTCCCATAAAATTATTATATTTACTTATGAATTTAAATTATGTTGAATTTATAAACTTTGAGATTTTGAGTAGCAACATTCTTTTAGGCCCAAATGATATAATAGTCTATGAGTCTTTGCTAGTACAAAATTATATTGAATCTCTAACTAAGAAACTTAACTATCAAAGACTTAGTCTGTAATAAGAGAGAGATAGACATACTTAGCTTGTTTAGACCAAGACTAGTCTATTGAGGCGACGTATTATTTTATAGCCAATTCTTTTGATCTTTATTTGTTAATTATTCTTTAATTTTATTGTATTCTTTCTTTGTTCATAGTTTTGTTTTTTTTATTATATTTCTTCATGATATTAATATATCTAAGTCTTATTCTGATATATTATTTCATTTAAGATAGTAATAGATCATAATGAAAGAGATATATGCCATCAATTCTAGTGAGATGTGATTATTAGTACTATGACTTTTAAAAAGATTGTTGGTTGCATGTGCCTTGTCATTGTGATTGCAGGTTGAGGTAAGAAGGTAGTTTACATTAAGACATGATTTATGACAAAGTGATTTACTCAAATTTGTAGTATAGATTATCTGTATTACTTTATCTAGCAGGGAAGATGATAATATTGTGAATCCTTATATCTTTTGTAGTATTTTAGAGTTGGAGAATATATTATTTACTTGAAGAATATATTTTTTAATTGTGATATTGAGGATATACATGGGTGTGTGTGTGTGTGTGTGTATATATATATATATATATATAGTAGCGACTTATTTATTGTGCAACATAAGTATATGTAATTTATATATTACAAAAGATATTGTATTACTTGAAATAGTTAATAGGAGCATAATTTATGAAAATTTCATAAACAATCATCTAGTTTGGATTAGATATGTGTTGCATGTATTTTTTTTATTTTTTTGTAAGATCATTTATGACTAATTAATTTTGTTGATTGTGTAGATAAATAATATTATAATTTCTTGAGATTGTGTTGAGGATTATGATATTCAATGAGTTTCTTCATGCATAGTTTTAGGTAGAGGTGTCAAATGAGCCGGTCCGGCCCGGCACGGGCACGACATGGTTCAGTCGTGTCCGTGCCCGACACGGCAAGCTGTAGTTCCGGGCTCATGCCCAGCACGGCATGCTACAGTGCGTGCTCGTGCTCGTGCCCGGTATGCGACAGTGGCGTGCCTGTGCCCGACACATCACGCTATAGTGTTGTGCCCCGGATTGTCATGCCATGCCGGCACGTGGACACAACATGCCTGATCACTCACCGAACGTGATCAATACGAGCTGATGCCCGACAGGCAAGGCTAGTCGAGCCCTGAAAGGGCGAAGATGCGCGGCGCCGCTGAGGGGTGCCGTTGAAATCCTAATTTTTTTAAAAAAATTAGAGTTTTGTCCGACTCGAACAGGGTCGAACCCGGTAGTTTTCAAGCTGAGGGTCCGTGCCGTGCCTGTCCCGACTCGGTAGCCTGGTTGAGCGGTTTAAACCAGGCTGGGCTGTGCCTGCCCAGCACATTTGACACCTAGTTTTAGGATCCTGGGAGACCTTAGTTTTTTATAATAGAGTTTATTTATTATATGAGAAGTTTATTCTATCGAAGAAAATGGATATACTTGATATTCTTGTAAATGTTAGTTTTTTTAATTATGTTCTAATAGATATTATTATTGATTCAAGTATTGATTTTATTTTTGATGTAACCCTTTAAATTAACTCACTACTTGTATGAGAATCATATTGATGATTAATTATTTGATTGTGATTAGGCTAGTTATAATATGTATAATCAATTTAATTAATTATTTTTTAGATTTTTCTTGATAGGTTTATTTTGATACAACTCTTTGCATACTGAGGTATGTAAAGAAATTTTGAAGACTTAAAATCTTTTTTTTGGATCATGTATATTTTTAGTTGACTGATTATTCAAATTTGAGTTGACACTAGCTGGTCAATACGCATGAGGAGAAGTCAATTATTAAATCTTATGTTTTTCTTAAAAGTAATTTTATATTCTAGAAAAATAAGAGGTAGATAATTATGTTAGATTATGTTTATTGATAAAGTTCATATTGATGATGATAATTACTTGTGAGTTATTTTGTGTGCTTAATCTACTTTATGAGATTAGATATTTATATTTTTCTCTAATAATTTTTTATTATGATTTTCATACAATGAGATATATCTCAGATCTAGGGTTTCACTCATAGATGAAACATATAGTTGTGAATTATTTTTTTTAAAAATATAATTGTATTCGAGTAATAGGGAGTGTTGTTGTATGTACTAGTTTTGAAGATGTCTTAAATTTTTTTTTTTTCAAAGTTTGGTATTGAAGGCTTGAATGCACCAATTTAATAGTGTTGTTGTTTGCTTATTTATTTATTTTATATTTTTAAAAAGTGCATCCAATCTAAGAGCTATTTTAATCTTTTTTGTTTATTTTATAAGATTGTGCTTTTATGATATTATTATTGCGTAATATTGTATTTGTTTATTTCTTTGCTTTCATTTGTAACATTTATAAGTAATAATGAGTCAAATGTTTCCCAATCCAAGTAGCTTTTCTTAGATAAAATTTTAGTCAAAAAAAAAGGACATCACGTGTTATTCACGAGGATTAAAGTTCACATGAGTGCATCAATGATATGCACATATTTTTAATATTATTTTAATTTTTAAGTTATTAGATTGTATTTATAAGTGTCAAACAAGATATTGACTTGGTGCTGGTGTGGTGTGGCTAGTGGCCACGTAAGCTGAACCTGACTTATGTGGTTGATTTTTTTTAATCTGCTCTATTGGGCATTTACTCGGTGGGGCATTACCCGTGCCTGGACCTCCATCATAGGTCACTTGGCTGGTGGTCTCTGCCACATTGCCAGGCTTGTTTGTCTTGTATTGCTTGAGATGTCCGACCCACTCGACACCTTTAATTGTGTTTTAGTTTTTTGGTCATCCTAATTTTTTAATGATAAAAACACACAATGTTATCTATGTCAATTGTAATTAGTTTCATGTTTATATGTTTTTTTTGTTGTTGCGGAGTATTGTTGTATCTTCATATTGCATATATTGAGTTTATGTTTTTCATTTTTATATGTTATGAAAAAGTAGTATTTTCAAAATCCTAAAATATAATGTGTTTGAATGATTGTGCATGTGTAACAAATGTGCATGTTGACATGGTGCAATGTGGCACCAACTCACTCTTGGAATCAACATTGTACAAGGGCTTGAAGGGTGATAGTTGCTTTGATGTCATTAGTGCATTAACATTGTGTAATGTGTGCAACTATGTGTACTGGTGTAGGCACATTTCATTATATTGCAGTGAGATGTATAATAGTAGGTGTGCAATATGGTGTGACCGTGTGCAATAATAGTCATACTGTGTGTAACAATGGTGCTAAGTGTGTGCTGTGTGGTGTGATCATGTCTACAAAATTGAGTATTGCATTATTTTACTTATTGTGATTGATAAAGGAAATGAAATTCCTAGTTGTTACTGTAATAAATCTCAAATAGAGAAATGATACAAAGTGAGTTGTTAGAGGTTAAATGTGATTTTTTAGTTAAAAGAAATTTGAACAAGAACAGCTAACAGAGGAGCCTGTTAGTAACTAGATAAAATGACTGGATTATTAATTGGCTTTTGATTATTGATTGTCTTGTGACAATCTATCGAGATATGATTGTTCTATATTTTTATTTTATATACTACATGTAAGATATTATGATAGCTTATAATATTCTAGTATCTATCTCGGATTACACACACACACACATATGATTTCACATCTGATGAGATTAAGACTAATAAAACTAGAGAATAGAGCAAATTATTATTTATTTTACTCATTTAACATTGCTAGATACTTAGTTTTTAGAGATATTCATGGAGATTAATGTGACACAGTGTGTGATTTGAGAAAACAATTTTTTTATATGATATTGTTGTGTTTTTTATTTGATAATATTGTAAGATTTTATCGTCATATTTTAAGTGATCGTGCTCTTCCCTCTAAATGATATTTATTATTGGATAATTTAACACACACACACACAGACATAGACAAGATAAACATATATATAATGAAGAGATCTCAACTGGGATATCTTGGAGGTAGATGAAGTACCAATCATAGTAATGACATATGTAAGATTCTTAGTATAATTCATACGTTATACGGTTATAGGGGGGTCATCATCATATTAGAGTGAGTTGCTGGGAGATATTTTCTAAGAGGAGATTAAGAGTAATATAAATTATTGTAAAAGTAGGTTAATCTCAAGATGTATTCATGTGTAACCATAAGGTTTCTTTATGATGATCTTTACTAGAGTGGAATATGTAAATTTTTTAGTAAGATAGTGTTAGATACTTCTTGTTATTTAGATATCATAGCTCACATGACTTATTTTTTTATGACAGGCTATTTAGTTATAAAGTCAATGGAAAACAATGATTTCTTAGATAATTATTTTCTATTTATTATTTTTTTTTATTTTTTGAATGTTATTATAATTAATAAAAAAATATCCAAAGTTTTTGGCTATAACTTTATTATATCCTGTGCTATATTTTTTTTGTGTTGTATTTGTTTTTAAATGTTTGAATAATTTTTTTTTGTGTTGACTTACTTTCTTATTTCTTAGGTGTTTTTTTAAATAACTTAATTATAATATTATTCTTCTTTCATTTATACTTTGTAGACTTAATATACTTCAAGAAAGATTTTTGTTTTGACACAACAAAATAATTGATGTATTCTCTTTTATGATTAAGTGTATTATTATATTTTTGAGTGTTATGCAACTATTGCTTGCTTATTTTCAAACTAATTATCTATTTATGATGAAATTGAATATTTTGGACTTCAATTTTGAAGTTGTCATATTAAATTTTGATGTTTGTTAGTTAGAAAAATATTTTAGAGTTATATCCTGCTCACAAAATCTTTGTTATTAAGGACTCATTTGTTTTGATTTATTTTGATATTTGGAGACGTAATAAAGTTGAAACTTGAGATAACTTATGATACTTTATAATATTCATTGATGATTATATTTTTGTATTTGATTTTGTTTGTTTTGAAATACTTAGATATTTTTAATTTTTTAGTTATTTTATAAAAAAAATATAATTTAATTTAATAAAAATATAAAAATTATTAGAATATATCAAGCAGCTTTTGTATTTGCTATATTGATGTCATTCACCAAATTTTCCATGCAAGTGCATTCCCACAAAATAATATTATAATAAGGAAAAATATATATTTGATTGACTAAAGTGCTTCTCTATTAGTATTATAGAAGTGGTTTAATGTGTTATTTAGGAAATATAGTTTTAATTATAAATTACTTGATCACCAAATATATATTTTGGTCTTTTTTCATTGTTTTTTTGGTTCTTGCATCTTATAAGATTGTTCTATTTTATTTTTATTAATTTTGGGAATGTTTATTTTATCTAGGATCCCTCCTATGGATAGAGACAAGATATAATTTTTTTATTTGTTCTAATATTAAAAAACTGATTACTAACTAATATTTTATTAGTTTGAGAATGGTAAAGCATTAGTTAATCATGTAATTTTTTTGAATATGACTCATTATTTAATGAGTCTAGATAGAGTAAAGATAAATAAGAAATACATTACTTGCCCTTGTTTACTCTTTGTAATATCACTTGTATCTTTAGTTATGAGGGAGTGTTACTTCTCATTTATTTCTTAATTTACTATTTTTGATAATTATTATTTTTTCTTGAGTCATTATATGTATCCATAAGATTATAACAAATTAATTTTGGATAGAATAAGTTTCTAGGAAAAGAATACCCTCCTATTCTAGACAAACTAATAGCTCACAAGTTAAACCTAGTCTTTTCTATGAATAAGTTGAGTGTTGAGAAATTTGATAACTTAGGACTTATAGTTTATTCTATGAGAATAAAATATATATAGTTTATTTAGAATGATGAAAAATTTCTCAAGAATCCAAAAGATCATGTGATTGATTTTTTTAATTTATAGTTATCTACCAGAAACATTGCATTTTGAAGTTCTCTAAGATCTTGTTTCCATAATATTATTGGCTGTCCACAAACTTTCATAGTCTTCTGCATGATTGACTATAAACTTTCATAACTCCAAGATAAAATGCAATTCCATTTAATTTACAGTCTTCTGCTAGAAATATTGTTGTTTGAAGTTTTTTATAGTCTTGTTCCCATGGTGTTATTGACTCTCCAGAAACTAACTGGTCCTTTGATATTTTCACTCATAGGTATTGTTTTTTGGAGTAGATCACAAGTCATTACACTAAACTTGTACGATGTCTGCAATGCTACTACCACTCAATGATTATTTTAGGTGTAAAGCCAACTTCTGTAGTTGTGTATCCACATCTATATGAACAATTTAAACATGCCGTTTTCTAGGAACTATTCTGTTGGTTGCTGCTGAGCTTATATTGTGCTTAGAATTTTTCAACATCTTTTCTAGATGTGAGATTTTTAGGTAAGACTTGATGAGGTTTATTAAAATAATATCACAATTTGTAATATCACAACATAGTTGTCATTAGTTTGGTGTGATTAGTAGTGTATTTTCTCATGTGCAGTAAGTATTGTCTCTGGTTTGAGACCTTTCATATGTGATATTTTTAATTTATTAGAGATGAGACTTGATGAGGTTTATTTCTCTCATATCCTTTGTTGGAAGCCCTGTGAATTGTGTATCATTTTTTTTTATTTACATATAACTTTACTTTAGGAGGGGGAATTTGTGTAGTCTAAGATTACCCTACTTGTGATTTCTAAAATGCTAGTCTAGCCTGCAACTCAATTTCTTCATCTCTAGGATTGTGCTAAGTCATTGGTTGGTTGACATCTAATGATTGTATGTCCCATTAAGGGCCATTGGACGCACACCAAGAATCTTGTGGTGGTGTGGAGCACTATGCATTTTAGGGTCGTGACACAATTTCCATGTCAGGCAGCCAGGCTGATTTACCCTAGTCAATATGATTGCCCAACTTGACTATTGCCCAGGGCTTCCTTCCTACTAGGATGTGCTATTTTTGAATATTTCATGGAATTCTAGTTGGTCTTGAACAATTATTTTTATGTTTTCTTATTTTTTAAGCATGCCAATATTTTAAAAATACATGAAATCACCTTATCCTTTTATTTATAATTATATTTATAATAATATAAAAAATAGATTTTGATGTTATAGTAAATATTAGAGGGGTTAATAAATCTTGTGTTAGTTTAGATAATATGAGCTGATGAATTAATAAGATTTTTAACAATTCAATATGTTAATTTTTTAAATCAATTGAGGACATGTCCAATAATAATTAATATGTAAATCTAAGACTACTCATACCAAGAGAACCATATGAAACCCAATTTTTGTTGGGTTGGGTTGACCAGCTGTCAACTCGGCATGAATTGGACCATGAGCATGGGTCGTACTTGGCTAAGCATGCGTGGAACTCTTATTATCTATTAGATGTAAATTATTTTTATAATTTTTTATATTTTTTAATGCGAGGGATTTTTTTTATTCTCAATGGTATTATTAGGTTAATTATGTAATATATATACCTAATATGAAAAATATCAACTAAGGGCTTGTTTTTATTGGTTATTTTATCTTGAAATAACCAATAAAATTTATGGTTGGATGAATAATAGAAACTCTATTAATGATAATTTACCATGTCAAATATGACATCATTCATTATATTCTCAATTCATTTATATCAATTAACTAATAATGATTCTCATCTAATTTAAGACTTGTCTTGGGCATTTAAGCATGTATCTTACATAATAATAATAATAATAATAATAATAATAATAATAATAATTATTATTATTATTATCAATCAAGTTTTATTTTAATTATTTTGGTTGATTGTATGAATTTTATTTTTATAATTATTTTTATTAAAAATTATGTTTACTCTTAATTATTTATTTGTTAAATTTTTATTTATAATTTATATCTATTTTTTTAAAGGTGAATTTTCTATTTTTTTTTCTACATTCATGTGAATAGTCTTATGCCTCTTAACCAATATATTAGAAACTCTGTGTTAGACATAATCAAATTATTTAGATGTTTTATTTTATTTTATTATATATTAGAGTTATTTAATTTTTTTTTTTAATTTAATTTGTAATTCTATTATTTATAGTATTATGATATATTCATTTTATTATCTAAATTTTTACTATCTTGATTTTTTGAATAATTTTTTTTGTTAATATTTATTTTCATATAATATGATAGTTCCTATTATTATTTTATAAAATTTTTATTTAATTTATTTGATATTTGTCCATCACACATAATTTATTATGCAATTGTTCATTTGGTCCATTTAATTTTAATTTAATGAGAAACTTCTTTGTTAATTTCAGTCTTTACTTAATATAAAATCTGATAATTATGAAATATAATATTTGATACTTATTACTTTCCTATTTAGATTATCATATCATTATACTTTTTATTTTAAACTCTTCAAACAATAAATGATTTATCTTTATTAATCCCAATTATTTGTATTGCTATGATTAATCTTAAATATATTATATCTAATTGAAATCCTTCATATTTCTTGTTTTCTATCAAATTATTTTTTATTTTCATTAATCAATAATATGTATTCTCTAAATAATATATTTTAAGAGATTTTTTAAATATTTTTTATTGATTTATTTATAGTTAATACAAAAATATAAGTAGAGTGATGAACATTTGGGCAGTCTTTCAATTGTTGGGAACTTGTGATTTATGTCTCGAACCAATATAACTCTGAATATAAAGGTGTTAAGTGGGCTGAACAACCATGTCTTGGCTCAAGGCAAGGTCCGAATTAGCCATGATTGTCTGGTATGATACAATTCAGAACTATGCATATTCCAAGGTTGTGTTGGCTCGAGGCATGACTTGTGCTGTGTTGGGTCGTGGGCAGCCATGCCTCATCTTGGGCTAGGTATGGGATCGTGCTTGGCTTGGTAGCCATGATCTAGTGGCATGTGACCCATGATCCAAGACTGGGCTTGGGTGTGTGCCTCGTTGTTGTGCCCGCTATGATTTTATTTAATGAGCTTCGACATGGAAAGTGAGGGTGCAGCCATTTGCTTTTAGTAATGATATACTTTTTTTTTTTAAATTAAATTTTGATCGTTTGCCCGCTAGAATGTTGGATATATTTTTCTAGGATGTTTGTTAGTTTACCTATTATGCGGTTGGAATGAGAATTTTACATGCTCCGACCTCTGGGCCTTGAGATATTTATATGGGTTAATTGTTAGTACGAGTTGGGTTTGGATGGGGGAGGGTTGGCGGACAAAAGAAATCATATAATATCTTATGTTAATGTGTATTATATTTGTAATGTTTTATTTATTATTTTTCATTATTTATTTTGATTTATTAGATAAAAGTATTTTTGAACTAGGTATGAAAAAATGATTCTTCATATGTATTCTTATATTTTTATTTTTTTTGAATTCATATAATTAATAATTTCACTCTTGACATCTAAATATGCATTATGTTTTTCAATTAAATAATATTTATATTTTTCATTATTTATTATTTTTATTTTTTTATAAAAATATGCATTATAATTTATACCAAATTGGAATTATTAACTGTACTTCATTCACATCTTTTTACATTATTTGCATCTCATGTGACTTTTTCTATTTCAATTAATAAAAAAAGTTAAAATCTAGACTGATGTTAACATTAATTTTATAGGAATACAGAATAGAAAATTAAATATATAGATACTTTTTTTTTTTTCTAAAATGATTATTTAGTTGTCTTACTGTTTTTTTTTTTTTTGACATTTTTGGGATATTTGGGGGGCAATAAATAAAGGAATTGAAAAATAATGACATGACATATTTAAGTTGTATTATTTATAATTGTGAACATATTTTTTTTTTCCAAAACAATTACCCAAAAGATTTTTTGAAAGTAATTTCACACAGATATGCATGTTACAGTCATCTGAATCATGCAATAATTTCTAGTGTGTTAGAGCAGACACTTTTATTTAGACTCTTATCAATTGTTTGGAGTAATTAGTCTCTCCTAATTGTTTGTTCTTTATGATTAATTAGAGGTGTCAAATGAGATATTCTAAGCATGACATAGTTTTTAACATGGGCCATGCTGTGTAAGGGCAGCCTGACATGCCCTGTTGTTCCGCCGCCTGCATGGGTCATGACGAGTCATGCTAAGCTAGGTTGGGGTGTGCCAAGCACGACATGCCTAGGCTAGTCTGGATTGGGTTGAGGCTAGCCTGGGTTGGCTAGTTGGGCCAAAAACTGGTCTGCATGGGCCGGCATGTTGTGTGTGTTGCATCTTTTGCAGTATGCATGTTAGAAACTTTGGTTCTGCATGACCTGAGCCATGCCATGGGTTAGCCCGTGTCTATTATAGGCATAGTCCTGATTGTGCTGCAAGTCGCCAGTCCATTTGGACACCTATGATTACTCAATGTACTTTGATACATTCCAATCAATCATCTTCAATGATCATATTGTGTGATTTTACATCACGATGGCTTTCAAATAATAATAATAATTAACATTTTCACATCAACTTCATTCATGAAGCATTTGGAGGATATTATTCTACTATTATTCATATAATTTGGTTGGATATTTAATAATAATAATAATAATACTAGTAAAAAATATAACTACACATGGTCTAAAAAGTGAAAATATAGTATTTCTACCAATGGAATAATGCCTTCCTAGTGTTTGAATAACGCAGCTGTTTGAAATAATGTAGCTGACAATTGGACTGGAATGAACCCACCAAATTGGTTGGCTTGACCAGAACTTGAACTTGTCTGGTTCTGGTCCCGTAGGGTCTGACCAAGCTATCAAACCTAGAACAGTTTATACGTAGGGCTGCGACAAGGTTTTGGTTTGGGTGTACCCATCATAGATGAGTGTTGCTGTCGTGGAACCTAAACTTTAGTGTATTTGCATATGACATTAGATTAAGAATGATATATATATATTTTTTACTAAGTCAGATTACTCATATCTTACACAAGATAATCACACCAATAAGTCACATCAAAGAAAAAATTTAGAAAATAGTAAAATTTCAAATGTTTTATATATTTTCAAATGAATATAAGTTATGAGAGATCATCCTTGTATAGAGAGAGCCTACTACATTAATGTATAAAATCATACTAAGTGCTGCTATCTTACATATCATACATCAACAAGAAATTTCTGTAGTATTCTAAAATACTAATTCCTCATATTATTTTTGGGCTTGTTTTCAATTATATGATGATAATTCACAAAAGTGTGATGCATCAAGTCTTTGCCTAAGTCATTGCTCGTCAAAAGAGTGATGCATCAAGCCCTCATCACATATAAATTATGAAAGTTTATTATCTATTTGTGAAATATTCTTAGTGATTCAATTGATTTTCATTTATCTATTTTATTAGATACTTTTGTTTTGTTACGTAATTATTTTATTTGAAATGTGATCTGTCAAAATATATTAAATATCTTTGTTGTTTGCGATCATTGCTTCAGTTGATACCTGATAAGAATTGCTTCAAGTAGGATTATGATTATCTCAATTTTTTTGAAATAATTTTAACATATTCACGTGAAATATTGGGTAGACCTTAAATTTCGAAGAGGTAACTTTTGTCAATGGGAGACATTATTCATTTTATCGAAAAGGTCTTTCATACCATCATATCAAGGTTTTGTGAATTTCTTTGAGTTGAAGTACTAATTATAATTCTACAAGTATCAAATCACCTACTTAATATTGTGCATTCTACCTCTTACTGTTTGTCTACTTTGATTGTTTGATTGCTTTGTTTTGATAAATTTTAGATAAATCTACTTGTTTTTGTTACTTCACAAATTTTTTTTTTTTTTTTTTTTTGATATAGCTTCATTATATCCTACTATAATGAAGCTTGATATGCATGATTGTTGATATATTACTATCTTAAATGTAAAATTGTTCCGTGATTTCTCTCTATTATAAGTTATAAGAGAGTTGTATCCCATCTAATAATTGTATCACACCTACTCTAATATAGTATTGCAAGAATATTTTCAGTGAGATATTCACCTTCTTAGCTTGTCTATTTGTTTGGGGATAAATACTGATAGGAAAATTCTAATCTATTCTTATTAGCTTGAATGTTTTTGTACAAAATCTCCTTATAAATTTATTATCTTGATCATTGATAATGATTTGAGGAATATTCTTATATTTATCATATTTTTTATGAATAGTTTTGTAGTAGAAATGAAAGTGTCACACTTATAAAATTAATTTATTATTATTATTATACTTATTTCAAACTCATTGATTAGGAAAACCAATGATGGGTTTCATGCATATATTCTTTCATGAATGCTTTGGAATTAGTAGTGAATGTAAGACAGTGAGAGGCCCGCAAATAATTTATGCGATATCTTGTTTTATTGACACAATCAAATAAGTTTTTAGGTAAGCATATGCCTTCGATATTTTTTTTTTGACATGTTATGTTTCAATCCCATGGTTTCCCTTTCTCTAAATAAGTTTGTTGTTGATTTCATGATAACTTGAGAATGTTATTCAATAAAACTCCAATAATAATAACTCATGTTTTCTCTAGATCTATTTGAATTATTTCATTTCCTACAAAATGATCAAGAAAATGATTTTTTTTTAGCTTAATATATATATTTCTCCAATTTGGTATACTTATTATTAGTGATTGATTATAAATTACAATATCATCAAAATAAATGATTACTAATGATCAAGAAAATGTTTTATTATCTTGTTTATGTGAGTGTAAAATATCTTAGGATCATTTATGAGTTTAAAAAACATTATTAAAAATTCATATGATCCATAATGGGTCATACAAAATAGCTTTGAGATAATAATCTTTAGTTATTTGAACTTGATAGTATCACGCTCATAAAATTAGCTTGGTAAATTATTTCATCAAAGTTGATCAAATTGATTGATTATGAGGATAATATAATACTCATTCTTTAAAAGTCAACATGTCTAGGCCTCTATAATCAATGTATAATGGTTAAATATGTTATTGTGTTTTATTTTATTTTTTAGATAAATTGGATTGTTGAGAGAATATTGGTAAGTTAGATATCTAATTTCTTATTTTATTGGGATAAAACATTGATATTGAAGATTAAAATGTGTTTAAATCATTATTAATGCATTGAATTTAATAAGAACTTCAAAGTTAAATGTGTTTGATTGTGATCACTATTGAGATGATTAATCAGTATGAAAGTTTGGCATATGTATCTACCATGTGGTTGGTAAGAGGGATTGTGGGGAGGAATTTTTTTTTTTTAAAAAAATAACATCGATATTGAAGATCTTGTTCAATCACATAATCATAATCTTCAAGAGAAATTATCTCAATTGTTTTTATTTCTTTTAGATTTTAATTTGAATTTTCAGCTCATTTGTTTCTCAAATAGTTGAATTTTCTTGGATATCAACAATTTTGATTCATTATTGCTATTTGTTTACTCAATTTCAATTTCCTTGCAATATCTTTGAAAATTAGTATATTTTATGCACAAGTATCAATTATATTGGAGATATTCTGATTGGATATAATAATATCTATGAATGTCAATTTTTTTAATTAAATTTTTTGATGTAGATAGAATTTAATACAATCAAGCTAAGTCTAGTAGTCTTTTGGACAATTGTTGAGTTTTTAGTAATATATGATTTAATGGAAGATATAATATCATTTTAATTCTTCCTTCTTTCATTTTCTCTTTGCCTCAAAAACAATAAAAATAATATTATCAATTTCTAAAATTGATGTCATAATAATTCTATCTCTGATATTACTTGTCATGAAACATATATTTTAGTCTTGTTACCTACAAGCAAAACAATAAAGAAAAATAAAATTATGAATGATTTATAAACTTTCAATGGGATACAAGCGAGAGAGGACTATTCTTGTATATAGAGACATTATTACATGAATGGACTAGATGATACTAAGTATCATGATCTTATATCAGATGAAACATAATGGAAAATAGAGTATTTTAGAACATCATTTCTGGCCTCTGGGGGGGGGGGGGGGGGATTTATGGTATTTTTGTTGGATGTTTTGGAATATTTCAAGATCATCTTTATAAAATAGGAGCACATAAGTCTTTATTTAGATCATGATCTGCTAAAATTGTAATTTGTTGCTGAAAACGAGGAAGATCATACCACTGTTTACCTAGGAGGGAGGAAACATGGTTCTGATTTCTCGAAGTTTGGATTTGTTGCTGAAAACTTCGGCCTAGGGCAAAAAGATCCAGATTTCAATGCAGCGTGAAGCTTAGATAATTTCTTTTTTATATTATTTGCGTTTACTATTATTTGAATAGGCTGACATGCTGTTCCATCTCTTTGCTCGGATTCATAACTTGCTTGACTGCATGATGCAGGTAGCTATCCCAGTGGTGCCAACCATAAGAGTCTTCGTCACGTTCACCAAGTTTGAAGAACTGCAGCAGTTGGATGAATTTATGACGCCTCCATCGAGCCCTATTTCTGGTGAAGCAGTACCAGCTGCCACAAATTATTCTTCTGATTCCTCTTGGTTCCGGTGGATCAAAGCTCCTTATCATTCCCGTGCCTCTGCCTCATCAGCCAGTGATTCTGCTAGAGGTGAGGACAATGCGGATCCATTTGCCATTCCTCGGGATTATACATGGGTTACTGCCGAACAGAAGAAAAAAAAGATGAGCCATAAAAACAAAACTAGAAAAGTGAGAAGTCAGAGTTCTTCAACAAGTTCCAGATAGAGATTTGGCTGGTCCTTTTCCGTGGAAAACGATTTTTTTTTTCGAGCTAAAAAAAAAAAACGCAAATTTCTTTTCATATGATTTCTTAATTTTCTTTCCCATCTCGCTAAGGTGCTGTTGAATATAAACCAATAATAATTATCTTATGCAGCTGGGGGTTTGGCCTAGTTATGCTTGAAATATGTGGTTTTGTGTGTGCCAGGTGGCCTGCTATTGTCAATCAGACTATTTAGCGGATTTACCATTTTGTTTTTAGCCCGTGGCTCAAGGCCTTGTGCTTTTAGCCCGTGGCTCAAGGCCTTGTGCTTTTACCCAGTGGCTCAAGGCCTTGTGCTTTTACCCAGTGGCTCAAGGCCTTGTGCTTTTAGCCAGTGGCTCAAGGCCTTGTGCTTTTAGCCAGTGGCTCAAGGCCTTGTGCTTTTAGCCAGTGGCTCAAGGCCCTTTGCTTTTAGCCAATGGCTCAAGGCATTGTGCTTTTAACCAGTGGCTCAAGGCCTTTTGCTTTTAACCAGTGGCTCAAGGCCTTTTGCTTTTAGTCAGTGGCATATCATTTGGTGACCTTGTTACGTCTTGCTAGTGGCCTAGCGTTTTGTTTTTGTAAAAAAAATTGTTGGCTGCAAACTATAACTGAGGAGAATTATTTTTGAAGAAAAGTTTTTTCTTTTTTTCTTTATTTTTATAAGTAATACAATAATTTATTTATAGGTTATAGTTTGTCATTCTAAAACTAAAAATTAAAAATCATTATCACCTGTAAAAGTAATTGCTGACTCTTGATATTTTATTTTCCGTATTAAAAATGAATATTAAATATTTATTTAACAAAAAGTACTCATAAACTTAAATGCTTCTGTCATCTTTTATGCTGAGTAATCTTTTGCAGTTGTTTAGTAATATTGTAGGTAGTAGTTTCGTGAATATATTCGCGACTTGATCTCGACTTGCCACGTATACTAATTCTATGTTTTCTTCCTTCACTTGATCTCGAATGAAGTGAAAACGAACATCAATATTCTTGTTTCTCTCATGATTCACCGGGTTTTTGCTCAACTCAATTGCTGATTTGTTGTCAACTCGTATCTCAGTCGCACCAAGTTGTTGCTCCATCTTGCCCAACAAATTTTTGTGTCATAGCATGACGTGCGCACAAAGATGCTGTCACATATTCAGCTTCACATGTCGAGAGTGCCACGATTGATTACTTTTTTGAAAGCTAGGTAAATATCATGTCACCCATAAAAAAATATAACGCGATGTGCTTTTCCGATCATCCAAGTCTTTGAACCAATCGTTTGTTGGAGTATCCGACCAACTTGTAATAAATGCCGCATTTGTATATAATAACCTGAGTGACATTGTTCCTTTGATATACAATAGAATTTGCTTTAATGCCTTCCAATGTGAATAGACTAGCTCTCCCATGAATCGACTTATAATGCCGACACCTAATGCAAGGTCCGGCCTTGTTCATGTGAGATAGCGAAGGCTTTCCACTAAACTCTGGTATTTGCTTGCGTCGACTCATTCTCATCCATCAAACTTAGAGAGTTTTGCACCTGGTTCCATTGGTGTTGGAACCGAATTGCAATACTTTATCTTGTACTTCTTCAAAATCTTTTTTGTATACGTCTCCTAGGATACATAGATACCCATCTTTCCTTATCTTACCTCCAGACTAAGGAAAAACTTCATTAAGTCCAAATCTATCATCTCGAATTTCCATGTCATTGTGCTCTTGAACTTTTGTATCATTTCATTATTATTCCCTATAAAAATGAGATCAACATAAAGAACAACAAATACCATATTACCTCTACTCTTCTTCACATAAATGGAATGTTCGTAGGGACATTGCTCGAACCCGTTCGATTTGAAGTATGTATCGATACGAGTATTCCACGTCCGTGATGCTTGCTTCAACCCATAAAGTACATTCTTCAATTTCAATATTTTCTTTTCTTCTCCAATTTTCATGTACCCGGGTGGTTGTTTAATATAAATTTCTTCTTCACACACACCATTCAGGAATGCCGACTTGACATCTATTTGTAATATCGGCAATTGAATTGAGCCGCTTGTGAAATGAACAAACTGATTGTTTCCATTCTTGCAACGGGAGCAAACACCTCGTCATAGTTGATTCCCGCCTTTTGCTTGTAACACTTTGCTACAAGTCTAGTCTTATACCATTCTATCTTCCCTTGAGCATTCATCTTTCTCTTAATAACCAACTTGACATCAATGGGTTGATTTTCTTTCGGCAATTCTGCTAACTCCTATGTGTTGTTGCGATCTATTTCTTTAATCTCCTCGTTCATGGTAGTTTGCCACTTCTTGTTTTGTACCACATGTTCAAAACTTAAATTCTCGGAGTCTACTAAAAGACATAAAGGTGTACCTCATTTGTCGAATCATACACATCTTGTAAGCTTCGCATTTTGAGTTGTCGTAGTTCATCTTCTATCATCAATAGTTTCAGAATCTTCCGGTATGGTTGTTCGTATAGTAGTTGATGATTCTCCAACTTTGATGATATCGTCTGTTACTTTATTCCAATCCCATTCATTTGCTTCATGAACTCATACATCACGACTTACTAGAATCTTCTTGCTTATCGAGTTGAATAACTTGTATCCTTTTGTTTTCTCTTCATACTCAATAAAAATATATCTTTTGCTTTTGTCTTTGAGATTTGTTCTTCACTGATCTGGAACGTGTGCTTAGGCCAAACTGTCAAATATTTTGAGATAAGAGACTGTCGGGTTTTGTCCGCTCCATGTCTCTTGTGGTGTTTGATCATACAACTTCGCATGTGGATACTGATTTTGAACATAGACGGCACATTGCACGGCTTCCATCCAAAATTCCTTCGGCATTTTCTTTCTTTTGAGCATTGAACGAACTATGTCGAGAATGGTCCGGTTCTTCCTCTATACCACACCATTTTGTTGTGGATAGCACGGTGCGGTTAGAATCATCTTATGCATTACTCATCACAATACTCCATGAAAACTGTCGATGTGTATTCACTACCTCGATCGGATCGTACAAATTTGATATATCTACCGGTTGCCTTTTCCACCAGGACTTTGAATTTTTTTAACACCTCGAACGCCTTGGATTTTTCTTTCAGAAAATAAACCCAAGTTTTTCATGAGAAATTATCAATAAAGGAAATGAAATACCTTTTGTTGCTGAAAGATTCATGGGTGTTTGGTCCACATATGTTAGAATGAATCAACTCGAGAGGTTGCTTAGTCTAATATTTTGTCTTCTTTTGAAATGACATTCTTGTATGCTTTCCAAGCACACATTCTTCACAAAATTTTTTCTCGTATTCCATGTCTGGTAGTCCATGCACAATGTTCTCTTTTGCCAACTTGTTTAGGCATTCATGATGTAGGTGACCAAAACGGAGATGCCACAGTGACGCCCTGTCTTCCACTTTGACTTGCAAATATTTTTCTCGTACACTTCTCAAATTTAGTTTGTACATCCAATTTCTTCCCATTTCAACTTGTGCGACTGAATGACCTCACTTGTCTTTCAATAGTAATATCCAGTCTTTCATAAAAACTGAATAACCTTTCTCCATGAGTTGCCCCATACTTAAAATGTTGCTCTTTAGGTCTAGTACGTAATACACATCTTGGATTGACCCAATGAAATCATCCTTTTGTACATAATAAATCGTACCTTTACCTTTTACCTCAACCTTCGAGCAATCTCCAAACGATACATATATAGCTTCAACCTTTCGCATCTCTTTGAAACAATGCTCGTGCCCACACATATGGTTGCTTACAGCCATGTCGAGATACCACACCGTGTCGTCAGCGTTGACTTTGTTATATGCCATTAAGAGAAAGCCGTCTTTCACCTCGTCATCCATGGCTAGGTTGGTTGCCTTTTCCATCTTTTTTTTGACTCGACATTCTTTTGTAAAATGCCCCACCTTTCCACAATTGTAACATTTATCGAAATTACAATCATTCTAATAATGTCATATTTGCTACACTTGTATCACTTGAAGTTAGAATATTTGACCGACTGCCTCTTCCACGATTGCGTATGCTTCCATGCCAATTTTGTTGGTTTGATTGCCCATTCTTTTCAGGATACCCTTCTTGACTGCGGCTTTTCCCACCGCGACTATTTCCTTGACCACCATGGCCATGCCATTTACCTCAAAAATTTTGAGAATAGAATATCTTTTCGTCATTGAACGATACTTTGGTTTGAAGTGCCCGCTCAAGTGCATCATCCTCCTTCTTCTTATGATATTCATGTGCCATTAGGGAACCGACAAGCTCGTCGACCATGAACGTTGCTAGATCCTTTGACTCTTTTATGGTAAATACCACATTCTTGAAATTTTCAGTTAACGACCTCAAAATCTTCTCCATGACCCACACATCAGACAACTTTTCTCCATCTCTGTTGAGTCGATTCACCAAGCTTGCGTGATGTAATCAGATACACCTTATGACTCCTTCATCTTCATGCCTTCCAACTTATTGCGAAGAGTTTGAAGGCGAACTTGTTTAACTCGGTCGGTTCCTTTGTACGCAGTTTCCAAGATCTCCCATGCTTCTTTTGAAGTTTTTGCACTTGTAATCTTCTCAAAGCCCGACTCATCAACAACTCAACACATTATGTACAATGATGTCTTATCTTTTGATCGCATTTCTTTCAACACCTTATTTTGAGCCGCAGTATATCCTTCGATAGATTCTGGTTCTTCGAAACTTTCTTGAACCACCTCCCAACAATCCACAAAACCGAGAAGAGCTTTCATTTGGATGCTCCAATTCTTGTAGTTTACCTTCGTTAATTAGGGCTGCGGGACATTATTGATTATACTCCCCATCCCTCCGATACCAAGTTGTAAAAAAAATTTATGGCTGCAAACTATAACTGAGGAGAATTATTTTTAAAGAGAGACTTTTTATTTTATTTTATATTTTTACAAGCAATACAATGATTTATTTATAGGCTATAGTTTGCCATTCTAAAGCTGAAAATTAAAAACCATTATCACCCGTAAAAGTAATTGCTGACTCTTGTCTTTTCATATTTCGCATTAAAAATAAACATTTAATGTTTATTTAACAGTTTCTTTGCCCGTCATTTTTGGATATTGGCAAAATAATTTAGTTTTTGTTTTTTGTCAGTTTTAACAAATGGTCTACCTAAGGAGTTGCAAAAATATAAGTTACATTAATAGAATGCTTCTAACTCATATAAAAATCATGTGTGCATATAGAATGATTTGTGATGGTTTTGAAGAGAATAATTTAAGTTCTATAGAGAAAAAACCATTTTGTTTTTTAGAATGTTTGTTGGCTTGTGGCCTTGTCATGAGCTATGATCAAAAATAAATATGTTAACTTATTTTTTGCTATCTACTGACACATGTCGCTTCACCCATGATGATATCTGAAGCCTTTGACATTCTAAAAAACTTTCAACTCATGTCCTAACATTTTGAATTGTTGTTTCATTTCTTTCAATTGATAGTCTATCTTTTGGCCCTGAATTGTTTGTTTTCTGATGCTTTTGATCATTGATCTAGCATTTTAGGCCATGGGTTTGTCACTTGTAGTTGGTGGTCTAATATTTTGGCTCATGATATTGTTGCTGTTTGATATTAGCTTGTCATTTTGCTTTGTGACTACACACTACTTTTCATATGTTGAATAGGATTTTGATTCTTTTCTATTTCATCTTTGGATAATGACAAATATTTTTGTTTGAGATCCCACTAGTTTTGATCGGGAGCCCAACATTTCAGCTATTTGCCTTTTCACTTTTCGTTTTAGATAGTAACCTATTATTTTGGTCTTACTTTGTTGCTTTTTGCTAGTGACCTACATAAAATATACAAACAATAAGTTTTTCTCTCTATCCACAAATGGCATAAACAATTTTTTTGTGACCTCATACTTTAATTTGTAGCCTGATATATAGCTCATCGTTTCATTGCTTTTAAAAAATGGCATATCATTATATATATATATATATATATATATGTATGTTTATCTACGTGTTTGTATGTATTTTGTTCTCCATTAATAAAGAATATACACATTCACATACATTAATCATGCAGATGAAATAGATTGTAGGATTCAAGAATAATTATGTAATATTATGTCTCAATGCCATGAATGTTGTGGCTTAAAATTTATGATAAAATTAAATGATTTCTATAATAAAATATCACAATAAAAAATAATGTTGTGATTCAAAATACGTGGTGTTTAGGCTATGTACAAGATAAGTCATGGGTTTGAAAATTGTGATGATTAATTATACTAGTGTCTAGTAGGATACTTGATTGCAATGATATGAAGATAATATCATGATCATTGTGTGTTTTTGAGATAGTGTATCCACGACTTCAAAAAAATATCATGATCATAAAAATTATGTTACAAAGTGAAAAGAATATGACAACTTGGTGGTAGAGTCATGATATACAAAGATTGTCATGCCTAATTTTCGTATAGTTATGAAAGATAAAGGATGCCACAACAACTATGTAATATCTGGAAGGTATATCAAAATTATGATACGAAAAATATCATGACTCTTCATTACTTGTTTCCTCTCAATCATTTGCTCTACTATGTCCATCAATTTCATCTATTATAACTTTGATTTCAATAATATCCATCAAATTTTCTCAAAATAAATATTTGATAAAATCTTTCTAATTAATGCTCAAATAAATATAATTATAATAATAAATACATGTCAATTGACCCATAATATTTGGGATTTGGAGTGTCGAACCATAACTCATACAACATCGAATATATTGAGACTATTACTAGCTTAAGAATTAGATTTGATGATCCAAATCATACTATAGGAACAAACTGATTAAGGATTTTAGAGGACTGACATGTATGTTACTTATTTTATTGCATATCACTATATTTTTTAATTTGTTGCTACTTGTCATATAGTTATAATTTGACTCTACGAAAGCAAAACATATGTATTTTTTTATTTAGTTCTGAATTTAATTTATTTTAAGTTATAGTGCAATTTAATTTTAATATTTTTATTTTTAAAAATTGAAAATATACTTTAAACTTAAAAGTCAAACTTAAAAGCCAATTCTGTAGTAGCAATGGCAATTAGCATGGGCACCAACATGACACCACACTATGAAGTGCCCACTATGGGCACTACACTACACTACACTACAATGGCATTAGAGTGGCCACTACCCAGCCTACTAGTTGGCACCACACTACACTACACTACAATGGCATTGGAGTGGCCACTATCCAACCTACTAGTTGGCACTAGACTAGTCCTGCCTAGTACCACTAGGTAGCCATGACAATGGCCAGTGGCACTACTGACTATTATGCCAGTTAGACTAACACAACACTACCTGATCCAACCCGACCTGATTGAGCATGCCTAGTTGACAAAGATATGTCATCGTGTTGTGTTGGGCCCAAAAGTTGATTAATAAAAGTATATTGCCAATATAGATTTGCAAGTACATGAGTTGTTTAAGTAGTGAATAAGATTTTCATTTAGATATTAGTCACACATGGATTATATTGGTAGTTTGGTCATTTAATGATGAGATAACTAATTTTTAGTAAAATGAATATTCAGATTATGAAATAATTAGATCTATGTGTTGTATGTTTAAGTTAGTTCGACATATATTATGTTTGGATACAAAAAAAATATTGAGGTATTATGTAATAATTCTTTTCCTTAATGATATATAAGGTGGTTGTCACCATTGAGCTCATCTTAATGATGGTATCCTTATATCTATCCTCTCAGTATGCTACCACCGAGACAATACATCATCTCTATTAGTAAGACACCCACAACAACATACCATTTAGACAACTTCATCAATTACCCTTAATAGTTATTTTGTGTGTGCATTCTTATTCTCCTACCTCAAATGTCATAAATACCAAAGGTTGACATGGTTTATAAGTATTTATACTTTTGATCTCATAAGCACCATACTCACATAATTAACATATATTTCTTTTAAGTTTCATCAATGAGAACAATATGAGAAAAAGGAACTCATAAGGGTTTTCACAACCTTGTGAGTTACAACATACTTGCGCATGTCCCAAAGATTGCTTATTAATGATGATATAACTTATACACTAAAGGTGAACCCCTTAAAAGAATATAATATATAATGTCCATCCCAACTGAGAATCAATTCTTTTAAGTTGTGTATAATGGAATGATATGTAAAAAATTCATATTTTCAATTTTATAAGCGACATACTCATGATGATTAATATATCTAAATTTTAGGTTTTAAAATATAGACTTATCTTACACATTATAATTAGAAGGGCTATCATTTTCTTTCAACACTTGAGTAAGTCTCATTGTTTACCTATCATCAACCACCATGAAAATCATGCACAAACCTACTAACCATCAAAATATTAGTTCATGTTCTATTTAATTATCATCCATCAATATCTATAACACAAAAGAAATCATACACATTCATTCATAAATAAAAACTAATATCACATCACATATATCAATTTACACAAACCATTGATCACATATTATTTTGGTAAAATTAATGAATTTATCCTAGAGATAGAGGAGAGGGGTTGAGAGCAAACCACAACCACCCTCGCCCCCCCCCCCCCCCCCTAGGGATTAGTATTAATCTTGTGTGGAGGGAGAAGAAGAATAGTAAGTTTTTTTTTGAATTTCTTTATATTCCACTTTATACTCTTGCATAGGAAGTTGTAATTTTCAAAATAAAGTCAAAACTTTAACTTTCATCTCTTAAGCAATTGGTCGTGACTCTAGAAAGTGGTCGCAATTATAGACTACTTTATATTTTTGTAACACAAAGTTAAAGCCATATCAATAACCATGACTTGGGCCTAATCAAATATCTTTTAACACATAGTTGCGACATTGTGAAGTGCATATGGCTTTATGCATTTGTCTTTTTGTTTTTAATTATAATGTGGTTCTTACTTATTTTTGGCCTTGATGCTGAGAAATACCCACAACACTGAGAATATCTCTTTTATATATAATGTGGTTGTGATGCTGGGAAATGACCACATCACAAAATTTGCCTTTCTTAGGCCTCATGTATCTATGGAACTATCAATTGCCATAATATTAGTCTTTACTTCTCTTAGATTTCATTTTGCTGTGGTATTGCAAGGATGCAGTTGTACTGATAATTAACTTGAGCATAAAAGTCATATCTTTTCTTTCCTTTGAGGAAAAAAGTTATAGTCTTGAAAAATGACCACAATCGAGTAATATCATCTATAAATTTTAGTGTACCAAAAGTTACGACTTTAAATAATTATCATGAATTTTGCCTATGCAGTTACGACTTAATTATTTTCTATAGTTCAAAATTCATAACTTTGTAAAAAGACCACAACTTTGACCTAAGACTATCGAGCCATATTAAAGATAAAGTCAAGTGCTATCATCTATAACATGACCACAACCTTTAATACTAGAAGTGTACTTTGTTGTTGTGATATAGAATTAATGTCATAAGACAGGTTTAAATTTTACAAGATAGTATGACTATGATTTTATTATAATATTACATCCACAAAGAATATGTCACATAATAGAATAATTGTGCTAATGATCTGGTAGGGTCGTGACATATAAAGATTTTCATGATATTTTACATAAAGTTTCAGCCAAGAATGAATACCATCACTTTATAAGACTCCATATTCTATCTTTTCATTTAAACCACTTCAAAAATCAATTAATTTTACTGATTATTTATCAAAACTTCTCAAAAATTTAAAGTCATAAAATCTATTCAAATTTTCCCTATTATATGCATACACAACACTGAGAATATCTCTTTTATATATAATGTGGTTGTGATGCTGGGAAATGACCACATCACAAAATTTGCCTTTCTTAGGCCTCATGTATCTATGGAACTATCAATTGCCATAATATTAGTCTTTACTTCTCTTAGATTTCATTTTGCTGTGGTATTGCAAGGATGCAGTTGTACTGATAATTAACTTGAGCATAAAAGTCATATCTTTTCTTTCCTTTGAGGAAAAAAGTTATAGTCTTGAAAAATGACCACAATCGAGTAATATCATCTATAAATTTTAGTGTACCAAAAGTTACGACTTTAAATAATTATCATGAATTTTGCCTATGCAGTTACGACTTAATTATTTTCTATAGTTCAAAATTCATAACTTTGTAAAAAGACCACAACTTTGACCTAAGACTATCGAGCCATATTAAAGATAAAGTCAAGTGCTATCATCTATAACATGACCACAACCTTTAATACTAGAAGTGTACTTTGTTGTTGTGATATAGAATTAATGTCATAAGACAGGTTTAAATTTTACAAGATAGTATGACTATGATTTTATTATAATATTACATCCACAAAGAATATGTCACATAATAGAATAATTGTGCTAATGATCTGGTAGGGTCGTGATATATAAAGATTTTCATGATATTTTACATAAAGTTTCAGCCAAGAATGAATACCATCACTTTATAAGACTCCATATTCTATCTTTTCATTTAAACCACTTCAAAAATCAATTAATTTTACTGATTATTTATCAAAACTTCTCAAAAATTTAAAGTCATAAAATCTATTCAAATTTTCCCTATTATATGCATACACATTATCATAATGAACCAAAATACATATGAATATTTGGTAGTTTAAATACCGAACAAACTCACATACTAAAATAATTACTCATTATCAAGTAATAATTTCTCCCTCTATGATGCAAAGGAAAAAAATAATATTTAAATATCTCAATTCTATTCTATGTAATGAAATACCATCACAATATGAGAGTAAATAATAAAAATATAAATTAAGGTAGATTTGTAGGTGACGAGTGTGATTTCTCTTTAAGATCATACTTCTGGAAGGTGAAATCTAATATCAAGTAGTCAAATTGTGGTAGAGAAGTTGATGACCTCCCCGAATCTCTCTTCTATGTAGCTAATCCATCCATTATCTTTATCAAAATATCATAAAGACCTCTTGTCTTAACATAATTGGATTCAATATATTTTCAAAACATCCCATCATAAAACTATTTTTTTTTTGATTTGCACATTAATTTGCTATTTTCTCTATCCACTGGCACTCCCAAAATGTTGTCATTCTCATTCAAGTTGTTTCTTGCCTTCATTGTTCTTTTCCAATCCACCATGATAGCCTCATATATTATTCCAAATAATATAGTACTTTCCATCAATCTAATATATATGCATCTTATTTATTCCTCTAAAAGTTTGTAGATCTAGTATTCAAACAATTTTTTGCATTATGATAAAAACCATATCATTTTGATGGAGATGATTTCCCTACATCATATCATATTTTCCAACTTATTTTGCTACTCTTATGCATAAAGAATGAATCTATTCTTGAGCTCTTTCTCAATTTGCTTGATGCTTCACTGCATATTTTCTACAATATGCATAATATACACAAACATGCCACATTGTGCAACTAAGGAGTTCTCAATATAGGCTATCTCATATACTTTCATTTCTATCCTTTTTCGCTCTCTTGTATGCCCACTATGGTGAATGATATGTCTTCTTCCCAAATTCTAACTGGTCATTCCTCTTTAAGCATTGACTTCTTTTCTTTTTTTTTTTCCGTTTCCTATTTACCTTTTATGCCTAATAATATTAGAGGGACACTAGTAGAAACATTGCATCAACATTTTCATTTATAGGGACTCCCTCAGCTAGACGCAACAGAGTAATAAAAGAAAGATAAATTAGTTGTCTATAAAATCACCTTAAAGGAACCCAAAAATTAATTTCTTCAAAATCTTTCCCACATCAAAATGATACTCAATATGAATGACATATAGCAAAATTGTTATCTTTGGTATAATCATAGTAACATGGATAGTTGATAATATAAATAAGTATATGAAATACAACCAAACTTTACTCACCTCCATGAGTTCTCTCCTCATCAAATATATATACACACTCTTTGACATTACCTTCCACATGCTCTTTTCATTTATCAATAATTTAGATATAGCTGGAAAATCCTATTGTCTATGAAATAATTTAAAGTCCATGCTATCTTTAGTACCTGGAATCCAAGCAACTCATTGATGATTCTCCTATCAAAGTGAAATCAAATTTCTTTCACATAGCATGTCTTATCCAACATATCCTCCAAATTTATATAGAACTCATTCACAACTGATGCATTTGCTTGTTCTCTATGCATAAAAAATAACATTTAATTTCACCTTTTGATAATATTCTCAAAGGAGGAATGAATTCGCTGAATCTAATATCTTTGATAGACTCTTTTTGGATAGCATAGGATCTATCCATCTCTGCCCAATTTTTATAACCAAAGCTGTCATGGGCATCGTAACTTCGGGTAGTATTTTTATAGCACTAGGTTCTTGTCTCTTCTCTTTCTCCTTACAACTCATTTTTGTGACATTTTTTATTGATGACCTTCTCTTTTCCATTGCTTAATCAACACAATGAGAGTTTTTAGGTTGGAATATCATAGTGTCAATGGAAAATTAGGGATTTTTTGTGAAAGGGATTTAAGAGTTAGGTATTGATAGTCATGATCTAATATTAAAAGGTTGTGGCTTTGGTTTTTTTCTTCTATAAAAGAAAAGCTGTGGTAATATGATAAGCAATTCCTTCCAAATCATAGTGTTGAATCAAAGCCATGACTTTTCCAATTAACTTCTATAATACTTTTTTTTTCTATATTCCAAAAGCATAGATTTGAAAAATTATCATGGCCTTTTTAGGTATCTTTTATTATAATTTTTCTTCAATAATATTGAAGTATTGACTCTAAAAAACTACTAAAACTTTATTATGTAGTTTCTGGTGGGCTATTTCATCATGTAGTGCCAAAGTCATGACTCTAAAAAACCATCATGATTTTGGGCAAAAATTCAGAATCATAGCTAATTTGAATTTATTATTTTTTATGAGGGGTATTTAAGTGTAAATACATACATATAATGTTTATTTTCACAACAATCATACTTCATCAAATAAGCAATAAAAAAATTTATTGGGTGATCTCCTAAGCATTATTATGTTTAATGTTCATAACTAGACCTTCCAAACTTATTTTTCCTTATTAGTGATCTCTGCTATCTATGTTAGCTTATTTGTATATTACTTTATCATTTTCTCTCTTTTAATTTTAGTATCAGTAGATGTTGCTTAATGAATTATTTTCTCAATTATCTCATCCAAAAAAATAGTTTGAGGGTGACTCATCTTCTTTGTTTTCTCCCCAACCTTTGACATTGTGAAATGTCTTAGCTTTTTTATCTTTTTACTCACACTCCTCTACAAATTTCTCAAAATTAGTCATTAAAACTTCATGGTTCACATCCTATTTTTATTCTTGATTAATCAAGGCCATATCATAAATTTCATTTTCAAGATTTTTTAACACAGATATCTTTGTAGTAGCCATGGAGATTACATCTCACAAAAATCTTATTCTTGAATAATTGAGGCAATATATTTAATTTTTTCTTCTAGATTCTTTATCACAAAGAAGAATAAGTAGAATAAGAAGAATAGAAAAAAAAAGAATAACAAAAATAAGAAGAATAAGAAGAATAATAAGAATAATAAGAATAATAAGAATAAAAAGAATAAAAGAATAAATAGAATAAGAAGATTAATAAGAATAAGAAGAATAAGAATAAGAAGAATAAGAAGACTAAGAAGAATAAGAAGAATAAGTAGAATAAGAAGAATAAGATCAAAAAGAAGAATAACAAAGATATGAAGAATAACAAAAATAAGAAAAATAAGAAGAATAACAAAAATAAGAAAAATAAGAAGAATAACAAAAATAAGAAGAATAAGAAGAATATGAAGAATAAAAAAGAATAAGAAAAATAATAAAACTAAGAAGAATAAGAACAAAAATAAGAATAAGAAGAATAATAGGAATAAAGAGAATAAGGAGATTGTGCAATGTTTCCTCATTCTTATGATATACAAAGTGATTATCATCATTGAGTTTATTCTAATGATAGTTTTTTCATAGCTATCCTTTTTGTATATTACTATCGAGACAAAAAATCATCTTTACTTAAGAATCATTCATAATCTTATACCTTTTATGCAATTTCGTCAACCACCCTTGATGTTTGCTTTGTATGTAAACTCTTATTATTTGACTTCATAAGTGTCATACTCATAAAAATAACATGTATTTCCCTCAAATTTCATTAGTAGAAAATATACCAACAAAAGCAACTCACAAGGTCGATCACCACCTTGTGAGTTACTATATACTTGTGCATATCCCAAGAATTTCTTGTCACAATCCTCCTAGGTGATGATGTGGCTTGCACACTAAAGGTGAACCACTCAAGAAATTATTTTATATAATATACATTATATTTAAAAACTAGTTTTTAAAGAGTGTGTACAATATATTAGCCTATAAAAGTATTTATACTTTTAATTTCGTAAGTATCATAATCATGATGATTAACATACCCAAATTTTGGATTTCAATATATAGGTTTATCTTGTACATCATAATTAGAGGGATATCACTTCTTTCCTATCATATAAATGATTGAGCCACATGATTTACCTATCATTGTCTACCAAAATAATCTCATACAAACCTACCATAGTCAAAACCGTAGTTCAAGTTCTATTTAATCACTATCAATCATTATTCATAACAAAAAAAAATTAAACATATTTATTTATAAATAAATACTAATGTCACATCACATATATCAATTTATACAACCTTAAATAATCAAAAATGATCATTTAAGGTTGGATATTGTTATTAACTTTATCATTATTAAGAAACCTTGATTAATCTCATCATTTGTAGATTCTATGATTCTTGCACAAGATAGATACAAAAACCTACATTTACATTAGAAATAAACTGGTTTCACTCAGAATTTTTTTCTTCACTTAACTTATCTCTCACTTGCCTTATTACTGTGACTTTGTTATAGTGACAAACTTATTATTTATGGCAAGACATCAAAAGCTCATTGGATAATAAATTTTGTTCAATAGAGATCCACAGATATATAAATCATTCAAATGGTAAAGTTGACATAAGTCTATATATTGATCTCATAGAAATTATATGAGTAGTTTGATTGCTAGAAATAAATTAACTCCTTCTTGAGTTGAGAAGAAAAACTTGCCTTAGCATACAAGATGATGTAAATTTTTTCTTGAGTTTAGAATCTATGGTTGATTGACTTCCTTTTGTATGAAGAGTTTTCTTTAATATTTAGGTACTATTATGCTTAACTATGAGACAAAAATAAGATGATGTAAATTTTTTCCTTTGCCCCCTTTAGCATACAAGATTGTTTTTGCTGAGACTTTAATATGTCACCTAATTTGATCAGTTAGGAAAAATCCCAAAAGCTCGTTAATAAGAGTATTATGTCAATTGAAATCTACAAATACATGAGAAATACAAGTAGTAAAATAGACTTTCATCCATATATTAATCTCATAGAAAGTGTATCATAAATTAGTTATTCAATAATGAGATAACATATTTTTAGTAAAATGGATACTCAAATTATTAAATAATCTTAAATCTATAGTTTATTCATTTAATCTATGTGATGCTAATTAAATTATTTGACTTATAAAATGTTGGATATAAAATAAATATTGAGGTATTATGCAATGACTCATTGTCCTAATGGCATACAAGGTGATTATCACCATTGACCCATTCCAAATGATGGTCCCCTCATAGATGTCCCATCAATACATCACCATCAAGATAATATTTTAGCTCTACTTGAAAGTTATTCATAATCACATACCTTTTAGGCAACATCGTCAACTATCCTTGAAGGTTGTTTCATATGCACACTCTTATTCTCCGACGACAAATTTCATAAAGATCACAAATTGACATGGTTTATAAGAATTTGTACATTTAGCTTTGTAAGTATCATTCTTAGATAATTAATGTATACTTTCCTCAAGTTTTACTAGTTGGAGCTATATAAATAATAGTAGCTCACATGTGTTATCAACACCTTGAAAGTCACAACATACTGATGCATGACCCAAGGATTGCCTATCACCATCCTTCTTAGTGATAATGCGACTCATGAACTAAAGGTGAACCCCTTGACATATAAAAGTATTTATATTTTTGTTTTCATAAGTGTCATATTCATGATAATTAACATATCTAAATTTTAGGCTTCAACATATATATTTATCTCATGCATCACAATTATAAGGGTTGTCCATTCATTTATACTATATGAAAGAGTGAGCCCCATAGTTTACTTGTCATTATTCACCATGATAATCTAACATAAACCTACCAATAGTTGAAATCTTAATTTATGTTGTATTCAATCACCATTCATCAATATGCACATATAAAATAAATCAAACTGTTCATTCATTTATAAATAAAACACATTCACAACACATATCTCAAATTACACAAATCCTAGACTCATGCTAGTTAGATAAAAATTAATAAATCTATTTATAGGAGAGAGTGATTTGAGAGTCATGCCCCCCAATTATAGGGATTGACATGAATCATACATTTTTTTCTTACTTATAGAATTCCAAGTGAGTGTGAAATTTGCTCTTAGAGTTTGATAATTATTATGACTTTGCGTGCTGTGTGAGAGAGAAGAAGAAGAGAATGAGAGTTTTTTAATATTTCTTTATCTTCTATTTTATACTTGGGTGACCTTACATTACTCCAAATAGGAAGTCATGATTTTCAGAAGAAAGTCACAACTTTGATCTTCATCTCTTTGGCTTGAGGGTACGATTCTAGAAAATAATCCTGACTCTCTTCTACATCTTGATCTTTCTATAATACAAAGTCACGATACTAACAACAACCATGACTTGGGTAAAATCTCTTTGTAACATGAAATTATGATACTATGAAATAGTCATAGCTTCATGTCTTTGTCTGTTTGTAGTCTATTAAGGACCATGATAATATAAAGTTGTGATGACTTCTCATATTGTTATATATCTATGGTATTGTGCATAGGCCATGACATTAGCAAATGGTCTTTCATGAGATTTATATTGCTACAATATTGAAAAATAGTGGTGATATTGAGAAAATTTTTCATGTGTTAGTTATGGTCACAGTGTTAGAAAATGACTATGGTGCAAAAATAATCTTTCATATCTTTCAAGTGTCTGTGGCACTATGGATAGTTGTAATACTAGCATTCATTTATCTCATATAACAAGTAGCCACACCACTATTAGGATGCCTTAGCATTGGCACTTAGCTTGAGCATACAAGTTATGATCATGCATTGCTTTGAGGATATGAGTCATGACCTTGAAAATTAGCATACTTGAGTAATAATCCTTTATAACATTTAGTATCATAAAATTTATAACTTTGAATAAATTCCATGACTCTGGCATGAGTAGTTATGACTCTGTAATTTTTTGTAGCTCAAAAATTATAACTTTGTAAAAAGGTTGTGGCTCTGACTCGAGGCTATCAAACCATATTAAGAATAAATTCACAATGTTTATACTTGGCGATAAACTCGAGTACTAATGAGGTATTTGTTTGCTACAATTGAGAAGTAATGTTACATCCATCAAAATTTATCGAGCTAAGTATGATTGTGACTCCATGATAATATCATATTAATTAAGAATATATTACATATTAGAAAGACCATGCCAATGAGTTGGTAGGATAATGATATACATGAATTACTCTAATAAATTAGGTATTGTTTTGACCAAGAATGTTCACAAAAACTATGTGACTCATGAAGTACCCCTTCTACTAAATATCTTCAAAAACTTATTGATTTTATGACTATTCATCAAAACTTTATAAAATACCATAGTTCTGAAATCAACATATATTAGTTCCATTATCATATATACATATCATTTTAAACTGCTAAAATACACAAGAATATTTAATAGTTTGAACACCAAATAAATTCACACATTAAAACTATTCCTCATCCTCAAACAATAACTTTCTTCTCCAAAAATATTTTATTATTACTACAAATTGCTATGACTAAGTTTGATTGTCATAGGATCTTTATATAGTAAAGTAACTTCAGGTGAATATGTTGATAGTCATGATAGAGTTTGAGTTTTATGACTATTTTTGTGGGCCATTGGATGTGTATATTTGTTTAAGCAGTAGATATATGTGTTTATTAGACTACACATTCAAAAGTCTTTAACATTCAAACTAGACAATCAAATTTTTTTTTACTCCATCAAAGATCTCTGAAGTCTAAGCTATCTTCTTAGTTTATTATTTTACCTCATTATTGTTGGTCTCTCTTCCTTTAGTCTTTCTTTAGCTACAATTACTTCTTATGTTGTTTCCTCTTTTGATGTCATGATCTTGGTGAATATTGTAGCTCGTTCTTCTCTCCTATATTGTCCCTAGAGGTGTCAACAAGGCTGGGCTGGCCCAACCAGGCACGAGGCACGGCACGATTCGGCCGTGCCCGGGCCGGCCCGGCACGGATATTTCCCTTACCCGGGCTCGTGCCATGCTCAACCACGACATAATCGTGTTGTACCGTGCCGAGGCCAATCAGACCTCGTGCTGTGCCTGGTCTGGCACGGTACCGTGCCGAAATCAATTTTTTTTAAAATTAGGGTTTCAGGCGTGCCCAATTCCTAATTTTTTAAAAATTAGGGTTTCGAGCGTGCAGAAACCCTAATTTTTTTTAATTTAGGATTCGGCCGGATTGGGCCGAACTCGGAAAATCGTGATGCGGGCCTGTGAAGGGCTGAACCCTCACAAAATCATGCCGGGCCATGCACGACACGGTTACTGTACCGTGCCATGCCTGGCCTGTCACGAAAGCACTGCCGGGCCTAAAAAAAACAGGCCAGGCTGGCCCGGCACATCCTGTTTGATACCTCTAATTGTCCCTCTTCATTCTAGATATATAAAGTAGTAGCACTAAATACTTTCACATCTTTTACTTTGATCCATTTCTTTCTCTTTTCTTTCTATAACTCAAAATTCATGGCTATAATTGCAGTCTTGGCTTTGTCTTGGATATTTTTTTTGCCTTTTTCTTCCTCTAACTTTAAAGTCATGGTACTGTGCATAGTCACAACCTTATCATTAGGCTTTTTATAGATCAATTCATTTTGTATTACCAAAGTCATGACAATGGGCATAGCCAAAGCCACGACTTTGTCTTTTAGTTTTCTTTAGGAAATTTCATTTTGGAACACACAAGTTATGGTGGTATGCATAGCAATGACTTTGCCTTTGATTTACTCTTCCATAATTTTTATTTCAGTAATATAATATTTTATCCTTTATCCATTCACCTTAAATTCTCTTCTACATTTTGACTTCACCATGAATGCCCCATAAGGTACCACATTTGTTATTTCAAATAGACCACTCCATTAAGATTTCATTTTTTCTAGGAACAATTTCAATTAAGAATTGAAAACTAGCACCTTTTCTTTGACTTTGAACTCTCGCCTTTCTAAATTCTTGCCATGCCATTATTTTGTTTTGTATTTGTAAATGCATGACTTGTTGTATGATTCATTTATTAACTCTTATAATTCACTCATTTGCACAATCCATCTTTCCTTTGCATCTATCAATTCATAATTAAACTTTTTAATTGTCCACCATGCCTTATGTTCAAGTACAATAAATAAATGATAATCATTCCCAAAAACTAGTTGAAAGAGAGACATTACCAATGGTATCTTAAAATATATCCTACATGCCAATAATGCATCCTCCAAACATTGAGACCAATTATTCCTAGATAGATTGATTGTTTTCTCTAAGATTTTATTTGTCTCTATTTGAGATTTCTATCTGCCCATTTGTTTGTGGATGATATATGAGCAATTTCTTATGTTTAATTTCATGCCTTCCCATATATGCTTTAAACATTCTATTGTAGAAATAGCTTCTCTCATTACTTATGATACACCATGATACTCTAATTCAAGTGAAAATATTTTTTGCATAAGAAATTCAAACTTATTTTTGCATCATTTTTCTACACTATTGTCGCTTCCACCCATATTGATGGCATCTAGATAATTTCTCCCATCATTGATATTTAATAGTGTTGCACTACGCTTTAAAAATCATGAAATAATGTTGGCTAATAGAAACTAGATTGCAATACTTTATGAGCTATTTTATTCTCCCAAAATGTACTTTGTATGGTGATAAATGATATTTGAGAACTCTCACTTATTGCTAACTTTTAGGGATGTATTTCCTTATAATTTCATCAACAAATTTTTAAAAAACAAACAGTCATCTTAAAGACAATATTTCATATCATAAAGATTTTTTTGATGACATTAAAATAGAGGCAAACACTAGATGCTAAATAATTAGCAAAATTAACATACTATGGAAGTAGAGTCTCAACATTTAGAATCTTTTCATTAGAGAAGTTTTCTAAAATTTCAACATATTTTATATTGTCGTCTTCATATTCCTATCCTAATAAATGATTAGTGACTACATTATTGTTCTCATTCTTATCTCTAATTTCAAGATCAAATTCTTGGAAAAGTAGTATCCAGCTTATTAGTCTTGAGCTTCATCAAGTATCATACCACTTAATGATTTGTATAGGTAACCACATTTGCTCCAAGAAATATGAGCAGAATTTATTGTATAAGAAAACTATAGCCAATAATTCCTTCTCTATTATTGTATAATTCATTTGGGATTCATTTAATGTATGCCTTGCATAATAGATTGCTTAAAAGTTTTATCTCATTTATATCCCAAAACAAATCCTAAGGCATTTGTACTCTCATCACACATAATGAGAAATGATTCTTCCTATCATAGCGAAATCAAGATTATACTTACAACCAATTATTTTTAGTATTTAAAATGCTTCTATACATTCGTGATCAAAGTTAAAAGCTGCATCTTTCTCTAATAATTTTTATAATAGTTTAGCTATATTCAAAAAGTTATGAAAGAATCACTTGTAAAAGCTCACATGTCTACGAAAGTTCTTTATCCCTTTTATAGTAGTAGGGTAAGGTAAACCTTTGATGATTGATACTTTTATGTCATCTACTTACAATCCTCTAGTTAACCATAATTTCTACATTATTTTTTCATAGGTTAAGACAAAATTAATTTTTTTACATATGCTTAACATAATTTCTAAATTATATAAATATTTGTCAAAAGAAATTCCATAAACTAAAAAAACATACATAAATATTTCCATGACCTTTTCATAAAGATCAATAAATATTACATTCATGCATTTTTTAAACATAGCATATGCATTACATAGTTCAAATGATAATCTTCTAAAAGCAAAGGTCTCATACAGGCAAGTAATATTGTTTTTTCTTGGTTTACAGGATCAATCATAATTTAATTGTACCTGAATATTTATCTAGAAAATAATAATAATAATAAAAAAAAATCCTATCCAAAATATGATCCATAAACAAGAGAGGGTAGTGATCTTTTCTCATTCCTTAATTCAACTTATGATAATCAACACATAGTCTCCAATCATTTATTGCTCACATGGAAATCTCTTCACCATCAACAGTTTTCATCACTATTACCCCTCCTTACTTCAACACAAGATGAATGAGGCTCACCCATGGGCTATCACATATCTCATATATAATGCTCATCTGTAACCATTTAATAATATTTTTATACTACATCTTTTATATTTGGATTTAGCCATCACAATGGTTCAATCAATGAGCTCACATCTTCCTCCATAAAGATCTTATGCACTAATCTTTTTAATAAAATTTAGTTACCATGCAAGAGCAACTTCATATTATCTTATGAGATTTATAACTTGTGTGTCCATATTTTCTATTAGCAATGCTAAAATTATAATAGTCTATACTTTGTTTTTCCCCAGAAAAGCCTAATGAAGGTGGTTGGATAACACCTTCAAAATCGGTCTATATGGATTTTTACAATCCGTTGGTAATTGTCCATCCAAAATCATGGCTTTTTCAAAAGTCATGACCTTGCCTATCAAATGACCTCTATTGAGTACCATGACTTTAATATTTACTATGAATTTTATTTAACCATGCCATTGATTTGAAATTCATCAAAACTATCTATTTTAGATCTTCATATATTTGCCTTTGTCACCATCAAGCTCTCCCTTGTAGATTCTTTTTGATCCTTCCTCATTTTCTTTAGATTGTCATCATTTACATTGTTCCCCTAGTTGATTTTTTATTATGGATCCCAAGTTATCAACTCAGAAAAGAGTACTAAAAAAAGAAAATAGAATGCAAGAAAACAAATAAAACTAAATTTAATAATCTACATTCAAACAAGTTACAAGATTTAGCTTTTGAATCTAAAAATATTTATCAAACCCAGTGCTATCTAAACAATTTTAAGCAATGATACCAAATACTTATGGTGACTTTGTTATAATACTTAATTTTATTAGTTAGAAAATATTTCAAAAGTTCATTAATGAGAGTGTCTCATCAACTGATATCTAGAATTGCATGAATCATCCAAATAGTGAAATAGACATTTGTTTAAATATTGATCTCAAAAGAAATATATCAGTAGCTTAGTTTTTGAATAATGAGACGACCTATTTTTAGTAAAATGGATATTCATATTATTAGATAATCTTAGGTTCATGGTGTATACATTTAATCTATGTTATGCTATTTAAGTTGCTCGCCTTTAATTAGACAGGACATAGAATGATAGTCAATGTATTGTGTAATAACTCATTGCACTAATAGCATACAAGGTGATTGTTATCATTGAGCTCTTCCCCTAATGGTTGTTTTCTCATAGCTATTCCCTTAGTACATCACCACTAAGATGGTAATTCATCTATGTTCAAGGGTCATTCATAATTACATCCCTTTTATGTAACTTTATCTACTACTCTTAATAGTTATTTGATATGCATACTCTTATTATCCAGCCTTAAATGTCATAAAGAGCACAAATTGATATAGTTTCTAAACATTTTTACTTTTAGCTTCGTAAGTACAATACTTGCGTAATTAACATATATTTCCTTCAAAATTCACCAATGAGAACCATACATGTAAAAGTTACTTATATGGGCTACCACGACTTTGCAAGTCATAACATACTCATGCATGTTATAAGGATTACCTATCACAATCATCCTTAGTGATGATGTGACTCTCACACTAAAGGTGAACCTCTTGAAAGAACTCTTTATATAACATATATCCTAATCAAGAACTAGTTCTTTTAAGATGTATAAAATGGATTGGTATGTAAAAGTATTTATATTTTTAGCTTCAAAAAAAAACATACTCATGATGATTAATATATTCAAATTTTAGGTTTTAAAGTATAGGACTATAGGTTTATCTCATACATCATGGTTGGAAGGGCTATGATTTCCTTCCCATCATATGTGTGAACCTCATGATTTACCTATCATCATCCAATATGATAATCTCACACAAACATATAATTAATCAAAACCCTATTAAAGTTTTATTTAATTACCATCTATCAATATTCATACATTAAATAAATCAAACCATTCTTTCATCCATTCATAAATAAAACTAAATCATATCAAATATCTCAAATTACACAAACCCTAGACCCATGCTAGTTTGGTACAAATTTCTAAATCTATTCCTAAAGGAGAGAAGTTTGAGAGCCACGCCTTTCAATTCTAGTGAATAACATAAAATTTACATCCCTTCCTTACTTGTGAAACTCCTAAAAAATATAAATTTCACACATAGGGTTTGATAGTTATGGTGGCATTGCTTGTTACATAAGGGAGAAGGAAAAAAAATAAGAGTTTCCCAAAATATTTTTATCTTCTATTTTTATACTCTGGCAATCTTAATTTACTCTAAGTAGGAAATAATAGCTTTTAAAAGAATATCATAACTTTGGTCATCTCTTCGGCTTGAGGGTGTTTCTCTAGAAAATGACAATGAGTTTCTTCTACATCTTGATTTTTCTTTAATACAAAGTTATAGTGGTAAGCAATGATCATGACTCATGCTTAATCTCTTTGTAAAATGAAGTTGATGCTATTAAATAGTCATGACTTTATGCCTTTGTCCATTTGTAGTCTCTAAAGGACCACGAAACTAAGAAGTGGCTATGAAGTGGTGATGACTTTTTATATTGTTATATAGTCATGATGCTATGTAAAGGTCATGGAAATAATAAATGATCTTTTATGAGATTTATATGGCTGTATTACTAAAAAATAGTTATGGCACTGAGAAGGTCTTTTATGTGTTGGTCATGTCCATGACATTAGAAAATATGTGGTACAAAGTAACTATTCATATCTCTCAAGTATCTAAGGTACTATGGATGGCCATAACACTATTTCGATACCATGATATTAGCACACTTAGCTTGAGCATACAAGTGATGGCTATGTCTTTTTTTGAAGACATGAGTCATAATCTTGGAATTACTTACTTAAGTAATATCTTTTATAATATTTAGTATCCCAAAAGTTATGATTTTAACTAATTGTTGTGGCTTTGGCATGAATAGTTATAGTTCTATAATTTTTTGTAGCTCAAAAATCACAACTTTGTAAAAAGGACATTACTCTAACTAGAGACATATTAAGGATAAAGTTGTGGTGGTTGGACTTAGCCATGATCTTGAGCACTAGTAAGGTACTTGTTTGATATGATGAGGAATTATTATCATAAATGTTAAAAATTTTTGAGCTAAGTATGACTATGACTTAATGATAATATTATAATCATTAAGAATATGTTACATAGCAGAAAGATTATGCTAATGAGTTGGAAGGACTGTTACTTACAAGAATTATCCTGACTAAGTAGGTAAAGTTCTAGATAAGAATATATGCTGAAATTATGCGAGACTTAATGATCTCTCCCCTTTTGCTAAACACCTCCAAAATTTTGTTGATTTTACAATTTTTTATCAAAACTCTTTGCAATACTAAAAGTCATGAAATCAATACATATTAGCTCTATTTAATATCTACACATCATTATAAACCACTAAAATATAGATAAATATTTCATTGTTTGAACACTAATCAATTATCAACCTTGGCCAATCACTACCAAGGATGGTCTACTTATAGTTGTGTGTTTAGTATTCTAGTAGTGAAACCACACTTACTTTATTCATAGGTCATCCATACTTCTATTCCTTTTAGGTAATTAATCAATTATCCTTGATTATTGATTTGAGTATGCATTTCTAATCTCTGACCTCAATAGTCATAATAGATTTGAATTGATATGGTAATAATTGTATATGACCTTTTGGTTTCATAAGTATCATACTCGTGTCAATTAATTTATATCTTTGTAATGATTTATCTTATGAAAGTCATACAAGACAAAATAATTCACAAGGGTGTCAACACCTTATGAAACACCTTGCCTAGTATGTGTATAACTTATCTATTTCCATCGATCATAGCCAATAAATGACTCTCACACTATAGTAAAACCACTTGGCAAGACATTTTATATAATTCACGCATCATATGAAAACTAGGTCTTCTAGAATATGTATAATGGAATAATCATAAATCCAGTTGTACTTTTAACTTTATCTGTGCTATATTCATATCAATTAAACTTAATAAATATAAGATTTACACGCATAGGTTCATCTCAAAAGATAAGAATAGAGGATATCACTTCTTTCAACTCCAATCTCATGAGTGTTTTGTCATATGTCTTACCTATTACTATCCATCACGACCAACATACACATCTTTATTAGTGTGAAATCCTAATTCTACATTCTAATTATATCCATATCCATCAACATTAAAAAATATAATATTTTTATAATAAAATATTATATAACCACAATCATCATACACACATAATAAACTAATCCTAGACCTCTATTTAGTCTAATATTAGGAAAAATTTTACATAAGATATTTGGTGCTTCATCTCATTGAATTGAGTGTTCCCAATAATAGTCATCATAAAGATCTAAGTCTTAAATCTAGTTCCCAATCAATCTTTGCTTGTGTTCGACTTGAATTTATCCATAATTAGGGGTCAAAAATTATACCACCCTAGGGTTTGTATGTTCTTAGCCTTGAAATCTAAATCTCTAGTTATCCTTTTTTAAAATATTTAAGTCCCCATTTTATATCTTTTTGGTCCCATCGAGTTGTTTGCAAATCTTCAAGTTGGATATCATGACTTTAGGTTGAGGTCACAACTATGGATATTCCATGATAAGAGAATGTCATGACTAAAAAAATTCTTCTCTGGAGCATATAGTCATGGCTATAAGATTGTCAAGACTAGGATACTTCTTCTATGGAATACAAAGTTATGATATAAAAGAGTGCGATGACATATAAAGTTCCTCTCTAGAACAAATAGTCATGGAGACAAAAATATCATGACGGAAAATTACTTGGTTTTTGTGATTTTGGTTCTATAACAAATAGATCCTAGTGCTGAAAAATATTATGACTTATTATTCTAGTTTGATACTTGAATTGCAATACATAAATAATATCATAGCCAAAATTATGTATAGAACAAGTATGGTTATGAATATATGGTCATGTTATAACCATAAAAAATATGTTACATAGTGAAATATTTTGATATCTATGTGGTAGAGTCACATCATATAAAGATTATTATGACTTATTTGTAGAGTGCCAAACATGCAAATGCTATTGTAAATAAGTCATGATATTAGAAATGTAGTGAATTTTTCTTGATGTTCTATCCTCTAATTTAGTTTTCCACAAAGTCTATATATTATATTCAAAATATATATTATTTTACTACTATTCATTCAATTTTACAAAAATTATTATTTAGTAAAATTATTGCATATAAATCCCAATTAGTGTAACCACATTATAAAAAAATATTAAATAACCCCAAAAATTCAGTACTTTGAGTGCCAAATACTTGCACCCTCTCATTTGATTCATAATTTATAGAGCTTCCTCTCATATGGACAATGAGAAATGAGAGTTTATAATCAAAATGCCTATTAGTATTTTCTTTGTTCTTTTTGCTACACCTTCTTGAAATGATGAGCTTGATATTGTGTTTTAATAATTTCTCCTTCATGTAAAAACCTTGTAAATGGATCATATAATTATCCTTTTTAGTATTCCCATTATAATCACCATCTCTCTATGACTTTACAATCTTGATTTGTTTGTCTAATTGTTTCTTTATTTATAATTTATATAGTTTGACAACATAAGGCAATATGTCTTTGAGATGTTATTTCATTATAGGCAATCATGAATGGATGCATAAATTACTTTGCCAATGATGAGCTTGATATTTATTCCATTATAGGCAATCATGAAATGATGAGCTTGATATTGTGTTCATTAATATCAAACTCATGTGATTAGATTAATAACAAAAGATTAGATGATATTTTCTCATTTTGGGTGTTTGATTCTATGAGCCATATTGCTTTATGAAGTGCTAAATCAAGGTTCATGCTATATACCACCAAGAGATTTTTTTTTAAAATTTCAAATTAGCATAATATCACTATTCGATGAAGCAATATCAGAAAAAAAATTTCAAAAAAAAAATTGAAGTTTTAACATCTAAAACATAAATAACAAAGCTTACTAAAGACATTATTATTAAGTGGCTGTGCAAACACTTTTCTATATGAGAAGTCAATATGTCATTATAACACATCTTGTAGTCTTAGACTATAACTAGTAATAAATTTACTTTATGTTACGATAGGACTAGCATTTTGTCTCCAAAATACTTTTCTAAGTTTATATGTTTTAAATCACTAACATACCCTAGTGAACCACTAAAATAAAATAACTACCATGTCGAGTTGAATTATTATATTTCAATGATCAATTAAAATTGTTTTTGCAATCAACTTTATGTGACTAATCTGGATGACATTAAAATATACATATTTTTTTATTATTTAGATTACTTGGCTATTAATTGATTTTAAAATACAAACTTATATATGAATTCAAATTATTAATAAAACTTCATGCAAATTTTGAATTCATTATATTTAGCATAAATGCAAAATATGAAAACAAAATTTATTATGCATTATAATCTTAAATTATCTAGATAAGCATTGGTATCCAAATACAACTCTTAGATAGTTTAACCATTAGTTATCTAATAAAAACATGAATATGGCTTTATTTATGAATATACTTACTTATCTAAAAAAAAAACAATATGACTATATGACATGGTTATTATTTTTACCTCAAGTTATTATATAAGAGTATAAAATTTGATTAATAACTCACAAATAACTACAATTGAAAATATATTCTAATTATTTATATAAATGCATAATACTTTAGGTGTAGTCATGCTATATCAATGTACTCAAGAAAAAAAAGTGTTAAAACAGGTAGATATAGGATGATAACATAATTAATAGGCCCATATCATTCGCATCACAACTAATGATTATAGTATTTCACAATCACATACATATATAGTATCAACATATTAATATAATAATCTAATTTATTATTTTATCTCCTCATAACTAATGGTAAATTAATATTATTTATGTGACAAGCTATTGTCTAGGCAGCATGACAAAATCCTAACGGAAGTGGCCTTCCCTTAGCTAGTTCCACGTCCAAGAATGCTTGGGCAAGCGCTACTCCCTTCTTAGTGGTATGAATTGAACTATTGTTCTCGAATTATGAACCATAATCTTATAATAATTGAATGGAGCAATAAATTATCATTGTTAATCATATAGTAAATGAATATGAATTTATTTTATTATTTATTATAAAATAGAATGGAAAATTATAATTACATCAAATGAGTATCGTTAAATTATTCTATTGTTTTAACAACCCATATATAAATATAAATTTTTATTCACTATTAAAAATGAATTTTAAGAAAAAACTAAAAGTTAAATGCCAAATATGAATACTATATCTCATTCGAACATTCATAAGCTTTTTCAACCAAAAAAAGTAAGAATGATTTAAAAAATATTTTAATAACAACACATCAATCCACAATATAAATAGATATTATCAAAATTTAAATCAAAAATATAAAATAAAAATTGTTTTCTAAACTATTTAATTGAGATTTAAATGAATCACAATTAATAGAAATGAACTTCTCCTCTCCTCTATTTTAATATTCTTTTTCATTCTAAAACATCCACAACCTCAAATTTTAATGGAAGCAAGTTAAAACAAGAAAAATAGGTCAATGTTTTTCATATGTAACCCTTAAAACATATTGAATTCTAGAGAACATAATGAATATGTATAAATCATAAAGTAAGAATATTCATATGCAAATATAAAGCCATTTATACAAAATGACCCAAATGACCAAATACATAATAAGGTTTCAAATAGAACTCAACCAAAATCCTAACACAATAATGCAAGCTTTAGATTTGGGATTAGCCTTCAATGTTTACTATAGCTAGAGATGATAGTGCTGAGCATCTAGTGCCCAATAGAAAAAACTAAAGAAAATATGAAAAAAATATATATTTTGCATCCATTGCTACACATATTTTCCAATATATAATTTAAAAGTTTGATATTGAGTTTTAAAATCATTAAACTATAGTATGTGTGTAGGTTCTCAAAATATTTACTTTTCAATTTCATCTAATTTTCATAAATATGCATAATATATGCATATTGAGGCTCCACCAGGACACGATGAGAGAGAGAGAGAAAGAGAGAGAGAGAGATATATATATATATACTAATTACTATCTCCACCCTAGCTATCATGCCCACTAGGATATGTGCACTCATTTTTATGATCTAAAGACCCATGAGAGATTTGGTAGTTTCCGGCTCGATAACTGCCACTTCCATGAAGTGGAATTCCACAAATATGCCATGGAGTCTGAAATCATTCTCCCCAAGATATCAAAATTAATCATGTATGGTTCAAAATATCATATAACTCAAATAATTTCAAAATATTTCACATAAAGTTTATACATGCAACTCATCATATTCCTATTTCAAAATTAGCCATATAATCTATCAAAGATAACTTTGATATATTTTACATATAGTTAAATGCTATTTTTCTATTTTTAGAAAAAATATATCTCTTAAAAATATATTTGTAAATGAGATATTAATTTTATTGGAAAGTTATTTTAATTGTGTCAAATTTTTGAGTTTTCGTCAATCCATCACATATCTCAATTAATTCTTATAAAGTTTATAAAATTCATTTCAAAGAAATAAAAAAATAATTTATAACAAAACAAAATTATAATTAATAATATCACAAATCAAAAAGTAAGTATATATAATTAATAATGCACCTTATAAAATTATCACATGCATTTTTAGAGATTTCTCGCCTTAATCAAAAAATTTCAAGCATTAACTCTTAAAACTAACTCCAATATTTCAAATTGAGCTTTATAACCTCAATTCTACCTTAAACTAAATGAATAAAAAATAGGAGTAAAAATCTGAGCATATTCAAGCCTAATTTAATAAATCAAGCAAAAAAATGAAAATACATCAACTTACCTCAACCCTAACCATCCTTGTTGAGATTATAACTTTCTTTGGCTATTTGTGGTTTAAAAATAGGAGTTTTTTTAGCTTGGTCACTTTCAAGAAAATATTTTCACCAAATTTATTAGTATTTTTCACTAAAACTTCAAAACTATAAATTTAGTATCATTATTAACTATTTTTTTTAATCCTAAATTCATTTTTGAACATAAAAAATTGTCATTAGCTATATCCCCTCTTAATTAACTAACTTGGTGAATTCGAACCAATAGTTAAATGGAAGAAATATATATTTTCTTGATGTCACAACTCTACCCTCCATAAAGTAATTTCATCCCCAAACTTAAAACTATCTAATTCAAAGAGGTGAGGATAATCCCACAGCAACTCATTTCATTTATCCAAAGTTGCTAATTCCAATACATAGTGCTATCAAATGGCTTTCATTAGGTGAATCAACTCATTTCTCAGCACCTTTATTTTCTAGTCTAGGATCTAAATAGGTATTTTTTTCATATGTCACATCCTCTTACACGGGTACAAATATGTAATTTAACATTTGACTATGGTCTAGGTAGAACTTAAATAAAATTGAGATGTGGAAAACATTATGTATGTGTATATACTCTAGTGGCAAAGCCAACTAATAAGTAATCAATCACATTCTTGCTGGTATCTCAAATAAACTCACATATAATGACACACGTTTCTTTTTTTTTGAAATAATATATACTCTTACGAGGTAATACTTTATAAAAATCCAACTTCTAACCTCAAAAAACTCTAAAGGTCTTGGAATTATTTTGCTTATAAAATTTTTCAACTCAATTTGTACCATTTGGTATAAATGATTAGAAATAAGCTTTGTTTTTGGCACCAAACCTATACAAAATTCTATCTATTTCAAATGAGAAAATCCTATTTGTTCCTCGAGAAATAAGTCACACAACTCTCGCACTATCATTATTTGAGAGTAAATAGTCTCATTTCCAGAATCTTCTTTAATCGTATTCAAAAAAATAAAATATAAAGCTCTACTTTTTTTCCCACAAGACTAGCTACTAAATCATAGTCACGAAAATGAACTTCTCTTTCAAACACAACAAGCTATTAAATAACTTGTAACATGATTCATCTATTATAATGATCAAACACAACCCATAATTTCAATAGCTAATCCATTTCAAGGATCACATCATATCCAAAAAACTTCAAAAACAAAAGATTCACACAAAGAAGCAAGTCATCAAAATGAAGTTCACAATTTATACAAACTTACTCACATACACTAAACTACCCAATAGGAAAGCAACATACAAACTAAGTCTAACTCTTTGGGGTTTACACCCAAAGCATTTACAAATAAGTAAAAAAAATAAAAGAATAAGATGCACTATTGTCAAACAAAACATGTGTCTAGCTACTAAGGCATGTATCTTATTTTTCTTCACAACATATGCAACTAGCTCCTCATCCACTATAGGAAAGATGATAAATGTTCGTCCCTCAGTCATGGATACCCCTCCTTTATCCTTCATTATTTGTGAATCACTAAAAGTAGATGGCCCCCATTGGACAATCCTGAAGTCCTATGGACTGAGCTAAAGAAATGTCACTTGGTACAGAAGTAGTTGTTTACAATCTTACTATTTGGAAACACTGAGGACAATCCTTCCTTGTGCATCCTTCTCGGTTACAACCATATTATTCTATTCTGTCAAAATGTGATCTACTCCTTAAAAAGTTATCTTCTTGTATATTTAAACTTCCTCTTTCTATTTTCATGGATATGAAAAGTGACATTTCTCTCTTATTCTAATTATACAATCCTTTCTACAAGCTCTCCATACTCACTAATGTGTAAAGGAATTATCTTCAAATGCAGATATTATTTCATCCCTTCCTCAAAATATTTGGCTCGCTTACCCTCAATATAAAACATATAAGAAGTGAAATGTGTCATCTTTAAAAATATAACTTCATATTCAGTCACACTCATATTTCCTTGCACAATCCTAATGAACTTCTAGTTACCCTCTTAGTGGCCTTAATGAAGTACATACTATTAAAAAGGTCTTAAAACTCCTAAGTTATCCATCTTTTACTTTACTAAATGTAGCCAAAACTACTACTAAAGGATTGGGCTCACCATTAAAAGAAGGAGCAATCTATTTAGAAAAATCATTTAAATATCACTACCTTTAACATAGCTACTTCTACACTGGTGCCAACTGAGGATTTACCAGTGTTATTATCATAGGAACCACAACATTTTCCTTTGTAGCATGACCAAATAGATTTCTTAGCCTTTAAAATGCTTGAACATAACTACCAAATTTCTCATATCTTGGTCCACAAATTAATGTTGAGGCACCTGAGGCTCTTGTAACTTTTGTAGTTCATACATAGTACTCTAAGCCAAAGTGGATGTCCTCTACCACAATCTCATCTAGGGCTGATCTCACACTATTACATAAGTAATAAGAAAAACTTAGTTTTAACTACTCAAAAATAGAATCATACTTGCATAAAAACTTCAAAAAAAACACACATTTACTCCTAGAAATGTTATAACAGAATAATCAAGTGCACAATACTTTAAGCACATAAACAAGCAAGTGAAGATCACTTACCACATCAACATACATAATAGTTTTTATATGCATAATACAACTTATACTATTTCTGAATATATCAAAAGTTGTCATAATTCCCGAACACTCCTGCTTAGGAGCAATAATAGACTAGGTTTGATTAAAATAATTAAAAAAAATAAACTACTTTAATAACAAATGTGAAAGATTTTTACATTTTGTAATGGTGTGCTTTTGCTAAAAATAATAATTTGCCCATAAAATACATGTAAAAAAAATAATGTAAAAGGTCTAAAAATTTAAATTTATATTGAAAAATAAAGAAAATCAAGTATTATGAACAATACCACATGCTCACTTGATAGAGATGGTCGTCTCTCTCTTATTCTATTTATACAATCTTTTCTAAAAGCTTTCCATACTCACAAATTTGCAAAGGAACTATTTATACATGTCAATATTTCTCACACTTAACTATTAAAATAAATCAAATCATAGAGAATTTCATGAATATGCATAAACTATAAGTAAAAGTAATTACATGCAAAAGTAAAGTTATTTGTACAAAATGATTCATATGGCCAAAAACATAATAATATTTCAAATAGAACTCAACCAAAAGTTTAAATCAAAATCCTCACACATTCATTCAAGCTTTAGACTTGGGATTAGCCTTGAATGTTTTTTGCACTTGGGGAAGATAATGGTGATAAATTAGTGCCCATTAAAAAAAACTCAAGAAAATATAAGAAGATCCATCTTTTACATTCATAGTCACATATGTTTACTAATATATAATTTAAGAGTTTGAAAATAAGTTTTAAAATATCCACACATATACTTATACATATATGGCTATAAAAATTCACGAACCTATAGGATTTGTGCGTAACTTCTCAAAATATTTATTTTTCAATCTCATTTTATTTTCACAAATACCTCCCCGCAAAGTGAAAGTCCACCACAACATGCAAGGGGGTTCAGGGTCGTTTTTCTCAAAGAAACTCTTGCCCTTTCTTTGTGAATTTTCTTGCAATGCTAGTCCTCCTAGTCTTAGCTAGGACTAATAGTTACCTTATCATTACTTATCTAAAACATGTATCTTTTCAAAATTAATGTATGGTTCAAAATATGATAATAACTCAAATAGCTTCAAAATTTTTACATAAGGTTCTGCACATGCATATCAATATATTCTTATTTTAAAATCAGTTATACAATCTATCACCCATGAATTTGGTACCATTTATACATAGCTAAACATTAGTTTTCTAGTTTAAACAAAATACTTGGCTTAATGAGTTTCTAAATTTATCAAAATGTAACTTTCATAAAGTCAAATTTATGAGCTTCCATTAATTCAAACCGTATATCAATTAAATCATATAATTTTTTTTGAAATTCATTTAAAAGGAACAAAAAAAAATATTTTTTAATGAATCACAAAATTCCACACATTTTAAATGTAAGTACATGTAACTACTAATTAAAGGTATAGAATTTTTATATGAATTTCTAGAGATTTCTTAACCTAACCAAGGTTTTCAAAACTTTAACCCTCAAAACCTAGCTCCAATGTTTCAAAATGAGCCTTATAACCTTAATTTAACCTCAAACTAAAAGAATATAAAAATAGGGTTGAGAATTTGAACAAATTCAAGCCTAATTTAAAAAAATCAAGCAAAAAATAAAAATACATCAATTCACGTTAATCTTAACCTTCTTTGTCAATATCATAGCCATTACTAAGCTATTTTTGGTTGACAAAGAGGAATTTTTGAGTTTGATCACTTCCCAAAATAATTTTTCATTCATATATTTGGAGCTTTATTTGAAGGAATTTGGTAAAAAACTAAGAAAGAAGAGAAGATAACTACATAGAACTAGAGAAATAGAAATGGAATCATGAAAAATAGTGATACATGAATGAAATCAAAATTATATCTTTCAATTAAGGGTAAAAAGATCAAAATTTGCAAATGTGGTGCTTTATATCACTTCAACCATTGTTAAAATTTCTATTTACACATCAAAAAATGGAGAAAAAAAAAACCAATAGTAAGTTTAGAAATATAAAAATTTATATTTCAAAGTACATTAATAAATATTGAAGGATGATTAATTAAAATATAAAAAACATATAAATGAATTTTTTAGCAAGTTGTAATATATCTTGTGGAGACTCAATAAGTTCTTTTCCAAAACTTTCTAATTGATCATGGTACAAATTCAATTCTTTCAACACTTTGTTTTTTCTTGCATCTTTTAATCAATAATATCCATGCTACCTACAATAACTTTGAACTTGTTACAAATTTTTTTTGATCAAATTGAAAACATTGATTCAACCAATAATCTTCAACATGAAAGCTTTTGCAAAGTTTTTCATTTAAATGTTGCTTTTTATAATCTATATAAGGATTGCGTAAACATTTCTTATGGAAAAATAATTTCTTGAAGCCCAAAATCCTCACAAATCTTTGATACAAGTGGATCCATGAGTTTCTATCAAACACTAATTCCAAAAATTTGTTATCTAAGATAACAATACCCACAAATTCTACATTTGTTATCCTTTGAATGGTTGGAATCCACAAGGAACTTATGAGTCACTAAAGCTTGTAAATCATGTCTGTGACCCCCAAGGCCCTTCGATACAATGAATGTGATAGTATAGTGAGTTGAAATAGGTCAGAGAATCATTTTTTCATCCTCCTATTTTTTGTTAACTAACTTAACAAAGCAACAAGATTATACCCAAATTTTTTTTATCTTTGATTCATGTAATTTAAGTTCATCAACATGATTCAACATTCAAATATATTTAAAGATTAAACTAAGAGAATGAGTTTTATATGCTAACCAATTGACGTGTTTATATTTTTCTGAAATCAAGCTTTCCGTAGTTCAAAATTTGATAAATTTTTAGTTACTATCTGTAATAATTTGCTTGGACAAACCCATTCAATTATCTCAGCAAATATCTGAAACATAATAGTTGTTTATTTCATAATATTTGAAACATTAACATACTTCACAAATGATATGCCTTAAAAATAATAAACCAAGAAGTTGGTATGTGTTCTTTGCTTATTGTAGATCCAACCTTCATCCATTATTGTAATCCCAAATTTTGTGAAGATTTATGATAAGAATTCACAAGAAACTAAACTTCCTTGTTAGTATCCTCTAGAAGATTAACTTGTGGTTGATAGTAAGTTGGAATTTTATATCAAGTTTCAATAATAAATATAGTGTTTAACATTAGTTTGAAATAAAAAAAATCAAAATATTAATAAGGTTGCATGCATCATAAAAGAATGTCCTAGCACCCATATCTACTCTTTAAAAGATAACTACTGACACTACAACTAATGTAGAGTACATCATGGCTTCCGAAGTAGCAAAGAAAGTAATTTCAAAAAGGAAGTTCATTTCAAAACTTAAAAGTTTGTTATAACAATGGAATCACTGTGTAAACAACGAAACTACGATCTCATCAAAAGTCCAAACATGTGTTAAGACGATGCTATCTAATTAGAAAAATCATTGCTAGGGATGATGTAATCAAAGAAAATATACCCATCATTTAGAATGTTGCTAATCCTTTGACTAATTCACTTTCTCAAAAGAATTTTAACTATCATGTACTCGACTTTAGTATTAGATACAAAGACAACTAGCTTTTGACCATGTGAATGTTTATTAGAGAAGTATTTTAAAGATGATCACCTTTTGTAGTTGCATAACTTATTTTAATTAATATAAAGCTTATTCATTAATTTTATATTTATTATTTTAATAAATTGATATCTATCTTAAATAAATTAATAAAGTATATGATATATTACATAGTATGAAGGAAATCATGATGTGATAATGGTATTCTGATCATATGTATTTATATTATATCTAAATTATTTATAGTTATAGGATCAACTAGATTGAACATTATTGATTTAGATAGAATACAATACAAGTATTGTACTCTTTGATTTGATGAAATAATTGATCTTGTGAATTATGATCATGGTGATGATTAAAGAAGACATAAATATTTGCTAAGGGTAGTCAAATATATCATAGACCTACTATGAAGATAATCACATCGATTATCTATTTATTATAAATGATTGACTCATCATAACATAGAATCAAGTATTCTTATACTTGAGATACTCAAGTTTATCTTGGATATCAATCATGTTCTTTGACCTTATTCATTATTTCTTCTTTGAGATCATTCATAAAGTGATGATTGAGTACAACTTATGGTGTTCTATGGTTGTTGAGTAGTCAATAGAGGATTCACCACTCCTAACAGAAGGAGGGTATACCCATTATCACTTGTCGGATCATTACTAGAAAATCTCTAACTAGAGTAAAAATGTCACGAAGAATATCTTCGATGAGATGAATGATGACTAATGAGTCCAAAGGAAAGAAATTTTCACACTTGGGCTAGATGTGATATCCAACCTAGTGAAAGCTAAATTTCATGCTCTAAACCAATTGGGGTATAAAAAGGTGAAATGATGATTTGCACATGAAATTGTCTAAAAAATGATTTGCAGTTAAACTAATGACTATATAGTCAATTGGGTTCATGATGTTGAACTAATATCACATTAGTTATGATTTAATAAATATCATTCTGGATTTACTTAATTTAAATATTGAACCAAGTGACCAAAATAATCAGAAGCCTAATGGGTCATACTTAGAAGTTTAAAGTTTTTTTTAAATGATTTGAATTTGATTCAAAATTGAGAGACGTACTTTGGATAAGAACTTGTGCTCACTAATGGGCATGAGGCCCAAGAGAAGAAAACCTCATACACATTAAATGCACATAACCAACCTCCCCAAAAGAGATGAGTATTTTGGTTTTTTCTCACTATAGTTTAATATAGTAAGACCATGTAGAAGGGTGACATGGTAAGTAAAAATCAAACCAAATCAAGGTTTATTAAACCTCTTGAGTTAATTAATTTTATTATATATAAGAAATATGAGATATATAAAGAGCTCACTCTTCTTACCAAGAATAATTTGAGGCAAGTTTCTTTTTATAATCACATAACTATGTCAAGATATATTGAATCTAAATAATTGCAAATCTAATAAAGAAAATTGGTCTCTAAATTTCCATAATAAATGGCAAAATAATTGAGAAAATTAATAAAAAAGAATAAATTATTTTATCATCTATTTTTATATTATGGTTATTTTTCTCCATTTTTTACAACATATAAGTGGAATGTGAGAAGTTTTTTTCCTTCAAATTGTATGTGAAAGAGAATGATCTAACTTTTCTCCAAGCTTACTTACTTAGAAGTTTCTACCTTCAACTTCATATTGATCTAGAGGTATTAAACAGGTTAGGCAGCTTGGGTATGGCCCACAATAGTACGACATAATCAAGTCATGCCTAGCACAACATGGTTCAGCCAAGTCTAGCATGACACAATTTAGAATTATGCTTGTACATGTCATCGGATGGCCAGTGGCATGACTCGAGTCATGCCAGGTCAAACTTTTTGGCATGGTAGGCATAGCAGGGCATGACCTGACATCATGGTTCATGTAGACTAGTTTTTGCCTAGTTGGCCAAATTGACTAGCTTGATCTTGACCCAGGCTAGCCTGGAATGAACTAGGCTAGCTTGAACTGAATCTAGGCTAACTTATATTGAATTGAGTTGGCATGGTCATGCCTTACTTGACTTGGCATGACCTAGCATGACCCATCATGACCCACCCAAAATCTATGTCAATGAGTCATACCATACTACCTCTTTTTGAATTGTGTCGGCTGTGTCATTTCCAAATTTATCGAAAGCCTCCGAAGAGACAATGTTTGTGTCATTTATTCTATATAGTAGATGATTTGATGCATAGAGTTTGACTTATACATAGAAGATCAAGTCAATAGTTCTTGTGGAATATAAGTTTTTTTTCACAATCCAGAGAGAATTGGATAATCTATCGGTAAGCTTGTAATACAAGATTTCAATAGGTCTATCTTAACTATGGTGAATAGTGAAGTTCTAACTTCTAGTACTAGTATACTTAAGTTTATTAAATAGGACTACTCAAATTTAAGTATTTTATACTAACACATAAAATAAAATATGTCATTACTATTATAAATATTATTACTCTTATTCTTGAAGTAATTAATATTTGTGTACTTGTCAATAGTTATTTTGATTCATAACGAGTGAGATCTAGAAATATATTTAGGAACTCTATGAATTAGATAACTTTATCAAGTATATGCTAAATATTAATTACTAATAAAATTTACTTCATGTTAGAAGGACTGTTGATGCCCCATTAAGAAAGATTATAAAATTTGATATTTTCAAACTTTATAAGTAGATTCTGATATGACATTTCAAATAAGTTAATAGAAAAGTCTAAAAAAATAATAATCAGAGATTAGTTGATTAGATTATCAATAATTTAATTCGATTAATGGATATATATAATCTTAACATAAGGAATTTAAATAGTGTTGAGTAACAAAATGTAGAAAATACTCTAAAAAAGTGAGGAAGTACAATTACAATTTTATAATGATATAAATTATAATTAATCTAAATTATAGTATAAAATAATTTACATGGTAAGACCAAGATATTATTTATGCTAGGGTCTATTCCATTATTTTATTTAGAGCCATATGAAATATTTTAAAGATTTGTATTTCTTTAAAGGATGTATGTGTAAATAATTAGAATAGTTAATTTGATTAGAATTGAATTATTTGATTTTATTATTAAATTAAATGATTCATATTAAATTAATTTTAATTATATATATATATATATATATATATAAAATTAGAATCATTAATAATAGTTCCCAATGTATTATCCTTTCATGGGAGGCTACTGCTTTACTTCCATATGAATTAGTGGAATTGAAGCCTATTTATCAAATAGAAGAGACAAACTAAATACAAAGAAAAGGACATGTAATTTTACCCAATAATAATTCCCAATGCATTATCTTTCGAATGTGAGAAATCACAAAAATCTTTCATACGAAAACTATGTGACTTGGCTACAACATATTGAGAAATACTCAAAAAATATGGGAATAATGTGGTGCACTCCACAAATAAAGGGATCTCTAATTTTAATTGTCAACTATCATGAAGAGAAGAAAAACTGATTGTAGATAATAGCATACAAATCATCATAGAAAAAATTTAGAAGAAGAAGAAGAATGACCAAGAAAGAGAATGTGAGTACTTAAAGCTAAGATGAATGAAATGAATTTGATAACGAGAAACATTGTTCATCATGTTAGTAGTTTTGAGTATTAATAAAGGGAATGGGAATGGATGAATTTACAAGTGATATGAAGATAAATCAAATATATTGTTTCTCAATATTGCTTAGAAGTGGCATTAATACAAAGGCAGTCAGGACAAAAAAATTCTGGATTATTTGAGGAAGAAAATTCCACGAATCTTCAAAGTGTTGCAACTCCAAAGGTAAAAGTTGACTTTGTATAAGAGAATTTTATAAATTTTAGGGGTAAAATGCCCTGACTTTCTCAAAACTTGCGGATCAACCTAAAATTCTCTAAGAATCTACTACCTTAACTAAAGAAGACTAGATAAATAATAACTATAATATCATGATACTATCATAACCATGATTCCAAAAAAAAAGGGCAAAACTAAGTTTCATTCGAAGAGGAGAAAAAATGAAATGAAGAATCATATAAGAAAATAGAGCTTACTTGAAGCCATGAACAGAAAAAATGAATCAAAATGAAACCAAAGATAATTTTCCAATTAATCTTCAATTTCCACAATAAAGAAAAAAAATAGATAAATACTTTCAAAAAATTTCTGAATATTTTTCAAAAATTAAAAGTGAATATATCATTTATTAAAAATATAGTCCAAATGCCAAATTATGTCAAATTTATCAAAGATATAATGAGTAATAAAAAAATATTGGAGACATATAGAATGATAAATATGACTAAGAAGTAGAATGCCATTATTCAAAGAAAAATACCTTAGAAATTAAAAAATCTCAAAAATTATAATATACCTTGAACTATTGAAAAGCACATAATTCAGAAGACATTATTCAATTTGGGATCAAGTATCAACTTGATTCACCTATCCATTGCACAATAATTAAATTTTGGTAAAATTACTATAATCGCTCTCTGTCGCCAAGTGATAAATTAGACAAGCTAGTGGCCAAATAAAATAATTGAAGATGTATTGGTCAAGGTTAGTATTTTTAACTTTCAATTGGATAATAAAGTTTTAAATATGAATAAAGATCAATACATACTATTGATTTTGGGATGCCTAGTTTTTGCCAAGAGACAATGTCCCATCGATGTTAAGAGGGAAGAATTTACTTTCTATGTCAGTGAGGACAAGTAAAGACTAATATTTATAATGGCTTTATAGAGTCTAGATGACTATGAAACAAGGTATTGAAAGATTGAAAATCTTAGTACTTCTATATAACAAAAAGTAGGTTTTTAGTGGAAAGACTTTGTAGAAGTTTATTGGCCGAATGAAGATGAAATGTATGGACTAGAAGAATGTTGGAATTGTGAGTGCAATTTAGTATATGATGCATATGAACAACTTTGAATTTTTGATTACAATGAAAAAGAAGATGAAAAAGTATAATGGAGTTATAAAATTGAGAAAATAGAGAAAGATGATTGCTTTGAAGTCATAACATTCTTCAAAGTTGTGAATCTGAAAAGACTTATGATGATAGCTCTAAAGAAAAGGATATATCCAAAGAAAAAGACAAGGTTGTGATAGAATTCAAGGAAGAGAAAATCAAGGATAAAGCTGTAGCTGTGCATATTGTTGTAACTTTGAGGTTCCATAATGAAAATAGCAAAGAAAAGATAAAAGATAAAGTTGAATCTATGCCAAGTTCCATGAATTTAGTGATATAAAATGAAAATGATCAAGAAAGGACAGAAGAAAAAGCTATGATTATACCCAATGGCAAGAGTTCGGAGTTACAATACGAACCAGTTCATCTGAAACTTAAAAAAAAGAGTCACAACTATGCATATTATCATGACTTTGTAGTTACATAAAGACAAGGAAAAAAAAGGTTCAAAAAAAAATTCCATGGCTAATCACAGCACCATGAATTTAGAACTATAGAAAGAAAAAGAAAAAGAAGAGCTCAAAGGCAATGCCACAGTGTTACTTAGTGCCACGACTTTGAGATCCATAAAGAAAATGGACAATGGAATGGAGCAAAAGCCACAAGGTTTACTAAATTTGTGGAATCAACTATGAAGACAACCTTATGGATGATTATATCTAAAGAAAGACTGAATAAAGAGATTATCAAGGAAGTGAAATAATATACTAAAAAAATTGAATGGACATATGATATCTCCAATGAAGCTAAATAGTTTTTGATAATCTAGATATGGACATTAAACGTAGTGTTGTTTAGGGGTAACCAAAAACTATATATATATAAACACCCATATCCACCATATAAACATATATACATGCCTAATAACCCACAATTATAGTCATGGAACTCAGACATTGCCATGACTATAGATATATTTGCTTGAAGTCGTTACATTAATATTAGATCCTATGATACTTAAATCTAGTCATAAGAATTCATCGTGACCATGTATATTTATTTTTTTGGGGGGGGGGGGAGTTATGGTTTGGGATGAGCAAGCGATCTCAAGCATATTACTTGTTAACCTAAACTTAAACATTTATCGAATATAAGAACTTATTTTTGTAAATGAACTTGTCTTTGATAGATATTTTTGTAAAGTGGATTTCATAATAGGGCTTTTCTCAGTTTTAATATAATTTATTTTAATACTTTAATGTGATGTTTTTTGTAATTTTTTTTAGTTTTGGATAATTTGGTAGTTAAATAGAACTAAGATTGGGGTTTTGACTATTGCTAGGTTCATATATGGTTTGAGTGGGGGATGATGACATGTAAGTCATAAAACACATTCATGCATATGATAAGAAGGAAGTAATGATCTTTTCGACCATGATGCATAAAACAAACCCATATGCCAAAACTCAAAATTGAGGTATGTTTAATTATTGTGAATATAGTTCTTAAGAAGCCGAAAGCACAAATACTTTTATAGGCTAATCGATTATATATGTCTTCAAGGAATTAGTGCTCAATTTATGTTAAGCAAGTAAATAAATTTTTTTCCAAAGGGTTTCACCTCTAGTGTGAGAGTCACTTGCCATTGTAGGGAATGGTGATAGGAAATCTATGGTTGTGAAAGTCTTATGAGTTAGTTTCGAGCATATGATTGTCACCGATGAAACATTGGGGGAAAATATTTAACTATATGAATATGGTGCTAACAACACCAAAAATCCAAATTCTATATTATCATATCAATTTTCATCAAGAAAGATACTAGAGGTTAGAGAATAAGAATATGTATCCAAAGAAACCATTAAGGAAAGTTAACAAGTTCGTAAAAGATGAGGACATGAATGATCATTGAGCAATGATAATTTGTTATATTGGTGTTAAACTATTGAAGAAACAATTATGAGGAGAACATCATTGGAAATAACTTAATAGTTGATAGTCATCTTGTATACTAGTAGGACAAGAGATGATTCATAATTATCCAACTTTCTTTCTATAACTGAGCATAGTCATAAGGCCATTTGAAATTTTATCACTTATAAAAATATTAATCATCCCTAAAATCTAGGATATACAACTTGAATCATATTTATCATGCCTACTAGAATAATTGTTAATTCTCAATGATTAATCTTTCTCTGAGAACAATTCCTATATATAGTATCAATATCTAGACTAAAAGTTCACTTTATTACTTGTACAACCCATATTCTTGTAAAAAATGGCAGATAAGAGACTATCACCCAACTATTTCTTGGGATAAATTTATCCATGAAAATTAGGTGTTATAATAAAATAATAAGTTTTTAGTATTATTGTCATGATTGTTTTTTTTTCTAGGATGATTAGTCATTACTACACACCAAGTTTTTGGTGTCGCTATAGGGGATTGATGTTTAGTTTGATTGGTCAACTTTATTTGATATAACGACTCTTGAAAATGTGTATTTTTATTTTTTGGAGTTTTGAAAATATTATCTTGTTTTCTTTCACTAAGATTTGTATTGCATATTTTATATTTATCTTGTAATCAATTCTGTTTTTTTTCTTTATTATTTTCTTCATTTTTAGTTCAATTTTTTTTTCTTTATTTTCTACCAACATCCTTATATGAGAAAAAACTTTGAGACTAAGCTAACACATTTGAACCAAGAGATCGAGAAAATAAGGAGAGATATTTTGAAATAGAAAGAGGCTATGGAAGGAATGAGAAATAATAGAGAGACCCAAGGTAGTGAGGATTAGGCTATCCAACAACCTAATCATTAGTATACATTGGGCAATTATTTAGAAATTCACAAGTAACTAGTGGAAGCGAACTATTTTGAGTTAGAGGTCAAAGGAATTTGGTGGCCCATGAAGCATGAACGGCTTGGGGTAGAGCACGGTTCAATAGTGCCAGGCCCGACATGACATGGTCTGGAACCGTGCCTCAAGTCGGGTCGGGCTGCCCCTTGGCATAGTTCATGCCGAGTTGGGTTGACATGAACCTTGCCTCGTGCCAGACCAGGCAAGACCCATGTGCCTGGCCTGACCACATGGTAAACAGGCCCAGGTGACTGCTTGATCAGATCTCTGATGAGCTGTTGATTGGGCTATTTTTAGTTTTTTTTTTAATTTGATCGCCTTGTCACGAGATATTCCATTTTTTAAAAAACATGCAGCCACGCGGTTGATTTTAATTGGTCAGTCATGTGGCATTTTTGTTACTCACGGCATGGCATGGTGGCCTGATTGGGCTGAGAAAAAAAAAGAGTAATGTCAGCTTGGCACTACCTGTTTGACACCTCTATTTTGAGTTGAAGCATAGTCTCATTAAAATTATTCGGTAGCATCAATATAGTGAGAAAATATCAAAGGATCTGAATGGGCACGTTACTATGTTTTTAGAATTATGTGACACAATTAAATAAATGGAGTTAGCCTTGATGTGATCATATTATATTTATTTTCTTTCTCTTTGAAAGACAAAACATGAAGTTAGTTTAATATTTATCTCGATGATCCTTTGAGAGTTGGAATGAACTTGTGCAGATTTTCCTCACAATATTTTTCCTATCTCAAATTCATCTCATGGTTGATAAGTGGATGAGTAAGATAAGCTAATTCTACTAGGAGGAGTTAGAGACTTTGTATGTTGCATTGGAGCATTTATGGAGTTGTTGAGGAAATGCCCTCAACATAGATTTAAATTGTGGTTCTAAAACCAAACCTTTATAATCAACTTAATAATATGACAAGATATACTATTAATGTAGCTTCGAATGATTTGAATATTAATAAATCTCACGAGAAAGATTATTTTTTTATTTGAAGTGTTGGCGAAAACAACAATCAAACTTCGAATGACCATGGCTATGAGAGAAGACAAGTCAAACCTTTGGAATTGGACTGACTCACCAAAATGGAAGCTAAAATGGAGGCATTTATAAATAAGTTAGAAGCATATGAAGAGAAACGAAAAAATTATGAAAGAACTCACCATTTTACAAGCACAATAATTGATGAATTTTGATTTAGTTTATCAACTAGAGCAAGCCAATAAATTGCAAAGTAAATGGTATATATTTCGACTCAACCCAAATATCCCCATACACTACCAATTTCTTAACATAAGAAATCAAGAAAACTTTTTTTATGTGAGCTATGGTATTGAGCACCAAAATATTGGTCAAGTCCCAAAGAATTTTGGGCACAATTCAATGGAGTATAATACTCAAGGAAGGTCAAGCTCAAATTATCAACAAAAAAAATCAAAACAAAGTTGTCCATAGATGATAAGTTAATGACATTGCTAATCAAGACTAAGTGGGGAAATTTGAATGCGACAATGAAGAGTATAAAAAAATAGATTGAACAACTAGCATTATCATTAAAATGGAAGAGCATGAATGAGCTATCTAGTAATACGGAATCCAACTCAAAGAAATGCTTGTCCATCATACTTTAGAAGTATAATAAAGCAAGTTGGGCAACATGAGGAGCAAACTAAAATTAAGTGAGATATTATTAATAGTGTCATGACTTTTACAAAAGTTGTGGCTCCAACCCTAATTGATTCAAAATCTATGGAGCCCAATGTTATGGCATTTATTAAGGTTGTGACATCCATCAGACAAAATGCACAACTCACTTCCCAAACTATGATTGATAAAGAATGTGAAGTGAGGTAACAATTAGTGACTACCTAAGGCAATGGAAAGAAGCATATGATAGAGAATGATGTAAGGTACTTTTCTCCTTATTTACCTTTTCGGAAAAGATTAAAGAAATGAAAAATGAATAAATAATTTGAGAAAATTTTTAATATTTTTTAGAAGCTAAAGGTTAATATTTCATTTCCCAAAGCATTATCTCATGTGCCTAACTATGTAAAGTTCATGAATGATGAAATAAGAGAAAGAGGAAGTTGGAGACGTAAGAAATCATAAATATGATAGAGAAAAGTAGTTCAATCAATCAATAAAACCTTTCAAGAAAATTAAATAATCCAAAAAAGTTTACTTTACCTATAATTATGGAGTATATATTTTGGAAGATACTATGTAATTTAAGAACAAATTTCAATTTGATGCCTTTTTAAATAACTTAAAGTTTGAAGCTCTGAAATCAATCAATCTCTCTCTCTCTCTCTCACTCCAAATGGAAGATCGATTGAATAAGCATTCAATGATTATTATTGAAGAAGTATTGATTAAGGTTGATGTGTTTGTTTTTACTATATATATTCTATTGATCTTGGGATGACTATTTTAGGCATCAAACAAGCCCTATTGATGTGAAGAAAAAAGAGTTTACACTTAGAGTGTGTGAAGAACATATCAAATTCTACATTTATAAGGGAGTTAAATATTTGGAGGATGACGAGAAAAGTTGTAGGAGGATAGATTATCTTCTTTGCAAAAAATTCAACAACATGCTAACATTTGTTGGACAAACTTTGTGAAAGAATATGGACCCAAAGAAGATGAGAGAGATAACATAGAAGAAATCTAGAGATATGAAAGTGATTGACCAGAAAGTGATGAAGATGACTATTTTAAAGTCACAATTTTCTTTAAAGCCATAGCTTCAAACAATTACAAAGAAAACTACTCTTAAGATGAAGAAAAAGAAAGTAAGATGGACAAATTTTTGATGCACAATTACAAAGAAAATGAAGAGGAGAAATTAAAATATATATATATATATGAAGTGAAGGAGTAGGCAAAATCTCAATTGGTGGCTAATAAAATAAATGATGAAGACATAGTAGAGATAGAAAATCTAGAGATTTCCAAGGGAACTGAGAAAAATGATAAAGTAATGATGAAAGTAATGGCTGCCAATAATGTGGTGACTTTAGATTTCTAGAAGCTAAAGAAAATATTTGTGGCTGCACATAGTATCTTGGCAATTGTGTTATAGAAAGTAAATACTCAAATGAAAGCCCATCACAATTCTGCGACACTTAAAAAAGTTGTGGCATCCAAGGAATAGAAGCTTAGTGTAAGAAGCTCAAAAGAAGCAAGTCGTTGAGATCATCCAATTTGAAAGAAGAACTAAAAAAAGGAATTAAAGAAATATACTTAAAAGCTAGCTTTGTTAGGTGAGATCATTGATGAAGTTATGAACTCATTGGTGGTTTAACTATGGATATCAAACATAGTCTAGCTTAAAAGGCAACACAAGAATTTTTTTTCTTGCACTGTATGATGTAATAACAATATGTATGTAGTCACACCATGACTGCCTACAATATGTATCATATATGAATTCTAAAAGCTAATCATGTAGCTCAAACCACACCATGATTCTTTAACTAACAAGAAAATAAGTAGCTCCACTATCTTGAAATACTATGAGACTTCAATTTAGTCATAACAAACACTCATTTAAAGGGAGAAAATTATAGTTTTTTTTTGCAGGTGGGGGATGTATTGATTGAGAATGGGTAGTGATTTTAGCCTATGAATTTATCAGGTATGTAAAATACCGAATAATACTTGTAATTTGGAATATTTTTTATATTAATTTGCTTGAAAAATGACTTTATTTGTAATGATTTCAAAAAATTGAGATTTTAAGGATTTTGACAAATATCTATGAAATCAAAAGTTGTTAGAGTGAAATATGTAGCTTGGTGGAGGTGGTGACCATATAAAGTCATGTGGGTTCCAGCAGCTCATATATGACTTAATTACACATTTGAGTACTTATAGATTTGTTTTGATATTCATTCTTGGTAGACACTCCACACATAGTTGTGGTAATCTTTGTACGTTATGATTCTTTCACCTTGTTGACACAATCTTTTTACTATACCACACATTAGTTTAGCTATAAATATTTTTTGAAGTTGCAATCAAACTAGCTCTAAACAACTTCATAGTTAAGACATTAATTTAGAGGTGTCAAATAGGCCTGGCTAGCCCGGCCCGAGGTTTTTCTAGGCTCAACCGGGCTGGCATGTCGTGACAAACACAACACACCATAGTATCGTGTTGTTCATAGCACAACATGGTTCCTAGGAGGGCAGCTCGATGTGGGCCCACAACCCGAAATCCACCAGATTCTGCTTCTTTTGGGTTGGGTTCGGGCAGTCAAAATTTTAAAACCCTAGGGTTTCGGTGCTGCCCCGTCGTGCCTCCATCGCCCGTTGGGCATGCCGAGCCTTGCCCGTCAGGCATTGGCACGTCTCCCCTCGTCGGGCATTGCTCGATGTGTGGGGCTGTCATGCCGTGCCCATGTGCCAGGCATGTCGTGCCGTGCCAGGAACGGCACGTGAGCCGAAAACTTTTGGCCCGGCATGGCATGACACATGGCGAGGCTGCACCCAACACGGGCCCAAGCACGGCACTGTAGCGTGCCGTGCCAGCTTGGCCCGTACCATTTGACACCTCTACATTAATTTCTTATTGCAGCAACTAAATATCTAACTAGTGCTAAAAGTCATGGCCTCCTCTAGATGTAATGACTTTTTGTCTACAAAACCACATATTACTCAAGGCAAAACCATAATTTTATTCTCATGTCATGACTTTTGGCTACAAAATATTACAATGTATCAAACTCAAGCCATAGCCAAAATAAGCATCATGACTCTTGACTTAAGAGAGAAACCAAAGTTATGGTTATTCTTCAATGTTATGATTGTGGGTTATATAAGTAAAATACACAAGCCACAAGCAAACATAGCTCCATGACATTGTGTTTCAAAGACTAAATGAACTAGCCATAATTATAAATCAATGCTACAACTTTGTATTATAATGACTAAATGAGTTGCTACATATTTTTCAACATCATGACTATCAAGCAAAGGAGAGAGACAAAGTTGTGGCTTGTACTTAGCACTAAAACTTTGTGTTATTGAATCGAAAGACTAAAACCATGATTTTTATTCATTTCCATGACTTCCAAGTAAAAAAAAAACATGTACCAAATGCTTGGATATATATGGAAAACCCTAAGAAACCAAAAAAAATCCACATGAGGCATGAAGAAGATGACCTAATGGGCTCTAAAACATTATTTCTTGGGTGAACTATGAGTAACAAGGGTGTTATAAATCACAAGCATAAATCCTATGAGGCAAATACATGCTGACCCCCTCTCAAGGGCAAATCTAAATGAAATTGAGCAAGCTTTTAGGAATTTATATTTTGAAACTTAAATTTTCCATATTGCTATGATTGGGCACTCAACTTCATATGAGATGAATTTATACTTATCTCATAAGTTATTCTCTCTAATTTTAAGCTGAAAGAAGACTTTATGAATGGTTTGATAAATCTATATGTGATAAATACTTAATATAATACTTTAATATCATATTTTGTTACAAATTTATTTGGTTATAGAAAGTTTAGAAGCTAAATAGAACCGAGACTAGGATTTTAGTTATTGATAGTTTTATACATGACTTGAGTGGAAGGTGATAGGTAAGCCACAAAACACACTAACATGTATGGTAGGAAGGAAGTGTTAGCTCTTCTGACCATGATGCAAGAGATAAACTCATATGCTGAAGCCCAAAATTGATGTGTGTTTAATCATTACAAATACGATACTTACGAAGCTGAAAGCACATATAATTTTTATAGGCCAATCCATTATCATGTGATATGTCTGAAAATATATTTTCCCTCAATTGATATTGGATAGTAAAAAATATATTTTCCCAAGGGTATCATATTTAGTGTGGGAGCCACCTACCATAGTGAGGAACGATGACATATAAACCATGTGCCAAACACTGTTGAAGCTGATTCATAAGGTTGTGATAATCTTATGTGTTAGTTTTGAGCATATGGTTTCCATTGATGAAACATGAGGGAAAACATATGTTAATTATATAAGTATAATGCTAACAAAGCAAAAAAGTATAAATACTTTTATTACCATATCAAATATCATCGAGAAAGATACTAGGAGTCTGAGAATAAAAATATGTATTTGAAGCAACCATTAAGAGAAATTAATGAGTTACTTAAAAGGTGAGAACTCGTGTATAATCTTTAAGCAAAGATGATTTGTTATCTTAGTAATAAAATATCAAAAGGATTGCTATGAAAGAATCATTATTATGAAGGGCTCAATAATTGATTACTACTTTGTATATCGATAGGGTAAGAGATTATTCATAATTATCAAAATTTTATTTTATGACTGGGCTCAACCACAATAAGGACATTTAAAATTCTATCCCATATAAAAAAATATCAATCATCTCTCAAATCTAGGATTTGCGACTTGAATCTTATTTATCATGCCTACTAGAATAGATATTAATTATCTTTGACTATTCTAACTCTAAATGCAATCCCTATAGGATTGATATCTAGACTAAATATTCATTATATTACTTGTATGACTAATATACTTGTTGAATAATATTGAACAAGATACTCTTACCCAACTAGCTTCTAGTACATACCTAATAATAAAAATTAGATATTGTAACAAAGTCATAGCACATAACACAACTCAAAAATAAATCATTAAATTACCTCCTAACTTGTACTCCATAGCTAGACCATTATTTGATCTCCAATTATCTCATAAATATCAATAGTCTAGGCAATCTTGTTAGTATAATCTTTCACTTATGCTTGCCTTCTCAAATTCTTCTTCAGCCTCATGTCATCTTCTAGAGTCTCTCATTTAGGCTGTTCTTCCATAGATACCATGACTTTGTGAAATATCATGATATCATTGCTTACGATCACCAATGATAAGGCCATGAATGGTTGTAGAGTCACGACATTAGGAATCGCCCTCTAGGTACCATTAGTAGTGGCTTTAGGAAAATTCACTTCATTTTTAAGCTTATATTTCTCCAATATCATGACTTTATCTCCTATCATGTATTCTTCATTGATCAAATAAAGTTGTGAGTTCTACTAAAATCATGACTTTCATTATTATAGTCACTTAAATATTAATCTTCCATCATATATTTAATGATTATTATCTTTACCTCATCTTTTTCTAGTAGCAAATCAACCATCAGCTATGGTCTTTCTTTAATTGTACTTCTTTTGTAATCTTGAAAATCTTCACAATAATTTCTCTTTGTTCTTAAATTGAGGATTCTATCATTTCAGTATCTTTCTTCACAACTTCGAAGTATTTAGACTTTATTCCTTTAGAAGTCCTGACTATGAAGAATGTTATGACTTCATTAAAGTCTTCTTCTTCATAGTAACTTACAATATTTTATTCACTCAAAAGTGTTTCTAGTTCATCATCTTGACTCTTTTTTGGGCTAACAATCTTTTATGAATTTCTTCCATTTATAGTTTATATTTTGTCTCATGGCAATGCATAGTATGCTTTCTATTCTATATTAATCTTCATTGTCATCATTTAGAATCTACTAGCTTTTGTAGAGGTTGAAATTCACTTTCTTTTTGCCTACATGAAGTGTGAATTCTCTATTATTGATACAGATTAATGTATGTTCTTCCTCCATGTCTAGCACAACAAAATCCATAGGAAATATATATTTATTAACCTTCACCAACCCATCTTCAATAATGCCTCTAAGAAACTAGATTGATTGGTGGGTCATCTTAATTGAGAGAGGGGTTGGAATTATTTCACCAAGGTTGATGACATTGTGATGCATAGAAAAGTCGAGGCTATCAAGAATAAAGTCATGACTAATCCTAGTGCAACAACATTCATGAGGGACACCATGCCAGCCGTGAACATAACTTTTGAGAAAGTCATGACTACTGAATAGTAGTGGTGCATAAAAATGATACAAAAATAGTTAATAGTTTCCTTCACAAAAATATCTTCACCAAGTTTAGCACACCATGATATATCATAAGTGATAAAAAAGTTATTTTGTAACCGATTGTTTATTACATATTTGACAATGTATGGGAATAGGCATAAGATAGGGCTTATATATCATCTACAAACAAATAGAGAGATCAAAAAGATATTGGAAAAGATAATCAACCCTTCTAGAAAAGATTGATCTCAACATTTGGAGGAAGCATTATAAGCTTATGTAACCATGTTTAAAACTTCATTGGAGATATTTCTTTATCAACTTAATTTTGGTAAAGCTTGTCATTTACCAGTTGAACTAGAACATCGAGCATGATGGATCATTTAGCAATTGAACTATAATATGAATAATACAAAAGAAATGAGAAATCTACAAATAAGTGAACTAGAGGTATTAGAGAATGAAGCATATAACAATTTACTAATTTATAAAGATAAAACAAAAATATGACATGATAAAAATCTACATATAAGAAGTTTAAAATAGGGGAGAAGATATTGGATTTTAACTCTTAGCTTAAGTTATTCTCATGAAAGTTAAATTTTTAATGGTATGGACCCTTTGTAATTATAATTGTGACTCATTGTAGAACAATCATGGTGAAATCAAAAAATAGAGAGGAATTCAAATTAAATGGTCAAATAGTGAATCATTACATGACTTCAACAATAGTTATGGAGGATCCAAAGGAATTATAAACAGAAATGGAGCTAGGAACAAAAATCATAACTTTGATCAGTGTCACGACTAAGAGATAAAGCTAATTAAAGATGCTACCACAAATTTCATTACAATGACTTTGAAGATTTAGGGAAAAAAAAAAGCTTAAAGTATAGCTAAAAAAAAAAGCTATATCGATCCTTAAAGTCACTACATCTAGGGCTATTTCTTTTTGTCAACATATAAATGAGTCATTTATATGTAGGTCTAAAACTAAATTTGTTTGAGTTCCACGACTATATTTGTAGGTCTAAAAAGATTTGTGTGAGTATGTACATGTATTCCATCATGCCATATAGAAAAAAAATCTTGAGTTACCTCCCAAGTAGCACTATGTTTAACATCCACAGCTAGACCATCAAGTAGTTGTGACCTCCATTAGTAATCTCATCTATCTAGGTTAGCCTTTTTATATAATCTCTTAATTCTGCTTTTCTTCCTAAACTTTATTTGTGTATTGAATCATATTTTATTTCCTTGGGGATTCCTTCTTTTCTTTCTCTTTCCCATGTCATGACTTTTTAAATCACCACAACTTATTATTCTCTAGATGTAGTGACTTTAAGGATCGATATAGCTTTTTTTTTTAGCTATACTTTAAGCTTTTTTTTTTCCCTAAATCTTCAAAGTCATTGTAATGAAATTTGTGGTAGCATCTTTAATTAGCTTTATCTCTTAGTCGTGACACTGATCAAAGTTATGATTTTTGTTCCTAGCTCCATTTCTGTTTATAATTCCTTTGGATCCTCCATAACTATTGTTGAAGTCATGTAATGATTCACTATTTGACCATTTAATTTGAATTCCTCTCTATTTTTTGATTTCACCATGATTGTTCTACAATGAGTCACAATTATAATTACAAAGGGTCCATACCATTAAAAATTTAACTTTCATGAGAATAACTTAAGCTAAGAGTTAAAATCCAATATCTTCTCCCCTATTTTAAACTTCTTATATGTAGATTTTTATCATGTCATATTTTTGTTTTATCTTTATAAATTAGTAAATTGTTATATGCTTCATTCTCTAATACCTCTAGTTCACTTATTTGTAGATTTCTCATTTCTTTTGTATTATTCATATTATAGTTCAATTGCTAAATGATCCATCATGCTCGATGTTCTAGTTCAACTGGTAAATGACAAGCTTTACCAAAATTAAGTTGATAAAGAAATATCTCCAATGAAGTTTTAAACATGGTTACATAAGCTTATAATGCTTCCTCCAAATGTTGAGATCAATCTTTTCTAGAAGGGTTGATTATCTTTTCCAATATCTTTTTGATCTCTCTATTTGTTTGTAGATGATATATAAGCCCTATCTTATGCCTATTCCCATACATTGTCAAATATGTAATAAACAATCGGTTACAAAATAACTTTTTTATCACTTATGATATATCATGGTGTGCTAAACTTGGTGAAGATATTTTTGTGAAGGAAACTATTAACTATTTTTGTATCATTTTTATGCACCACTACTATTCAGTAGTCATGACTTTCTCAAAAGTTATGTTCACGGCTGGCATGGTGTCCCTCATGAATGTTGTTGCACTAGGATTAGTCATGACTTTATTCTTGATAGCCTCGACTTTTCTATGCATCACAATGTCATCAACCTTGGTGAAATAATTCCAACCCCTCTCTCAATTAAGATGACCCACCAATCAATCTAGTTTCTTAGAGGCATTATTGAAGATGGGTTGGTGAAGGTTAATAAATATATATTTCCTATGGATTTTGTTGTGCTAGACATGGAGGAAGAACATACATTAATCTGTATCAATAATAGAGAATTCACACTTCATGTAGGCAAAAAGAAAGTGAATTTCAACCTCTACAAAAGCTAGTAGATTCTAAATGATGACAATGAAGATTAATATAGAATAGAAAGCATACTATGCATTGCCATGAGACAAAATATAAACTATAAATGGAAGAAATTCATAAAAGATTGTTAGCCCAAAAAAGAGTCAAGATGATGAACTAGAAACACTTTTGAGTGAATAAAATATTGTAAGTTACTATGAAGAAGAAGACTTTAATGAAGTCATAACATTCTTCATAGTCAGGACTTCTAAAGGAATAAAGTCTAAATACTTCGAAGTTGTGAAGAAAGATACTGAAATGATAGAATCCTCAATTTAAGAACAAAGAGAAATTATTGTGAAGATTTTCAAGATTACAAAAGAAGTACAATTAAAGAAAGACCATAGCTGATGGTTGATTTGCTACTAGAAAAAGATGAGGTAAAGATAATAATCATTAAATATATGATGGAAGATTAATATTTAAGTGACTATAATAATGAAAGTCATGATTTTAGTAGAACTCACAACTTTATTTGATCAATGAAGAATACATGATAGGAGATAAAGTCATGATATTGGAGAAATATAAGCTTAAAAATGAAGTGAATTTTCCTAAAGCCACTACTAATGGTACCTAGAGGGCGATTCCTAATGTCGTGACTCTACAACCATTCATGGCCTTATCATTGGTGATCGTAAGCAATGATATCATGATATTTCACAAAGTCATGGTATCTATGGAAGAACAGCCTAAATGAGAGACTCTAGAAGATGACATGAGGCTGAAGAAGAATTTGAGAAGGCAAGCATAAGTGAAAGATTATACTAACAAGATTGCCTAGACTATTGATATTTATGAGATAATTGGAGATCAAATAATGGTCTAGCTATGGAGTACAAGTTAGGAGGTAATTTAATGATTTATTTTTGAGTTGTGTTATGTGCTATGACTTTGTTACAATATCTAATTTTTATTATTAGGTATGTACTAGAAGCTAGTTGGGTAAGAGTATCTTGTTCAATATTATTCAACAAGTATATTAGTCATACAAGTAATATAATGAATATTTAGTCTAGATATCAATCCTATAGGGATTGCATTTAGAGTTAGAATAGTCAAAGATAATTAATATCTATTCTAGTAGGCATGATAAATAAGATTCAAGTCGCAAATCCTAGATTTGAGAGATGATTGATATTTTTTTATATGGGATAGAATTTTAAATGTCCTTATTGTGGTTGAGCCCAGTCATAAAATAAAATTTTGATAATTATGAATAATCTCTTACCCTATCGATATACAAAGTAGTAATCAATTATTGAGCCCTTCATAATAATGATTCTTTCATAGCAATCCTTTTGATATTTTATTACTAAGATAACAAATCATCTTTGCTTAAAGATTATACACGAGTTCTCACCTTTTAAGTAACTCATTAATTTCTCTTAATGGTTGCTTCAAATACATATTTTTATTCTCAGACTCCTAGTATCTTTCTCGATGATATTTGATATGGTAATAAAAGTATTTATACTTTTTTGCTTTGTTAGCATTATACTTATATAATTAACATATGTTTTCCCTCATGTTTCATCAATGGAAACCATATGCTCAAAACTAACACATAAGATTATCACAACCTTATGAATCAGCTTCAACAGTGTTTGGCACATGGTTTATATGTCATCGTTCCTCACTATGGTAGGTGGCTCCCACACTAAATATGATACCCTTGGGAAAATATATTTTTTACTATCCAATATCAATTGAGGGAAAATATATTTTCAGACATATCACATGATAATGGATTGGCCTATAAAAATTATATGTGCTTTCAGCTTCGTAAGTATCGTATTTGTAATGATTAAACACACATCAATTTTGGGCTTCAGCATATGAGTTTATCTCTTGCATCATGGTCAGAAGAGCTAACACTTCCTTCCTACCATACATGTTAGTGTGTTTTGTGGCTTACCTATCACCTTCCACTCAAGTCATGTATAAAACTATCAATAACTAAAATCCTAGTCTCGGTTCTATTTAGCTTCTAAACTTTCTATAACCAAATAAATTTGTAACAAAATATGATATTAAAGTATTATATTAAGTATTTATCACATATAGATTTATCAAACCATTCATAAAGTCTTCTTTCAGCTTAAAATTAGAGAGAATAACTTATGAGATAAGTATAAATTCATCTCATATGAAGTTGAGTGCCCAATCATAGCAATATGGAAAATTTAAGTTTCAAAATATAAATTCCTAAAAGCTTGCTCAATTTCATTTAGATTTGCCCTTGAGAGGGGGTCAGCATGTATTTGCCTCATAGGATTTATGCTTGTGATTTATAACACCCTTGTTACTCATAGTTCACCCAAGAAATAATGTTTTAGAGCCCATTAGGTCATCTTCTTCATGCCTCATGTGGATTTTTTTTGGTTTCTTAGGGTTTTCCATATATATCCAAGCATTTGGTACATGTTTTTTTTTTACTTGGAAGTCATGGAAATGAATAAAAATCATGGTTTTAGTCTTTCGATTCAATAACACAAAGTTTTAGTGCTAAGTACAAGCCACAACTTTGTCTCTCTCCTTTGCTTGATAGTCATGATGTTGAAAAATATGTAGCAACTCATTTAGTCATTATAATACAAAGTTGTAGCATTGATTTATAATTATGGCTAGTTCATTTAGTCTTTGAAACACAATGTCATGGAGCTATGTTTGCTTGTGGCTTGTGTATTTTACTTATATAACCCACAATCATAACATTGAAGAATAACCATAACTTTGGTTTCTCTCTTAAGTCAAGAGTCATGATGCTTATTTTGGCTATGGCTTGAGTTTGATACATTGTAATATTTTGTAGCCAAAAGTCATGACATGAGAATAAAATTATGGTTTTGCCTTGAGTAATATGTGGTTTTGTAGACAAAAAGTCATTACATCTAGAGGAGGCCATGACTTTTAGCACTAGTTAGATATTTAGTTGCTGCAATAAGAAATTAATGTAGAGGTGTCAAATGGTACGGGCCAAGCTGGCACGGCACGCTACAGTGCCGTGCTTGGGCCCGTGTTGGGTGCAGCCTCGCCATGTGTCATGCCATGCCGGGCCAAAAGTTTTCGGCTCACGTGCCGTTCCTGGCACGGCACGACATGCCTGGCACATGGGCACGGCATGACAGCCCCACACATCGAGCAATGCCCGACGAGGGGAGACGTGCCAATGCCTGACGGGCAAGGCTCGGCATGCCCAACGGGCGATGGAGGCACGACGGGGCAGCACCGAAACCCTAGGGTTTTAAAATTTTGACTGCCCGAACCCAACCCAAAAGAAGCAGAATCTGGTGGATTTCGGGTTGTGGGCCCACATCGAGCTGCCCTCCTAGGAACCATGTTGTGCTATGAACAACACGATACTATGGTGTGTTGTGTTTGTCACGACATGCCAGCCCGGTTGAGCCTAGAAAAACCTCGGGCCGGGCTAGCCAGGCCTATTTGACACCTCTAAATTAATGTCTTAACTATGAAGTTGTTTAGAGCTAGTTTGATTGCAACTTCAAAAAATATTTATAGCTAAACTAATGTGTGGTATAGTAAAAAGATTGTGTCAACAAGGTGAAAGAATCATAACGTACAAAGATTACCACAACTATGTGTGGAGTGTCTACCAAGAATGAATATCAAAACAAATCTATAAGTACTCAAATGTGTAATTAAGTCATATATGAGCTGCTGGAACCCACATGACTTTATATGGTCACCACCTCCACCAAGCTACATATTTCACTCTAACAACTTTTGATTTCATAGATATTTGTCAAAATCCTTAAAATCTCAATTTTTTGAAATCATTACAAATAAAGTCATTTTTCAAGCAAATTAATATAAAAAATATTCCAAATTACAAGTATTATTCGGTATTTTACATACCTGATAAATTCATAGGCTAAAATCACTACCCATTCTCAATCAATACATCCCCCACCTGCAAAAAAAAACTATAATTTTCTCCCTTTAAATGAGTGTTTGTTATGACTAAATTGAAGTCTCATAGTATTTCAAGATAGTGGAGCTACTTATTTTCTTGTTAGTTAAAGAATCATGGTGTGGTTTGAGCTACATGATTAGCTTTTAGAATTCATATATGATACATATTGTAGGCAGTCATGGTGTGACTACATACATATTGTTATTACATCATACAGTGCAAGAAAAAAAATTCTTGTGTTGCCTTTTAAGCTAGACTATGTTTGATATCCATAGTTAAACCACCAATGAGTTCATAACTTCATCAATGATCTCACCTAACAAAGCTAGCTTTTAAGTATATTTCTTTAATTCCTTTTTTTAGTTCTTCTTTCAAATTGGATGATCTCAACGACTTGCTTCTTTTGAGCTTCTTACACTAAGCTTCTATTCCTTGGATGCCACAACTTTTTTAAGTGTCGCAGAATTGTGATGGGCTTTCATTTGAGTATTTACTTTCTATAACACAATTGCCAAGATACTATGTGCAGCCACAAATATTTTCTTTAGCTTCTAGAAATCTAAAGTCACCACATTATTGGCAGCCATTACTTTCATCATTACTTTATCATTTTTCTCAGTTCCCTTGGAAATCTCTAGATTTTCTATCTCTACTATGTCTTCATCATTTATTTTATTAGCCACCAATTGAGATTTTGCCTACTCCTTCACTTCATATATATATATATATTTTAATTTCTCCTCTTCATTTTCTTTGTAATTGTGCATCAAAAATTTGTCCATCTTACTTTCTTTTTCTTCATCTTAAGAGTAGTTTTCTTTGTAATTGTTTGAAGCTATGGCTTTAAAGAAAATTGTGACTTTAAAATAGTCATCTTCATCACTTTCTGGTCAATCACTTTCATATCTCTAGATTTCTTCTATGTTATCTCTCTCATCTTCTTTGGGTCCATATTCTTTCACAAAGTTTGTCCAACAAATGTTAGCATGTTGTTGAATTTTTTGCAAAGAAGATAATCTATCCTCCTACAACTTTTCTCGTCATCCTCCAAATATTTAACTCCCTTATAAATGTAGAATTTGATATGTTCTTCACACACTCTAAGTGTAAACTCTTTTTTCTTCACATCAATAGGGCTTGTTTGATGCCTAAAATAGTCATCCCAAGATCAATAGAATATATATAGTAAAAACAAACACATCAACCTTAATCAATACTTCTTCAATAATAATCATTGAATGCTTATTCAATCGATCTTCCATTTGGAGTGAGAGAGAGAGAGAGAGATTGATTGATTTCAGAGCTTCAAACTTTAAGTTATTTAAAAAGGCATCAAATTGAAATTTGTTCTTAAATTACATAGTATCTTCCAAAATATATACTCCATAATTATAGGTAAAGTAAACTTTTTTGGATTATTTAATTTTCTTGAAAGGTTTTATTGATTGATTGAACTACTTTTCTCTATCATATTTATGATTTCTTACGTCTCCAACTTCCTCTTTCTCTTATTTCATCATTCATGAACTTTACATAGTTAGGCACATGAGATAATGCTTTGGGAAATGAAATATTAACCTTTAGCTTCTAAAAAATATTAAAAATTTTCTCAAATTATTTATTCATTTTTCATTTCTTTAATCTTTTCTGAAAAGGTAAATAAGGAGAAAAGTACCTTACATCATTCTCTATCATATGCTTCTTTCCATTGCCTTAGGTAGTCACTAATTGTTACCTCACTTCACATTCTTTATCAATCATAGTTTGGGAAGTGAGTTGTGCATTTTGTCTGATGGATGTCACAACCTTAATAAATGCCATAACATTGGGCTCCATAGATTTTGAATCAATTAGGGTTGGAGCCACAACTTTTGTAAAAGTCATGACACTATTAATAATATCTCACTTAATTTTAGTTTGCTCCTCATGTTGCCCAACTTGCTTTATTATACTTCTAAAGTATGATGGACAAGCATTTCTTTGAGTTGGATTCCGTATTACTAGATAGCTCATTCATGCTCTTCCATTTTAATGATAATGCTAGTTGTTCAATCTATTTTTTTATACTCTTCATTGTCGCATTCAAATTTCCCCACTTAGTCTTGATTAGCAATGTCATTAACTTATCATCTATGGACAACTTTGTTTTGATTTTTTTTGTTGATAATTTGAGCTTGACCTTCCTTGAGTATTATACTCCATTGAATTGTGCCCAAAATTCTTTGGGACTTGACCAATATTTTGGTGCTCAATACCATAGCTCACATAAAAAAAGTTTTCTTGATTTCTTATGTTAAGAAATTGGTAGTGTATGGGGATATTTGGGTTGAGTCGAAATATATACCATTTACTTTGCAATTTATTGGCTTGCTCTAGTTGATAAACTAAATCAAAATTCATCAATTATTGTGCTTGTAAAATGGTGAGTTCTTTCATAATTTTTTCGTTTCTCTTCATATGCTTCTAACTTATTTATAAATGCCTCCATTTTAGCTTCCATTTTGGTGAGTCAGTCCAATTCCAAAGGTTTGACTTGTCTTCTCTCATAGCCATGGTCATTCGAAGTTTGATTGTTGTTTTCGCCAACACTTCAAATAAAAAAATAATCTTTCTCGTGAGATTTATTAATATTCAAATCATTCGAAGCTACATTAATAGTATATCTTGTCATATTATTAAGTTGATTATAAAGGTTTGGTTTTAGAACCACAATTTAAATCTATGTTGAGGGCATTTCCTCAACAACTCCATAAATGCTCCAATGCAACATACAAAGTCTCTAACTCCTCCTAGTAGAATTAGCTTATCTTACTCATCCACTTATCAACCATGAGATGAATTTGAGATAGGAAAAATATTGTGAGGAAAATCTGCACAAGTTCATTCCAACTCTCAAAGGATCATCGAGATAAATATTAAACTAACTTCATGTTTTGTCTTTCAAAGAGAAAGAAAATAAATATAATATGATCACATCAAGGCTAACTCCATTTATTTAATTGTGTCACATAATTCTAAAAACATAGTAACGTGCCCATTCAGATCCTTTGATATTTTCTCACTATATTGATGCTACCGAATAATTTTAATGAGACTATGCTTCAACTCAAAATAGAGGTGTCAAACAGGTAGTGCCAAGCTGACATTACTCTTTTTTTTTTCTCAGCCCAATCAGGCCACCATGCCATGCCGTGAGTAACAAAAATGCCACATGACTGACCAATTAAAATCAACCGCGTGGCTGCATGTTTTTTAAAAAATGGAATATCTCGTGACAAGGCGATCAAATTAAAAAAAAAACTAAAAATAGCCCAATCAACAGCTCATCAGAGATCTGATCAAGCAGTCACCTGGGCCTGTTTACCATGTGGTCAGGCCAGGCACATGGGTCTTGCCTGGTCTGGCACGAGGCAAGGTTCATGTCAACCCAACACGGCATGAACTATGCCAAGGGGCAGCCCGACCCGACTTGAGGCACGGTTCCAGACCATGTCATGTCGGGCCTGGCACTATTGAACCGTGCTCTACCCCAAGCCGTTCATGCTTCATGGGCCACCAAATTCCTTTGACCTCTAACTCAAAATAGTTCGCTTCCACTAGTTACTTGTGAATTTCTAAATAATTGCCCAATGTATACTAATGATTAGGTTGTTGGATAGCCTAATCCTCACTACCTTGGGTCTCTCTATTATTTCTCATTCCTTCCATAGCCTCTTTCTATTTCAAAATATCTCTCCTTATTTTCTCGATCTCTTGGTTCAAATGTGTTAGCTTAGTCTCAAAGTTTTTTCTCATATAAGGATGTTGGTAGAAAATAAAGAAAAAAAAATTGAACTAAAAATGAAGAAAAAAATAAAGAAAAAAAACAGAATTGATTACAAGATAAATATAAAATATGCAATACAAATCTTAGTGAAAGAAAACAAGATAATATTTTCAAAACTCCAAAAAATAAAAATACACATTTTCAAGAGTCGTTATATCAAATAAAGTTGACCAATCAAACTAAACATCAATCCCCTATAGCGACACCAAAAACTTGGTGTGTAGTAATGACTAATCATCCTAGAAAAAAAAACAATCATGACAATAATACTAAAAACTTATTATTTTATTATAACACCTAATTTTCATGGATAAATTTATCCCAAGAAATAGTTGGGTGATAGTCTCTTATCTGCCATTTTTTACAAGAATATGGGTTGTACAAGTAATAAAGTGAACTTTTAGTCTAGATATTGATACTATATATAGGAATTGTTCTCAGAGAAAGATTAATCATTGAGAATTAACAATTATTCTAGTAGGCATGATAAATATGATTCAAGTTGTATATCCTAGATTTTAGGGATGATTAATATTTTTATAAGTGATAAAATTTCAAATGGCCTTATGACTATGCTCAGTTATAGAAAGAAAGTTGGATAATTATGAATCATCTCTTGTCCTACTAGTATACAAGATGACTATCAACTATTAAGTTATTTCCAATGATGTTCTCCTCATAATTGTTTCTTCAATAGTTTAACACCAATATAACAAATTATCATTGCTCAATGATCATTCATGTCCTCATCTTTTACGAACTTGTTAACTTTCCTTAATGGTTTCTTTGGATACATATTCTTATTCTCTAACCTCTAGTATCTTTCTTGATGAAAATTGATATGATAATATAGAATTTGGATTTTTGGTGTTGTTAGCACCATATTCATATAGTTAAATATTTTCCCCCAATGTTTCATCGGTGACAATCATATGCTCGAAACTAACTCATAAGACTTTCACAACCATAGATTTCCTATCACCATTCCCTACAATGGCAAGTGACTCTCACACTAGAGGTGAAACCCTTTGGAAAAAAATTTATTTACTTGCTTAACATAAATTGAGCACTAATTCCTTGAAGACATATATAATCGATTAGCCTATAAAAGTATTTGTGCTTTCGGCTTCTTAAGAACTATATTCACAATAATTAAACATACCTCAATTTTGAGTTTTGGCATATGGGTTTGTTTTATGCATCATGGTCGAAAAGATCATTACTTCCTTCTTATCATATGCATGAATGTGTTTTATGACTTACATGTCATCATCCCCCACTCAAACCATATATGAACCTAGCAATAGTCAAAACCCCAATCTTAGTTCTATTTAACTACCAAATTATCCAAAACTAAAAAAAATTACAAAAAACATCACATTAAAGTATTAAAATAAATTATATTAAAACTGAGAAAAGCCCTATTATGAAATCCACTTTACAAAAATATCTATCAAAGACAAGTTCATTTACAAAAATAAGTTCTTATATTCGATAAATGTTTAAGTTTAGGTTAACAAGTAATATGCTTGAGATCGCTTGCTCATCCCAAACCATAACTCCCCCCCCCCCAAAAAAATAAATATACATGGTCACGATGAATTCTTATGACTAGATTTAAGTATCATAGGATCTAATATTAATGTAACGACTTCAAGCAAATATATCTATAGTCATGGCAATGTCTGAGTTCCATGACTATAATTGTGGGTTATTAGGCATGTATATATGTTTATATGGTGGATATGGGTGTTTATATATATATAGTTTTTGGTTACCCCTAAACAACACTACGTTTAATGTACATATCTAGATTATCAAAAACTATTTAGCTTCATTGGAGATATCATATGTCCATTCAATTTTTTTAGTATATTATTTCACTTCCTTGATAATCTCTTTATTCAGTCTTTCTTTAGATATAATCATCCATAAGGTTGTCTTCATAGTTGATTCCACAAATTTAGTAAACCTTGTGGCTTTTGCTCCATTCCATTGTCCATTTTCTTTATGGATCTCAAAGTCGTGGCACTAAGTAACACTGTGGCATTGCCTTTGAGCTCTTCTTTTTCTTTTTCTTTCTATAGTTCTAAATTCATGGTGCTGTGATTAGCCATGGAATTTTTTTTTGAACCTTTTTTTTCCTTGTCTTTATGTAACTACAAAGTCATGATAATATGCATAGTTGTGACTCTTTTTTTTAAGTTTCAGATGAACTGGTTCGTATTGTAACTCCGAACTCTTGCCATTGGGTATAATCATAGCTTTTTCTTCTGTCCTTTCTTGATCATTTTCATTTTATATCACTAAATTCATGGAACTTGGCATAGATTCAACTTTATCTTTTATCTTTTCTTTGCTATTTTCATTATGGAACCTCAAAGTTACAACAATATGCACAGCTACAGCTTTATCCTTGATTTTCTCTTCCTTGAATTCTATCACAACCTTGTCTTTTTCTTTGGATATATCCTTTTCTTTAGAGCTATCATCATAAGTCTTTTCAGATTCACAACTTTGAAGAATGTTATGACTTCAAAGCAATCATCTTTCTCTATTTTCTCAATTTTATAACTCCATTATACTTTTTCATCTTCTTTTTCATTGTAATCAAAAATTCAAAGTTGTTCATATGCATCATATACTAAATTGCACTCACAATTCCAACATTCTTCTAGTCCATACATTTCATCTTCATTCGGCCAATAAACTTCTACAAAGTCTTTCCACTAAAAACCTACTTTTTGTTATATAGAAGTACTAAGATTTTCAATCTTTCAATACCTTGTTTCATAGTCATCTAGACTCTATAAAGCCATTATAAATATTAGTCTTTACTTGTCCTCACTGACATAGAAAGTAAATTCTTCCCTCTTAACATCGATGGGACATTGTCTCTTGGCAAAAACTAGGCATCCCAAAATCAATAGTATGTATTGATCTTTATTCATATTTAAAACTTTATTATCCAATTGAAAGTTAAAAATACTAACCTTGACCAATACATCTTCAATTATTTTATTTGGCCACTAGCTTGTCTAATTTATCACTTGGCGACAGAGAGCGATTATAGTAATTTTACCAAAATTTAATTATTGTGCAATGGATAGGTGAATCAAGTTGATACTTGATCCCAAATTGAATAATGTCTTCTGAATTATGTGCTTTTCAATAGTTCAAGGTATATTATAATTTTTGAGATTTTTTAATTTCTAAGGTATTTTTCTTTGAATAATGGCATTCTACTTCTTAGTCATATTTATCATTCTATATGTCTCCAATATTTTTTTATTACTCATTATATCTTTGATAAATTTGACATAATTTGGCATTTGGACTATATTTTTAATAAATGATATATTCACTTTTAATTTTTGAAAAATATTCAGAAATTTTTTGAAAGTATTTATCTATTTTTTTTCTTTATTGTGGAAATTGAAGATTAATTGGAAAATTATCTTTGGTTTCATTTTGATTCATTTTTTCTGTTCATGGCTTCAAGTAAGCTCTATTTTCTTATATGATTCTTCATTTCATTTTTTCTCCTCTTCGAATGAAACTTAGTTTTGCCCTTTTTTTTTGGAATCATGGTTATGATAGTATCATGATATTATAGTTATTATTTATCTAGTCTTCTTTAGTTAAGGTAGTAGATTCTTAGAGAATTTTAGGTTGATCCGCAAGTTTTGAGAAAGTCAGGGCATTTTACCCCTAAAATTTATAAAATTCTCTTATACAAAGTCAACTTTTACCTTTGGAGTTGCAACACTTTGAAGATTCGTGGAATTTTCTTCCTCAAATAATCCAGAATTTTTTTGTCCTGACTGCCTTTGTATTAATGCCACTTCTAAGCAATATTGAGAAACAATATATTTGATTTATCTTCATATCACTTGTAAATTCATCCATTCCCATTCCCTTTATTAATACTCAAAACTACTAACATGATGAACAATGTTTCTCGTTATCAAATTCATTTCATTCATCTTAGCTTTAAGTACTCACATTCTCTTTCTTGGTCATTCTTCTTCTTCTTCTAAATTTTTTCTATGATGATTTGTATGCTATTATCTACAATCAGTTTTTCTTCTCTTCATGATAGTTGACAATTAAAATTAGAGATCCCTTTATTTGTGGAGTGCACCACATTATTCCCATATTTTTTGAGTATTTCTCAATATGTTGTAGCCAAGTCACATAGTTTTCGTATGAAAGATTTTTGTGATTTCTCACATTCGAAAGATAATGCATTGGGAATTATTATTGGGTAAAATTACATGTCCTTTTCTTTGTATTTAGTTTGTCTCTTCTATTTGATAAATAGGCTTCAATTCCACTAATTCATATGGAAGTAAAGCAGTAGCCTCCCATGAAAGGATAATACATTGGGAACTATTATTAATGATTCTAATTATATATATATATATATATATATATATATATATATATATATATAATTAAAATTAATTTAATATGAATCATTTAATTTAATAATAAAATCAAATAATTCAATTCTAATCAAATTAACTATTCTAATTATTTACACATACATCCTTTAAAGAAATACAAATCTTTAAAATATTTCATATGGCTCTAAATAAAATAATGGAATAGACCCTAGCATAAATAATATCTTGGTCTTACCATGTAAATTATTTTATACTATAATTTAGATTAATTATAATTTATATCATTATAAAATTGTAATTGTACTTCCTCACTTTTTTAGAGTATTTTCTACATTTTGTTACTCAACACTATTTAAATTCCTTATGTTAAGATTATATATATCCATTAATCGAATTAAATTATTGATAATCTAATCAACTAATCTCTGATTATTATTTTTTTAGACTTTTCTATTAACTTATTTGAAATGTCATATCAGAATCTACTTATAAAGTTTGAAAATATCAAATTTTATAATCTTTCTTAATGGGGCATCAACAGTCCTTCTAACATGAAGTAAATTTTATTAGTAATTAATATTTAGCATATACTTGATAAAGTTATCTAATTCATAGAGTTCCTAAATATATTTCTAGATCTCACTCGTTATGAATCAAAATAACTATTGACAAGTACACAAATATTAATTACTTCAAGAATAAGAGTAATAATATTTATAATAGTAATGACATATTTTATTTTATGTGTTAGTATAAAATACTTAAATTTGAGTAGTCCTATTTAATAAACTTAAGTATACTAGTACTAGAAGTTAGAACTTCACTATTCACCATAGTTAAGATAGACCTATTGAAATCTTGTATTACAAGCTTACCGATAGATTATCCAATTCTCTCTGGATTGTGAAAAAAAACTTATATTCCACAAGAACTATTGACTTGATCTTCTATGTATAAGTCAAACTCTATGCATCAAATCATCTACTATATAGAATAAATGACACAAACATTATCTCTTCGGAGGCTTTCGATAAATTTGGAAATGACACAGCCGACACAATTCATAAAGAGGTAGTATGGTATGACTCATTGACATAGATTTTGGGTGGGTCATGATGGGTCATGCTAGGTCATGCCAAGTCAAGTAAGGCATGACCATGCCAACTCAAGGCATCAGTTGACTCATCAATGATTGATCGAACTTCTTACACAATTCATGTGGTATCGATATTGATAAAAATTTACTTTACTACTTGTATGATTTGTATAATTATGGGACTGTTGAACAAGAGACCCTTATCTAATGTAGTTTTAGCTTATTACTTAAATTAAAAAATCATAACTAAGTATAACAAAGTCAAAGCATTGACCCAGACTAATGAGGATACTCACAATGTAAAAAATAATAGTAATAATAATAATAATAATAATAATAATAATAATAATAATAATAATAATAATAATAATGTTACCTAGTTATGTAGGTTCATTCCTAACTTTGTGTTGAAATTACTAAATTTTGGTAGCCACTTTCAATTTCACCAACTAAAAACTAGTGACTGTGAACTAAAAAGATTGATCACTAATCACATGACTTGATTTTTGGAAAAAATAAAAGATTTTTTTCACTTTTTACTGTGCTGGTATATCATGGCCAAGACATAAAATGTATAAACATACACCAGCTTACACACAATTACATATACATATATAGACATAAAAATATACTTTTTATATCAATTGATTTATGTGGCATATGCATGAATGGTTTTTTATCACCCTTTTCCTTCTCCCTCTAAACTCAACTCATATTATTTTTAGACCCCAGGTAAGACTCATCCAAACAACATGATAAATTTACCTAGCAATTATCTTAAAGAGCATATCTGACATTCAAGAGGATCAAACTCATAATCCCATGATAAGATTATGTATCTTATTTATTAAACGGATTATCATATTGGTGCATATTCATGAATGCTTAATAAATAATATACATTTTCTTAATTAACAATTGCTCAATTAGATTGAATGAAATATACATTAATTTGATGTGTATATAAAATATTAATTAAAATCTTTATACAAAGTTTATTCTTAAAAAGATCAACTAATAAACATGTAACTTGAGCACACTAAATATTTGCTTTTTAGGCGATCTAATCTTAAAACATTTTAATATCATAAAAAAAATATTAATTTGGACATAATTCACCCCTAATTGGTTCTAAAAAAAGAATCTAATGTGTCTGAGAAGTTTCATTTGCCCACAATAATACTTGACTATCAAAAATAATTTAATATTGAAAGCATGTAAAAATGAAAATGAAGATCATACCCAATACACTATTAGTGCATAAGATTCACACTTTAACATGAGTTATGAGAGGTATTAATAGCTTGATCCCAACTTCTAAAAATCAAAGAGTTGTCTCATAAGTTTCAACACAAAACTTATTACTCTTGAATGAGAACTATTCCTATCATACCAAGGCATGACTTCTAAAACATATTAACAAACACAATAACTTTTAAAATGATCAATAATTACAATATAATTATTACCCAAATATTTTTAATTTTAAAATTATCAAGATAAGTGTATGATATAAGTTGTGAAATAACATAAAAAACATGTAAATATGTATTATTTAATATATATGTGATTAAGCAAAAATGCCATGCTTTACTACTAAATGCGTTTTTAGGTGGCCGCTTTGACTTTGTAGTTTGCACAAATCATAACATTATTTGGCGGGGCCGAGCAAAGATCTTCTTTCCCACCAGGTCTGCATTTCACAAATATCAATTTTAGTTACAACATTTTCTTTGACATTCAAATCATTTTAATTCGGATGAATAAAATTATTATATCGTAGCCATCATATGTTTTTTGCCATTAAAATTTAGGAGAGTTTGCCTTGTCAAAATTTGTTTGGGAAGTTCAGTGTCACACACTCCTGGACTTTACCATAAAGGCAAATCCAATGAAGTCCATCTGCAACCTGAAAGGAGTGTTGTGATATCATGTTGAGAACATCAGAATTCAATTGGAAAATGACGAATCCAATTGATTAATTGCCTCGAAACATAACTGATTCATTGCCAACCCAACTGTCATTCTTGTTGGCTCCAGAACACGATTGTGGATGAGCAGCAGCTAGAATCTCACCAGCTTGATTAGTGCCTAGGTGAATCATCATCTACCTCATAGTACCGATCAAGCGTCGTTGAAATGTTTTGTAGCGCTAGTATGCGTCATCTTCTAACAGTCGGAATTCGAAATTTACAATTCTTTAATCCGTGCGAAACGCCCACCAACTACAACCATAAAAGAAATTTCAAAGACCACAAAATGTTGATAACAGAATGTCGGTGTTCTTGACTGACGACCAGATGCTGTTGAACCAAAGTGCTGTCCTACCCTATTATCAAAACAACTGGCACATTGAAAGCTAAATTTGAAAAAGATCCAAGCCTACCACTCAAAACGATTTATTTTTCTGCGACGCAGGAGGAACTAAATGAGATGGCAGTGAAGCGCTGGCAAGGATTGTGCAATTGACGAGGCACAACGAATAAAATAGATAAATACGAAGAAAAAAGGTCGAAAAAACATTATGCACGAGGGAATGGGTCATGCTTATTCCATAAAGTTAAATCAGAACTAACTAGCATATAGACAACTACGAGGGCAAGGTAAATTACAGTACAACTAATAAAATCCACAGCATTGGTTGTCGCAACCGTTAGTCTTCTTCCCGGTCTCCCTATGGCCACTACTGCTACTGCTACAGTTTTTTTAGACAGTCCTACCACTTTTTTTTTTTTACAAAAACTGAGGGTGATGGTGATATTGGGAGGTAGAAAGCTGGCCCTCAGTCGACATTTTTGGAACTAATCAAAAGGCAGAGCCAAGTTCAGGCATGATTCTTCAACGGATGAATCAACTTATGATGATTTCTGCACAGGTTTTTTATGGATTGAGTTTCACCCATTTGTACGATCCTGGCAGTGGTTCTTCGTTTGCGAAATCAAAGTTGTATCTGCAACAAAAACATGAAAAAAAAGTAAACAAAAGTTGTCTTCAACGAGTGAATCAAACATTAATTTACGAGGTTGAGTTGGTTGTCCAAGCAACTGAGAAAGATGGAGGAAATGACACCGTACTTCTCAATAAAGTATTGCAGGCTCTCCTGTTCAGCTTTGGCGAAAAACTCATCCATTTCAAGTGCAGTTGGCACTTCTCTGTTACACGAATTGTTTGTTTGCCTGTTGATTTTTGCTGAAGCAGAAGCAGAAGCCGAAGCTCTGCTAGTGGAGCAGGGGGTTCTTATGGTCTCTTGATTCCTTATCAAACTGCAAGGAGTAGATTCTCTCGTGCTCCTGTCAATAGAAAAATAATAAATAGTGCCCATTCAGCCCTGTGAATCTGATTCATAATCCTCATTTTGCAACCAACAGCAATTATGTAATGCCAATTATCACCAACATATACATATCGTGAACGATTTCCTGAGATTGAAAGTAGTAGGGGCCATTCGAGCACCATTATCAAACATTAAGATCCCAAAAGCAATAACCTACCTTGAAAAATAAAAAATGGATAACATTGAACAATTAACCATTTTTTTTTTTTTTAACTTTTAGGCGCAAAATAGGAAAAGATTCTCTTTTGCTAGAACAAACCAACGTTCTCATCTCAGACTTCATTTTTAAAAGGAGAGAGTCGACTTGATGTTGTTTTTTCCCAAAAATAAGAATCCAATCCAGGGTAGCCTGCAGGGAGCTCCCGAATCCGTCGAATTGAAGGTGTTATCCCACAAATCTCAAAATTAAACAAAAAAAAAACAAAAAGATAGCGATGATTCTCCCTTTTCCCCAACCAATTTCTCAATCAAATGAGAGAGAGAGCGAGAGAGAGAAAAGACCAGAAGATGGACACAATTTCAGCAAGTAAATACCCAATTGGGAAGAGTAAACAAACCTCCTATCTTCAAAGTTGAGAAAATTTTCCTCACGAGAAGTCTCGGTATCCAGATCGCGCCCACCAATGTGACAGATATTGTCAATGTTGTTCTCTTGGATCACCTCTTGCTTGCTTTGGTATGATTCGGAGGAATTAGATTTAGGGTTTGGCATGTCCTTCTTTGGATGGCGAGAACCATGTAGAACAAGAGGCGGTTTGCGAAGGCGTCGGCTTCGCAGCTGAAGGTATCCACCACAGGAGACGTCGCCAGACGATGACATAGAAGCCGCGTTAACCGGAACGGAAGTAACGGTAGCATGAGAACGAGAACGTGGAGATGTATGCAATCTGGCCTGCGTTTGGAGGGCTAGTGTTCGGGCACGTGTGCGCACACCCAGCGCCAAGTCTAAAACAGCCACCTCACCTGTACTAGTTTTGGCCTTTCTCATATACTTGCCCATCTCACCTCACGAAATACGTGATGCATGACAGATGTTGCTTCATGGAACTAAGCCAGGAGGAGTCGTATTTTATTCTTGTACTGGCGCTGCGTGGCCCGTCAGAGAAGGCGAAGGCGAAGTTAAATGTGAATGCGTGGAATTATACGAAAAACTCGGACGCATGTGAAGATTGCGGTGTTTTCAAGAAGCGCCTTCTGGGTTTTCAGGTGGGTTCGAAATTTCACATCTTAATTTAGACATCCATCCACCGTCTATGTGCGCAGCGCATTTAAGTTCGACATCCTTCAACAGCCGGCCTATCACTCTAAAGTTTCACATCACCTCACGCAAAAAAGGGATGCCGATTTTCAGATAGAAATGTGATTTTGTGGCCTGGGCTGGGGCACAAACTCATGTCCCGTCCATGTGCATGTTCAGGCCCCCCAATAGCATGGTCTGGGTCAGGCTGCTCAGGCCAGGCCTGTATGTGCAGAATGGCCGATCCAGATTCCAGAAATAATGATCGCTTATAGCAAGCCAATCACTCAAGTGGACCTGCCCACTTTTCCTTCATTATCTAAATAAAATAAAATGAGTTTTGTACGTAAATAATACATTAAAAATTAAAAATCTAAAATTTAAAACTGGTTTCAAAAATATACTCAAACTAGTGCGTCTGGAAATAATTTGACAATGCCCGTCATTGTGAACATTGGTCATTGTCACGCTATTAATTTTTTAAATCAGAGGCTGATGTTGTGAATGCCGGCTATTAAAAACACTATTGAAATCTCATTATACCCCTCGCCCCTCTCTTCCCACCTCACTTCCCCCGATCATCTCCAGGAGCTCTTTCTTGGAGCTCCGTCGAGCTCGACGTGTAGCTTGATGGAACTCCACGGGCTCCACGAAGGAGCCCATCGAGTTCTAGCGGCTTGAAGTGTAGCTTTAGTAAGCTCGACGGAGCTCCAGAAAGCTCGACGGAGCTCCAATGAGCTCCTTCGTGGAGCTCAATGATGGAGCTCAATTGTGGAGTTCGATAGAGCTCTTTGAGCTCCACGCCGAGCTTGCTGGAGCCTGACGAGCTCCCTCATGAAGCTCCACGATGGATCTCGAGGAGTTATAGTGAACTCGGCGTGGAGCTCGAGGAGCTCCGTCGAGTTCCAGTGATCTCCACTTCGAGCTCGCTTGAGCCCGATGTAGCTCCATGTCGAGCTCACTGGAGCTCCCTCATGGAGCTTGATGGAACTCCACGAGGTAGCTCGTCGAGCTACACTTCAAGCTCGCTGGAGCTCAATGAGTTCCTTTGTGGAGTTATGTCGAGCTTCACAATGGAGTTTTGTCGAGCTCCACAATGGAGCTCCACAATGGAGCTCCACGTCGAGCTCGCTTGAGCTCGACGGAGTTCCATGAAGGAGCTCCAAGAGACGTGCGGGGGGAGAAGGGTGGGAAGAGAGGAGCGAGAGGTGAGTGCAGACATGCAAGGGGAGACGGGCGATGGTAGATAGGCGAGGGGCAAGGGACATAATGAGATCTCCACAGTATTTTCAATAGTCAACATTCACAATGTCGACATCTGATTTTAAAATATCTACAGTGTGGCAATGCCCGCCGTTCACAACGACAGACATTGTCACACTATTTCTAGCCACACTAGTTTAAGCATATTTTTGAAACAGACCTTAAATTTTAGATTTTTTTTAAATGCATTTTTTTCATGCAAAACTCAAATAAAATATTATATATATTTTTCTTATATATTTCCACCTTAACTACATAGAAGCTAAATACAAAATGTAATGATTAAGCATAGTTTTGTATGGAAATAATATGTTTAAATAAAAAATTCAAAATATAATGTTATTTTGAAAAATATTACCAAACTAGTAGATCTGAAAACAACATGATAATGGCCGTCGTTGTGAATGACAATCATTGTCATGCTGTTGAATTTTAAAAATCAAAGGTTGACGTTTTTAACGTCGGCTTTTAAATTTAAAAAAATTTAAAATGCCAGTATTTGAAATGACGGCTATTGCAACGAACCAAATATCAACATCCTTACAAAAATCCTCTGGGTTTGAATTGCACTAAGGCCAAGCTACATATTTTGGAAGACATCTTCACACGTGCACAGTCAAGATCGGGATAAGCTCATTCCTTCATGTTGGAAATGCCCTTGTTATGATGTACGCATAGTGTGGAGAAGATGCTACGTAGACAAGCACACATACGAGCTAATGCCAGCTAGAGACGCAGCTTCTTGAGTAGTTCTGATTGCTGCTCTTTCTCATGTTGGTGATGTCGAAGGAGCAAGATCTTGTTTCTAAAGCATTCCCGAGCCGAACGACGTTGCGTACAACACCATGATGGGCATATATATTCAATACGGATTGTGGGAATACTACGTCAAGTTTTACGGAGAGATGCAGATGAACTTCATCAAACATGATAATGTCACTTTTCTTGTTCTAATTTCTGCATGTGCAGGATTGGCAATGCTGGAACTTGGAATCTAATTTGTCGCTCAAGCTAAAAAATATGGATTTAGCAAAGACGTTCCATTTGCAAGTAGCACTGTTTCGATATACTCGAGATGTGGCAAGGTTGAAGAAGCGATGAAAGTGTTCGACTCCATGTTCGTTAAAGACCTTGTTTCATGGAACATGATGGTGGTGGCTTACGGTCGTTACGGGCAGGGAGTGAAGATGATCGTGAAGTTTACGTAAACATGTTGAAGACGAAACAAGCACTTGACCGCACAACCTTCTTCTGTCTTCTTTTAGGTTGTGCTCATTCTGGGCTCGTAGCAGAAGGCATCTGCCAGTTCCAGTCTTAGCCGATGATCATGGCGTTTCTCTAGCATATGAACATTTTTGCATGCCTGGTAGGCCTACTAAGCCGAGCTGGTTTGCTGGAGCATGCCAAGAATGTGATCGGTGGCATGCCTTGTAAGCCTAATGTCAATGCATTGAGAGTGCTTCTTGGAGCCAATAAGATCCATCGCTACCCAACGATGGCTGAATTTGCAGTGGAGAACTTGACTACTCTGGATGCTGAAAAATCGAATACTCATAGTGTCTTGGCAAGTATATATTCACAATGTGGCACATTAGAAAAGGTTGTGCCATTGCCCATTGCCATGTTATCCTTTGATTTTTAAATTTTTAAAATAAAAAAATCGGCATTCATACCACCGGCTTTTAATTTTTAAAATTCAACAGCATGACAATATCAATCGTTCACAACGATGACTATTGTCATGCTGTTTCTAGACGTACTAGTTTGGTAATATTTTTCAAACTAGTATTATATTTTTGATTTTTTTTAAAACATATTATTTCCATACAAAACTCAATTAAACAAGAATTAAATAAAGTGAGATTTATGTTTTTATTGACCAAACATAAAATATTTATATTTTTGTGTATTAAATTTTCATAATTTGAAAAAATAGATTAAATTCTAAAATAATTAGTTTTTAATGACTAAAATTTATCAATTCAATTCTGCACTCTAAAATTTTAAAAAAAAATTGATTAAATTAATATGAAAACTGTTGTTGCCAACCAATAAATTACATTTTCGAATTTGAAATTTATAATTTATCAAAATGTGATTTAAAAACATGATTAATGTTGTAAGTGGAGAGATGGGATTTTAACCCATGTTCTCCTTATTATCAAAACAACATCATACCATGCAGTCATAACATTAACATCATTTGAAAAACAAATCAAAATAGTTACACACACACACACACATGTATGCATGTATGTTTTGTGTGTGTGTGTGTGTGTGTGTGTGTGTGTGTGTGTGTATGTATGTTTTGTATATATGTTTTGTGTATATATATGTGTGTGTTTATAAATGAATGTATATATATATATATGTATGTATATGTGTGTGTGTGTGTGTTTTTTTTGTGTTTGTGTATGTTTATGTGTGTATATATATATAGATATAAACATATTTATAAACACACACACACACACACATACATACATATACATACATACATACATATATACATATATACATATATACATATATATATATGTATGTATATGTATATGTATGTATGTAAATGAATGAACGTGTGTGTGTGTGTGTGTGTTTGTCATTGTCAATTTATATATATATTTATATATCTACGTATATGTTTATATATCTATATATACTTATGTATACTTATGTTTATATATATGTATATATATATAAGTATACATATATATAAACATAAGTATACATAAGTATATATAGATATATAAACATATACGTAGATATATAAATATATATATAAATTGACAATGACAAACACACACACACACACACACATTCATATACATACATACCTATATATGTATGTATGTATGTATGTATGAATGTGTGTGTGTGTGTGTTTATAAATATGTTTATATCTATATACACACACACACATATAAACATACACAAACACACAAAACATACACACACACACACACACACATATATATATATATATATATGTGTGTATGTATGTATGTATATGTATAAGTTGTATGTTTAAAATGTGTATATGTGTGTGAGTGTGTGTGCATATATATATATATATATATATATATATATATATATATCTGTGTGTTTGTGCATATGTGTGTGTGTATATATGTTTATATAAAATACACACACACACACCCACCCACCCATAAAAATACAAACATACATGCATACAAATATACAAACACATACACACACACACACACACACATATAATACACACACGCACACACGCGTGCGCACGCGCACGTGCACACACACACACACACATTTATAAACACACACACATATATCAGAAATGCTCGAATCCATTTATGATTTTATCACGATGGGTGAATAGCAACGGTTTAGAAATGGATTAATTCTATTTCTATAATCCTCCACTCTAAATTTTTAGAAACGAATCACATAATAATATTTCTATAAATAATGATGGGGAAAAATCTGTTGCTAAATATTGTGACAGTAAAAGGATATTCGATTCCATCACAAATTTTGTGATGGAATCATTAGAAATGTATTATCTATTTCTAAGAGAGCGATGAATCAATAAAGATGTGCATGAATCCATTTTTATTTAGAAATGGATTTAGAAATGGAAAAATCCATTTCTTTTGTCTATAACTGGTATAAGTAGAATTTATGCTATTTTTGTATGCTATATACAATAAACAATTTCATCATAAAATAGCATGTCAGATAACAAAAATAAATGTCCATAAATTTTAATACACAATTTATAACAAAAAAAATATTAATAAAAAAATCATAAATTTAGATCCAAAACATACGTTACAAAAAATTAATAACATATCACAAACAACTATGAATCATTCTCTTGAAGAGTATTGTCCTCTAGAGATTTAGATGGATCCTCTTCATAATGATGAAAAATAGATGATATCTCTACCAACTTGCATATTATTTTATCAATCTTCAAAATCTTCTATTATATTTCATCATCTCTTTGTAATCTTTCAGCCTCTCTTTTCAACCAAATTAATTATCCTATAAATATTTACATATATTTTAATTAAATAAATTAAATCTTAAATTATAACTCTTGTTTTTTATGATACTTGATCAGACTATGGAATACAATCCTATCACAATTATGATCTTAGGCTCCCAATATGAATTATATGAATCAAAATTCATATTCATTATATTTAATATCATTATAGAATTATAATTGTATCCACTCACTTGTTCTAAACAACTCATGCCCTTTGTTTTTTAACACTTATTTAACTTTTCATGTTAAGTTTACATATGGCTATCAACAAATGATAAAGTTATAAGAATCCACATGTATTACCTTAAGATTACGACAATATTAAAGGGTATCATTAATTGCAAATTGCAATCACGCCATTAATTGAATTAAATTACTAAAAATTTAATTTATTCAATCTCTTATGTATTACCTCGAGGCTTTCCACTTAACTTATTCAATATGCTTGATCAAAATCCACATGCAGGGTTTGGAAATATAAAAACTTATAACAATCCTCAAGAGGGTATCATTAATCCATTTTATAGGATAAAGATTCTATCAATAATTAATATTCACTAAATAATTGATAAAGTTATTTAACTCATAGAGCATATTAATTTAATTATAAATCTCACCCTTTATGAGTCAGAATAACTAATAATAATTTCATGTATCTTTAATAATTATATCAAGATTAAGAATAATATTATTTATATTAATGATTGTGCGTATTTATTTTACATGTCAATATAAAATAAGTATATCACTTTGGTCCCATTCAGTACACATAAGTACACTAGTACAAGAAGATAGAATTTTACCATTCCTCATAGTTAAGATATACCTACTAAAATCTTGTACTATAATCTTGCCAACAAAATATCCAACCATATCTTGATTATGAATAATAAACTTATTTTCTACTAGAACTAATGATTTCATCTTCTATATGTAAGCCTAACTATGCACACCAAATCATCTATATGTAGAATAAACAACAAGTATATATATTTTTTATTATAAACACAAATCTTTGCTCAATGTAATATAAAAGAAAATAAAAATAAATCCAAATAATAACAAGAGCAAAAAACAATAAAAAATGACTTTCATCATAAAATGGTTCCAATAATCTCTTGCTTCTTTTTTAGTTATGATGCAACATGTCATACTTTCATTCCTTCCACATACCTTTCATAAGTATTTGCTGATCATATTTTTGTAAAAGAATCCATCAAGTTGTTTATTGATGCTACATTGGTCACTACTATATTTCCTTTTTTCATAATATCTTTTATTTGATGGCTATTTCATTCAATGTGGTTTACATTCTTATGAGATCTAGGTTCCTTCAAGTTAGAAAATGCCACATTATTATCACAATAAAGTGCAAAAGGCAATTGCATAAAATGAATATTTCCTAGATTCATTATGAAGTTTTTGAGCCATGCAACCTCATTGGCTACCTCTGAGGGTACCACATATTTAGCCTTCATGGTGGAATATGATGAGGTTTCAAGCATAATATTTTATCTAATTGGAACAGTGATGTAGCAAAATTTATAATTTTTATCCCTTAACCCACCAAGGATCTCATGCATTTCATAAAAACGCGAAGGAAGGGTAAATGAAACTTACCACTTGTAGATTGATTCGTCAAGCCTTCAAAGTATGCATATCGGTTTATTTAAATTTTCAAAGGTGCTGCCTTTCTGAAAAAAATGACCACCCTCGACAAGCATCCACACACTAACAAATAAGAAAGATTTTGTTAAATGCCATTTCATATTTGTCTTCTTAATATGAAAAGAGTTTTTCTCTGTTTTATAAAAGACAACTACTTGCATTAAATATATCTCAATATATCTATACAAGTCTGCTAGGGTTTTAGTAATAAATAAAGGTTATTATATATTTAAAACTCTTTTAAATAATAACAACTAAAATTCAAATCTTTAAAACCCCATTTTAAATGAATTTATTCATTAAAACTCACATTCAATATAACAAATTAATTATTTATTTAAATCAAGAATTAAAACTTTCTCAAAATTAAATTTGAATTTAAATAATAACGAATTGTTATTTGTGATTTAAAATAATATCATCATTTTCAATTACTATAGAGAGTAAAAAACCATAACCATTATTATTCGTTCTTAATGTGCTACCCTACATGTTCAACTAACATTGGCAGTATGTCTAAATCATATTTTGATCCTACAAGTCATAAGTGGCCTCTAACAAGACATTATGACTATCCAAGTTAAATGAAAAACTCATGATCCGAGACAACCTTAATATAGCTAATGACATAATCCTTTTGTCTCATGATATCTTGATAGAATATAATACATGGACAAAGTCAACCTTATATCATTCTATCCTTGATCTCCATTAATTCATTTGAGCACGTCAATACATTTCTTAGTCTCAATTGTCGAGGAGCTCTCTTATAATAAGAAGGATAAATTTTATCTTAATCACTCATATCTCACTGCATAATTCTTATTATGTTCGAATATAATCTTTATAGTCATCTAATTAAAGATAATATTTGATTATATCAAAATATAATATTCCTTATGTTGATAACTATAATGATTTCGGGTCAAAAGATTTAATAACATAACTATTAGAGATTAAATTATGACTTTGATCCATGTATTAATCTCAAGACGGGTCTATCTAATTTTTATTCTCAACAAATAGACTTAAATTTGATTTGTATCTCATAAACATATTCATCACATGAATATCAATCAAACTTTATACTAATCTTAATTCAGTATTATTCTCATAACAATAACTGATTAGAAATATTTAGAATAATTAATAATATTATTCAAGGGTATTATAAATACTATACATGCAAATAATAATAATAATTAATTCTCACAAATAGTCAAAATATCATGTTCATACGATAGGCTTGGAACACTGTTACTAGTAATCTGCCACTTGCACTAGACCAATTCATCAATGTATCTAATACATATGAACCTAGCATGATGATCATGCTTTGTTTGTGGTAGAGGCTTAGTCAATGGATCAGCAACATTATCATACGTTGAAACTCTACATATCTAATATCACCTCTCTTAATTATTTCTCGAATGAGATGATAACACTTAAGAATGTGTTTGGATTTCAGATGTGATCTAGGTTCCTTTGCTTGTGAAATAGTATCATTATTATCACAATAAATATCAATAGGATTTGTAATGCTAGGAACCACTTAAGGTCAGTAATGAACTTCTTGATCCAAACTACTTTGCTACATCAGATGCTGCAATGCATTCAACTTCAGTTGTAGAATCAACAATAGTGCTTTGCTTTAAACTTTTCCAGCTAACTACACCATCATTTAAACAAAACACATATCCTAAATATGATTGGAAATCATCTTTGTTAGATTGGAAGCTTGCATCTATGTAACCATTTACAACTAGATCATCTTCTGATCCACCATATACCAAGAACATATCTTTAGACCTTCTCAGATACTAAATAATATTTTTGGAAACTATCTAGTGACTCTCATTGGGATCTGACTAGGATCTACTTGTTATCCTTAAAGTATAAGATACATCTGGTCTAGTACACAATATGACATATATGATAGATCCTATTGTTGAGGCATAAGAAATCTTACTCATCCGCTCTCGCTCATATTTAGTGTTAGGACACTGAGATTTGCTAAGAGGAATACCATGAGACATGGGCAAGTATCATCTCTTGGAATCTTGCATACTGAACTGTTTCAATACTTTGTCTATGTAAGTATTTTGACTTAGACCAACCAGCCTCTTAGATATATCTTTAAAGATCTTTATCCCTAGGATATAGGCAGCTTCGTCTAAGTCTTTCATTGAGTAATACTTTCCTAATAAAGACTTGACATTCTGCAAGGTAGGGATATCTTTCCCAATGAGTAAAATATCATCAACATATAAGACCAAAAATATAATTAAGCTCCCACTAATTTTTTTATAAACATAAGGCTCATCTTTATTTTTGACAAATCCAAACCATTTGACTAATTCCTCAAAATGAAGATTCCAACTCCGAAAGGCCTGCTTCAAACCATAAATGGATCTTTGAAGCTTGCATACTTTACCAGAATTTTTAGGTTGTATAAAACTCTCAGGTTGTGTAATCTACACATCCTCCAATAAGTTTCCATTAAGAAACATAGTTTTAATATTTATTTGTCAAATCTTATAATCATAATATATAGCAATAGCAATAAGAATACTGATTGACTTAAGCATAGCTATAAGTAAAAAAGTTTCATCATAGTCTATATCATGAATTTGTTTGAAATCTTTTGCAACTAGTCATGCTTTGTAAGTATGCACTTTGTCATCCATGTTGATTTTCTTTTTAAACCCCTATTTTCACCCAATTGTCTTTGTACCTTTAGATGGGTTAATCAAGATTCTTACCTGATTATCATACATGGATTGAATTTTAGACTTCATGGCCTCTAACCATTTCTTAGATTCTGGATCCAACAAGCCTCTTGATAAGTAGTGGGTTCATTTTGATCCACTAATAACAACATTATTATCTGTCACAAGAAATTCATATCTTTCAAGCTCATGACATATCATATCAGATCTACGTGAATTTTATGCTATAAGAGGTGTGTCAGCAATAGTTTGTTGACTATGAGTATCCACGGGCAATTCAATGCTATCTTGTTATTCTTAAACTTCTTCAAGTTGTACCTTACTCTCACTGGTTTTTTTAGAAATAAATTCCCTTTCTAAAAAGACATCATTCCGAACAATAAATACTTTGTTCTCTATGAGAGTGTAAAAGTAGTATTCCTTAGTCTCTTTAGAATCCCAAAAAAAAGATATTTATCAGATTTGAGCTCTAGCTTAATTGAAACTTGATGTTTTACATAAGCCTCACAATCTCAAATCTTAAGAAAAGACAAACAAGGTCTTTTACCAGTCAACATATTATTTGTTGTCTTTTCAACTACTTTGGATGGAACTCAATCTAGTGTGAATGTAATTGTTTCAAGTGCATAACCCCAAAAGGTAAATGGAAGATCTATTGGACTCATGATAAATCAAACCAAATCTAATAAAGTTCAATTCCTCCTCTCAGAGACTCCATTCCATTGTGGTATCCCATGGGCAGTTTATCATGAAATGATTCCACAAGTTCTAAAATGGTCATCAAATTCTTGGCTCAAATATTCACCATCTCGATCAGATAGAAGTGCTTTGATTATCTTGCCAAGTTGGTTTTATACTTCATTTTAAAAAGATTCGAACATTTCAAATGATTCAGATTTATGTCTCATCAAGTAGACATAACCATATCTGCTGAAGTCATTAGTAAATAAAATGAAGTACTTGTAACCTCTTTTAGCATCTAAACTTAATAGTCCACATACATCTATAAGTATGAGATCCAATATTTCATTGGCCCTTTCATTGTGTCCAGTAAAGGGATCCTTTGTCATATTACCTAATAGAGAAGATTTATATCTATCATATGATTCAAAATCAAATGAATTCAAAAGTCCAACTTGATGGAATTTTGAGATAGATTTCTCATTTATATGGCCAAGGTGATAATGCCAAGTTTTGTTGAATATAAATTACTTGATTTAAATTTCTTAGCAGTTATGTTATAGACATGAAAATCATTATTTTTTTAAGGTTCAAAACATAAAGACCATCTTAAAAATAATCATTTGCATAGAACATGCATTTATGAAAAATGGAGAAATTATTATTCTTAATAATAAAAGAAAAACCATCATTATTCAAACAAAAAATTGAAATAATATTCTTACATATTGTATGAACATAATAACAATTGTCCAAAACTAATAAAATCCCACTGGGCAAAGTAAGCTCATAACTTACTACAGCCAAAGCAACAACTTTTGTTCCATTACCTAATCATAGATCAACTACATCCTTCTTCAGTTGTCTACTCCTTTTGAGTCCTTGCACACATTTGTAAAAATGTGTGATCCACATCTAGTATTTAATACCCAGGAACTATAAGGAGAAAAATTAATTTGTATAACATAAATATGTGAAGAACTAGTCTCACAATCTTCTTCTTCTTCAAATCTTCTAAATACAGCATGTAGTTTCTCTTCTAATGGATAGGCTCATTACAAAAGAAACAAACACCATTCTTTGGTGTTTTAGCCTTGGATTCAAGTTTGTGTTTGGGTTGAGCATTGGGCTTTCCTTTGCCCTTGCCCTTGCCCTTGCCCTTTCCCTTTATCTTGAAGCTCTTTCTATTTTAAACCATTAGAACATGACCAAACTTGAATTTAACATTCTACTCAGCTATTTTAAGCATCATATGCAGCTCAAAGATAGATTTGTCTATTTTATTCATGTTATAGTTAATGATAAATTGGATATAACTATCAGGTTGTGAATTCAAGATCAAATCATTTGCCAACTCTTGGCTCAATGGAAATTCAAGCCTAATAAAGGTGCTCAATATAGCCTTTTATTTTTAGATTCTGAGCATTAACTGAAGCCCTTGCCCTTGCTTGTTGCTAGAACATTTTCTTTAGATTAAAGATCATATTATAAGCTTCCATATTTTTCATATCCTTCTGAAGTTCAGAACTCATGGTAGCTAGCATCAAGCATGCAACATAAATAGAGTCATTATGATGCTTCTCATAAGCAGTCTTATCATCTCTAGTAGTATTATTAGCTAGTTCTTTATTGAGATGTTCATCCGGGACATAAAGCTTTCTTTCTTGTTTAAAAATAATTCTTAAATTTTGAAACCAGTCAAGAAAGTTAGTCCTAGTAAGTTTATCATTCTCAAGGACTAATCGTAGTAACATAGTAAAATTATTATTATTATTGTTGTTAGTCATCTACAATGAATGCTAAGTTTGATAAGTATTTTGATTATGAAAAATTCTCACTAAATTAATAACCCTCAATAATAATTATATTAATCTAGCGAGATAATATTTATATTGTACTCAACTTTATGTTAGCTTTGGCATGATGCTTAAAATTAAGTTATTTAGGTAGGTAACTCATACCAATTACATCTCATGCAGTTCTTAGATATTTTGAGATTTTGATTTCATATGTTCCGACATGTTTAAATTCCATCTAATGTAATTAGGCCCAAAACCATTTTGATAACCTAATAAAGTTAAACTATTTTTAAACAAATGGGTAGCACCATTACTCATCTTGTCTCACTGATATCACCTAATGTACTTCTACTTTGGTAGAACCCACATTAAGGTAATAAAAGATTTGACAAGTATTTAAATATGATGGCATGTTAATTTTAAATTTTATGTGAGGGATCTTGATTGATTTTAATTTTCAATTAATAGATCTCATCAAATATCTAGTATCACATACTCATGTAACATCATACATAACATCTAGTACTTGTATATAATAAACATGTCACAATATGGTCTTAATATAGATTGATCTCCATAAGCCAATATGAAGATCAATAGTCATTCCGAGTAGTAATAAGCAGCTTCATTAAGTTGATTTGACTACCAACTTGCACATGGACACCTAGCTCCTCCAACATCATGATTGTATTGCATAACTTCAAATGGTTTGCATTGTCTCTCTTGTTTTATTACAAAAATTAAAAAATTACAATATAACAAAAATGGCATACAAGCTGTATTTAATAATTACAACTATTGAAAAAATAATAATGATAATCTACCAAATACATTAGTTAAAAGGGCCATAATGTGCACAATGTAAAACAACTTAACATGCAAAATATATAATGTTATCATATAGCATAAATAGTTTGCATTACAAGAAATAAATTATAATAGCCTTGTATTTAAAAACAATTAAATTTATAAGGTATTACATAGAGCTATTATGGTAGTTCCGCTAGTCGGTTAGTGGATGGGGTCAATGGGGGCCACCCTCGTGGGATCAATGGCAGCATCCTAGGAAAAAAAATCTAATTTTTATTGATCTCATCAATAAATTTTTATTGACATCATCAATAAATTTTCATTGATCTTATCAAATAATTTTTATTAAACTCATCAATAAATTTTCATTGATCTTACCAAGAAATTTTTATTAATCTCATCAATAAATTTTCATTGATCTAATCAAGAAATTTTTATTAATATTATCAATAAATTTTTATTGAATTTATTAATAAATTTAAAATAAGCCAAAAGCCATCGAAATCACATTAAAATAATATATTATGTAATCTCATTACACATAGAACTTATTTTGGCACCACCATAAGTAGTAACTAATAAATCAAAATTGATATATGAATTTACTCCATGTATTAATCTGATTACGACAAAGCTAGAATCATATATCATGATATTAAACACTTTAATGGAAATATCTCATTTGGATTCTCAATCATACTAACGAATTCTTTTAGGTTCGAATTCAACCAATTAATACCTTAACAAAACCTATTAACTATGTCGTTCACATAAACCATAATATCACATATATTCAAAAATGCAAAAATTACCAGAATCATATACATCACACACATACGATCAAATATGATATTATCGGTTTTTATAAAAACACAACCTTCCTCCGATACCACTATTGGGGTTTTGGGTAGAATATTCAATCTAATTGGAACATAAACGCATCAGAAATTAAAAATTTTATTTTTTCACCCACCAAGGATCACATGTGTTTCATAAAAATACGAAGGAAGGGTAAACAAAACTTACCTCTTCTAGATTGATTCATTAAGCCTTCAAATTGTACGTCATTATTTATTTAGATCTTCAAAGATGCTACCTTTCTAAAAAAATGATCACCTCTACAAGTATCCATACACGAATAAATAATGAATGATCTTGTTGAAGGTTAGTTCAGATTCATCTTCTTAAAATGAAAAAGTTTCTCTTGGTTTTATAAAAGATGACTACTTGCATCAAATATGTCACACACACACACACACACACACACACACACACACACACACAAGTTTGCTAGGGTTTTAGTCATAAATAAATTTAATTATATATTTAAAACTCTTTTAAATAATATCAACTTAAATTTAAATCCTTAAAACTCCATTTTAAATGAATTTATTCATTAAAACTCATGTTCAATATAACAAATTATTTATTTATTTTAATCATGAATTTAAACTTCTCAAAATTAAATTCGAATCTAAATAATAATTAATTATTATTTGTGGTTTAAAATAATCTCATCATTTTAAATTACTACAAAGAGTGAAAAACCATAACTATTAAAAATCATTCTTAATGTGCGACTCTATAGGTTCAATTAACAATGGTAGTAAGCCTAAATCACATTTTGATCCTAAAAGTCATATTTGGCCTCTAGCAAGACATTATGACCACCCAAGTTAAATGAAAAGCTCATGATCAGAGACAACCTTAGTATAGCTAATGACATAATAATTTTGTCTAATGATATCTTGATAGAATATAAGGCATGAACAGAGTCAACCTTAAATAATTATATCTTTGATTACTCAAAACCCAATTAGACTAGCTAAACAAATGATATTTATCTCAATCAATTCATTTGAGCATGACCATGAATTTCTCAGTCTCAATTATCGAGGAGACCTAGAGATTTCTCTCTTATAATAAGAGAGACATTCCATTTTAATCTCTCATATCTCACTACATAATTCTTATTATGTTCAAGTATAACCTTTATAGTCATCTAATTAAAGACAATGTTTGATTATATCAAAACACAATATTCCTTATGTTAAGAACTATAGTAATCTCAGGTCAAAAGATTTAATAACATAATTATTAGAGATTAACTTATGACTTTGGTCTATACATTAATCTCAAGATGGGTCTATCCAATATATATTCTCAACAAATAGATATAAATTTGATCTGTATCTCATACACATATGCATCCCATGAATATCAATCAAACTTTATACTAATCTTAATTCATTATTATTCTAATAACAATAACTGATTATGGATATTTAGAATAATTAATAATATTATTCAAATATATTATATATAATAAACATGCAAAAAAAAAATACTAATTAATTCTCACAAATAGTAAAAATACCATGTCCGTACGATAGGCCTAGAGCATTATAACTAGTGATATCAACAATATATGATTATTTGATATTCCTCTAACTTATGACTCCACTCAACAAGGCAAACACATAACTTGAGATGAACTTTTTCAAATCATCATCTAATTTGAAATCCAAGTTTGTATACCAAATAGGTACAAGATTGTTCACTTGGTATACCAACATATAATTCTTAGTCATTTTTGGGTACTAGATTATGTATTTTGCTACTATATATTATTCTTATCTTAGGTTAGATTGATATCTATTGATCATGCCTATAACAAAGTAGATATCAGTTCTAATACAAATCATTGTATACATCAGGCTTTCTACCATAGATGCATAAGGAACCGCCTTCATTTTCTCTATCTTATTAGGTGTTTTGAGATATTGATTTTTTAATAGAGCAATTCCATGTCTGAAAGAAAGAAAACTTTTGTTAGAATCTTGTATGCTAAGATATGTCAATATATGATCAATATACACAACATGAGATATGCCTAATATTCTTTACTTATAATCTCATAAAAGGTTAATCCTAAGAATATGAGTAGCTTCTCCTAAATCTTTCATATCAAATTGAATGAACAACTAGACCTTTACCAAAGATAACAAACACACATCATTCCCAATGAGTAGTATGTCATTAATGTATAATACTAAGAAAACCACCATGCTACAACTTCACTTCATATATATATAATACTCATTTTGATGTTGATCAAAGCCATAAGACTTAATGACTTGATGAAAATGAATATGCCATGATCTAGATGGTTTTTCAATCCATAAATGAACTTTTTTCATTTACACAATATGTACTCTTGACCATTTTCTATGAAACTATCAAGCTACATCGTATAATATATTCTTTAAAATATCCATTCAAAAATACATTCTTTATATCCACCTACCAAATCTCATAGTCATAACGAGTTACAAAAGATAAGAGAATCTAGATAAACTTCATCATCATTATTAGTAGAAAAGTTTCTTCATAGTTGATTCTCTCATTTTAAGTAAAGCTTTCTGCAACAAACGTAGCTTTATATGTTTCAATATTACCATTTGTTCCTATCTTTTTCTTTTAGATCCATCTATAATTGATGAGTTTTATCTATTCAGATGGTTCCACAAGATCCCATATTTGATTGGAGTATATGAATCACATCTCTGATTTTGAAGCCTTTTGCTAATATTCTATATATTTATCTCTAAGTACTTCATCATAATTTCCAAGATTATTATCTAACTCATTAGAGATTCTATTATAAGACTCTTCCAAAAGTATATACTATGTAGGTTGATGAATAAGCCTAACATAGTGTTGAGATACTCCTCTTAGTTATAACTTTCAGTAATATGCTATCTAAATACTAATCCTTGTAAATCATTATGATTATTTTCATCTAGCTATACAACCAGCATGTTAATGACAGGTTCATAAGATCCAGGATCAATACTATGGTTAAAAATCCTCCTATTATGATGAGGAATTGAAATGTCTAGAATGTTACCCTATAGTATTTCTTATTGTATTACTAATATTGAAAGAGTTTGAGCTAGTCTATTTCCTCAATTCTTCTAGGAAAATCCTACTTATGGGGTTCTGATTGTTATATTATTCTGCTAGGAATCAAGTAGTAGTATTAACAATTACCTTTTGATCCTTTGGAAAATAAAACACACCACCTTTAATTCTTCTAGGGTATCACTTGAAAAAACAAACTTTTATTCTTGGCTCCAACTTATCTATTATCTCTTTAAGCACATGTACTGGGTAACCCCACAAGTAAATGCTTCAGGCTAGACTTATGTCTAGACAACAATTTAGTTGGAGAAGTACGTACTAACTTTGATGGAACTAAGTTCAGAATATAAGCTATTATTTCTAATGCACATCCCTAATAGGATTCAAACATATTAGAATAACTAATCATCAATCTTACTATATTAATACGAGTCATATTTTTAATTTCTACCACACCATTCTATTGTGGATTGCTAGGTGTAGACAACTAGGATATAATCTCATAATCTAATAAGTAATCCCTAAGCTCTCCTAAGAGATATGTGCTTCCATGATCAAAATATAATGTCTCGAGATATTCATTAAATGTTTCTCCATTTTTGCCACATACACTTTGAATTTCTCAAAGGCTTCAAACTTATATTATACTAAATTAATATATATATATCTTGAGTAATTTCAATAAATGTGATAAAATACTCAAAGTCATATTTTTCTTAGATAGTCATGGGTTCACATAGATCAGAATGAACTAGTTCCAACTATTCTTTAGCTATATAGCCCTTAGCCAAAAAATGGGCATTTGGTTATTTTAATTTCCAATAAAAAATCACAAGATGGAAGCTTTTTCACTTTCAAGAAACCCAAATGTCGATCTTCAACTAGTCTGAATATCCATTTTAGATTTATATGACCCAAGCGCAAGTATCAAAGATGAGTCTAATTAATTTGAGAAGGTTATTTTCTCTTACATGATAAGTCATTAGTTTTATTCAATTTAGCCTATTGCAGTGAGGGAGAGATATGATTAATAACATAAAACCTATCTTTTAATGCACCTGAAAAGATAAATTTTTTATTCAAATAAATTTTTATAAAACCATTGAATAAAAAAAAGAATTTATCTTTCACCAACTAGAAATAGGACTTAAATTTTTTATGATAAAAGGTACATAAAGATAATCACTTTATCAAAATGTTTTTCTCAAATTCAAAACAGTAATCTCTCACTATAATCATTGGTACCTTTGAAATATCACCCAAGTAAAGATCAATCTTATCATCACTTAGTTGTCAAGTTTCTTAGAACTACTACAAATATTTACAAACATGATTATTGACTTCCATATCTACACACTAGGTATCGATAGATACTACCACTAAACAAGTCTTAATTACTAGTAAATAAGGTTTATATTGATTATTTACATTACTAAGATAAACTGGACATCACTTCTTTTAGCGTCCTGATTGCTCACAATGAAAATATTTAGTTTTTGACTTTTTCACTCTCACTTGAGACTTAGCTGCGATCTGTGGAACATGAACATGTTTTCAAAATTTCTCTCTTCTTTCATTTCTATTTATAAGAAGTTTTTTCAGCCACAAAGACTCAAGGTATTTTCTTGATAATATTCTCACCCAATAGCAATTCTTCAAGATATTGTGCCAATATCCAATCAAGTTTATTCATATTATTGTTTAAGCAGAATTACCTTTAAAAATATGGTAGTGACTAGAGAATGATATTAATGTTGGAATCCTTATCAATCTCAATTCATAGAATCTCTACTTCTTTCATAAGACCAATCATCTTCTCAACTTGATAGAATGAGTTTGATATACTTCATTGGAGTGTTTCAGTTATCATAGTATTCATCATATACTTCATGGCTTTCTATTTGATAGAATGAGTTTGATTCTCAAATATTACTTTGAGATAAGATATCATATCATAGGTAGTATCTACGAACTGATACTAAAGTTGGTGTACATTTGACATAGAAGTCAGAATATAACACATTGACATCTCATCAACTTTTACCCATTTCTCATAAGATTGGGCTTCCTATTCGATTGCTCATTCATGAGGTTTATCCAGACAAATATATACAAGTTCAAACTTTTAGTCCTCGGTAGTCATAACATGTTTCTTTTCAAATCTATGTAATTGGTCATATCGAGTTTGTTTTCTTTGAGAATAGTGGTAAGTGGGTTGAAAATCATTTTTATTCCTTAAACCTAAACAATAATAATGAACCAATTAGCTTTGATTCAACTTCGAGCATTGGTAATATGTATAAATTATCAAGTGAATTTGTCATCAATCTAATAACCATGAACACATGCTTTGATGAGAAGATGTTTACTATTCAATTATATGTTCGATCATACTGATTCTTGTTTTCCAGGCAATAGGTCACACAAACAAGATTAAACATATGACTTCATTTTGATCATATAAATAATAGTTGTTTCTCAGATAAAGAGGATACTATTATTTATCGGTAAATGTACACCATTACATAATTTATTTTTAATTTCTTAATTGAATTATTTAGATAGAGAAGTAATTTATTTTAACAATTCATAGAATTACCCTCATGGTAGTTTGTGCTAAATAGAACTTGATGTCAATTAATCTGATAGGGGAAAGATACCAAGACCAACATGCTAATTTACTTGAATTACTTACTAACTAGTGATGGAGACCATGGGATTTACACTTGCTGAATTTCCTTGCCCACTTAGATATTTTAAAGATAGAGATTTTTTTTTGATTTACTAATTTTGTATTTGTAATATTTATCTTAAAATAATAATTTCAATTTATTTTCTTTATTAAAATAGTAGTTTGTTGTATCTGCGAGTGTTACATGAAATACTTACTATTTGCACACAACTACCACACAAGTTGCCACATGCATGTATCATTCCTACAACTACACATTACAAGATTTCTAAACACAAGAACACTTCATCACATGCATATATTTCATATTTATGTGATAACTATGCCATCATTTGCATGCATTTCATATTTATGTGATGACTATGCCATCACATGCATGCATTCCATATTTATGTGATGACTATGTTGTCACATGCATGTATTCAATATTTTTGTGATTACCATGCCATTACATGCACACATTCCAAAATTATGTGATCACTATGTCATCACATAATTTCTAAATTCAATAGCCTAACTTTCTAGGTCTAAAGATTTATTAACCAAGAAATTCTTTTAAAGGAAGTCCTTGATTTGGGGCAACGCTTCAATGCAAGTTTTTTTTTTCATGCATTAACATTGCAGGTGCTTCTGGTTAGATTAAATAAACAACTCATTTAAAAAAACAAAAAAAAAACTATGTTGAAATCTCTTCAAGCTACACCACGATAGCGACTAGCCACCGTGACCTCCACCATAGTACATCTCACCACTACAAGCTCTACCACAACAACGACCAACCACAATGAGCTCAACCATTGTATGGTTTGCCACCTCAAGTTCCTCCACAACAATGGCATGCCACTCTAAGCTCCTCCACCACATGGTTCACCATCACAAGCTCCTCCATAGCTCGGTTCTTCTTAGTTACAAAATATTTTATTACTTGTGAATTTAAAAAACCTCACAAATCAAATGCAAAATTACAACGTGAAAATAAATCAACATTACCATAACAACTATCATATTTAAATGCATATGAAACACATCTAAATACATATTAAAATAACCTAAAAGTTGGGCAGTAGTTATTGATTAACTGAGGTTTAAAAGCCTATGCTAATTTCAAGGATATTAATATATTCTTATGCTTTTATAAAAACCCAATTGTTTTATATGCGATATCTCTAACATAGCTCTGATACCAATGTTGGAGATTATGGGATTTAGTGATATCGTGTATAATACATAAAATACTTGGGGTTTTTATCTTCTTAAAATGAAGACTAGAATAGATTTTTGACTAAACTCATACCGTATTGCTCACAAAGTTGTTGTGCACATAGGCTTCTCTTGTTTGTTCTTTATACTCCATTCCATGTGAGGAAGAAGACAATGTGTACAGTGATGGTTTTGCATTGATTTTTTACCATATTTTTATGAAACCTTATAAATAAAAAATGATAAAATAAAAATATATGTCACATCATTTTATAAAAGTGAAGTGATATGTTACCTTATTATTTTTCATTTAAATTATATTAAAGATTCAATTTGAGTTAGTCTATATAAATACATATAATCACTTAATTAATATGATCTTAATTTATATCAATTAATAAAAATAATTAATATAATTTAAGCAAATTAATTATTTTGATTTTAAACACACAAATTCTAAATAAAATCTTTAATTATAACTATTTATGTTTCTTATAGAACTAGATCCAGGTAGAGATGGGACCCTGGCACAAATAAGATTTTAGACTCTTTAATGTAAAATATATGTACCATAATTTATATTAATTATAATTCATACTATTATAGAATTGTAATTGCACTCCCTTATTTTAAATAACCCATGCTCTTTGTTATTCAATAAGTATTCAACTTCCTATATTAAGATTACAAATGCCCTTCAATTAATTGAATTAAAATACTTATAATTTAATTAAATTAATCTTTTATGTTTTACTTTTAGACCTTCTACTTATCTTATTCGACGTGTTAGATTAAAATCTACATGTAGGGTTTGGTAATATCAAAACTTATAAGCATCCTCAAATAGATATCACCTATCCATTTTATAGGACATGGATTCCATTAATAATTAATATTCACCATATAATAGATAAAATTATCCAACTTTATGAATTATATTGATTTAATTATAAATAACCCTTTATGAGTCAAAATAACTATTAAAAATTGTACATGTTTATTAATTATATCAAAATTAAGAGTAATAGTATTTGTAATAATGATGGTATTTATTTATTAATTATATCAAAATTATGAGTCAAAATAAGTATAACATACTTATACCACTTGTCATATTCAATGCACACAAAATGTATTAGCACAAGAAGTTAGAATTTTATTATTCCTCATTGTCAAGATATACCTTTTGAAATCTTGTGCTATAATTTTGGTAATTTATTGTCCAACCCTATATAGATTGTGTATAATAAACTTATATTTTATAAGAATTGGTGATTTGATCTTTTGTATATAAGTCAAACTCTATTCACCAAATCATCTACTATTTAAAATAAAAGACATAAATATACTTTTTAAATTTGAAAAACAATCTCAGCCCATTACAATTATAAAGAAAATCAAAATGAATGCAAATAACAACAAGAATAAAAAATAATAAAGAATAACTTTTAGTAGAAAATTGTTACAACATGTGCAATATCTTCTGCACTTGTTTCATGGTTCTATCATTATATTGCAACAAACTAATCATCATGTCTAAGGCATGTTGAGGAGATGATTTATTGTTCTCTTTTTCCAATAGGAAGGTTCCACGGGCTTCTTTCACCTTGTTCCCCTTGATAGACAAGTAACGATATTACCAATTTCAAAATCAGTAAAAAATGTGCCTGATTTAAGCTTCTTCTCGCACACCAACCATGCCAAATAAAAAAATGAAGCACTTACAAAGAGCCTCGATTTTGTGTTGGAAGGTGTTAGAGTTCGGAACATAGATGGAGTCTCCAAACTTGTTGAAAATCTCCATAGCTACCTTCCATTTGCACACCTTTGAGAATATATGCTAGAGATTAAACGAAATGATTCAATAATTTAACACTATGTATTACAATCATGCATTATATTCTCTTCGTTACTTATTAGTTTTTTATAAAGTTTCTTTTTTATTAATATAAAAAATATACAACTATACATGTGCTTAGTGGACTTAATGTATTTTTTGCATTATTGAGAATTTTCTCTTTATTTTCACCCTCTATTCATATTCTACCTATTGTTCTTTTAAGTTCTTCACTAATCTATGAAGATTAGCTTGTATGTATGTGTCATTTATAGCTTTTAGTTTATATATACATTTAAAAATGCTTTAATTCTTCTCCAAATTTCTTTTAGAATTTTAAAATTAACTTTAATCTTCATAGATATGATTTATTTTTGATCAAATCTCTATTAAGATATATTAGACGTGATAAATTATAATCAAATCTAGTTAATATCAAAAACTAAGATCATCCAGTGACTTTGATCATGTTTAATAGATCAATTTTCAGATCTGTTAAAATAAAAATGACCCTCACTTTTCGATCTAATTCGATCCTCTTATTTTAATGAGAAAACTATTACTTATAGAGTATTAAAATGAAAATACGTTTCATGTCTCAAGATATTTATTATTTGATAAAAAAACGACTTTACTAAACTTCATAGACCTCTTAGCTCTAGGAGAAGTTGGTAAATAGTTGCTCAAAGAATGAAAAAAATGGATACACATGTCATAATATTCATCTAGCAAGGGGTAAGCATCATTATCTTTCCGAGGATAAATAGGTCTGACACATCCAAAAAGATCTAGGATATTCTCAAATGATAATTTCAAAAAAGATTTTGAGAAACTAAGCCACTTAATATCGTCTCCACCAAGTTCATTGATATTACAAATCAATTGAAACTAAATGGAAATGATATTACTGAGAAATGGTTTGTTGAGAAGCTCCTTATTAGTCTAAATGATAAGTATGATTCTAATGTTGTTGTAATTAAAGAGAGTAAGGACAACTAGTGTGCAAGAACTCTTGCTTTCTCTAAAATCATTTTGAGAAAGGACTTCTACGATATGTTGAAGCTTCAATAGAAGCTTCAACATATTCATACAAAATAAATAAGGAGAAAGTATATGAGACAAATATTACAAGGCATCTACCACAATGCAACAGTGAGTAGGATAAATAACTTTCAATCACATATTTGTTATTACAAAGGTAAATGAGAAGTGAAAAAAGTTAGAATCAATATATGAGACAAATATATTGAGGAATAATACCTTGTCAATCCAATGCATTGTTAAAATGGAATATCATGATGGATCTAATATAGCTACTCACTTTAGTATTTTCCAAGCCTTGGTTAACAAATTAGTATTAATAAAAATAGTGTTAGATGATGAGGTGCAAGCATCTCTACTTCTCAGCTCGTTCTTAAAAGTTAGGAGACAATCATAATCTCCTCGAGTACCACAATTCTGAATAATATTCTTTCATTGATTATCATCATCGATAGCCTAGTAAACAAGGTTTTGAGATAAAGATAAATAAATTTTTTCTAGATATTTTTATCTCTAAAGAAAATGAAAGTAGAAGTAGAATAAATTCAAAACTCATAATGAGAGAGGGAAGTGAGAGTTCTTTTAAAGGAAAGTATATAGCCAAATCCATGGTGAAGTGTTATTACTGTAATCAAGTAGTACACTTCAAGAAGAACTATCCCAGGTAGAAGAAATTCCAAGAGGAGTATAGGAAGAGAGATGAGGCCAAAAGTGTGGTTGACACCATTGCCATAGTGGGATACAATATTTTTAATCAATGTAGGACTACATCATAAAATCAATCAAAAGATTTATGGGGTGACATTTTTGTCTGCCACCTTGCACATCACTCCAAATCCTAATTAGTTTGTGACATATTCATCTAAAAACTATAAATTATTTAGTTAAGGTAATGAAAGGACATCAAAAATATTAGGCATTAGGAATACTTGTCTAGAGATAAACACAAGATTCCAATAACTTCTCAAGGATGTCTGATATATCCTATATCTCAATATGAACTTGATATTCTTGGGAATGTTGTAGAATATGTATCATGTTGAGAAATTCAGGGACAACTAGTGGAAGTTGGCATAAAAGTCACTGACTATAGATCAGATAAATATTTAGTGAGAAATTATGAGCATCTATTATGAACAACATAGATCTAGATATGTTTGTATGGATGATTCACTTTCTATAAGAAAGTATTTTATACTTACTATCTGAAATTCACATAGTGATGGGAGGGCAATCACTATGACTAGAAAAAGTCATTTAACCATGTTGTTTTTAATTTCTTTTTCGAGAAGATAATGGATGATCAATCTAGATTTTTCATCTACTTTTATCAAGACAAACAAGAGTCTTGAAGGAATCCATTATGATATATTTTTTATTCTAGCCACTCCTAGGGATCACAGTGATAAATGGGATTAGTGTGATCAAGGAAGAGTTGATGGCCCGAAAAGAAAAGTTGAAATCTTGTGTTGTTGAGTGAGTACTTTTAATTTCTGAAAAATATTTTTTCATATGAGGAATGAGAAATGATTTTGTATTTTATGAAAAAAATAAATTTTCTGCAACCTGGATATTTTAGATTTAAACAAATGACTTATCTCACTCTAGCCAAATTGGGCAGAGGAAGTTTATTTATTTTTTGGTTTGAATTTTTTTTTGTGTTTTGTTGTTAATTAATTTAATGAGAACCATGGAGTGCTCTCATTAAGTGTGTGAAATTAACAAAAATAGTAATGTTTTAATAAAAAAACATTATTTAAACTCATGTGTGGTGCATGAATTTTTAAAGAAATTAAAATAGTCATATTATGTTATTTTGTTGATGTGTGCATGGCACTTAAATAAAAAAAAAGGTAAGTGATTTTCTTTAATTCTTCTTCATTTTTTGGGAGTCTTTTGTAATAATTATGTGGAGGTAAGGGGTAATTTTAAGGAGTGGGGTGTTCTCATTTTTATTTTATATATGAGAGCTTGTGGAGGAAGTATCGATGCTCATGCAATGTTTGTGCAAGGTTCATGCAAAATATGTGCATTGTCCATGTAGAGTGTTCATGAGGAGGAGATTGTTTGTGTTATGCTTGTGATTTATTTGTGAGTTCTCAAAAATCTTTGGAAGAACACCACATCAATGAAATTAAACTTCAAAGTTTAAAAGGTATTTTCAATTAGATTTTATTTTTTCATTCTTGAAATGTTGGATATATTGACATTGAACATTTTATTTATGTGGTTTAGTTTTCTTGAATATTTTGTCAATGAGGGGCAGAATATTCACCTATGTGTGCTTAACTATTCTACCAGTTTTGGGTAGGATATATTATTTTGTGTGCACGTGGTAAACTTTTAGGGTTATGTGTGTGTGTGTGTGTGTGTGTGTGTGTATAAACATATTTCAGACAAAAAAACTATGAAACCCAATAAATTGTTTGATATCCTTTATCTTTCATATCATCTATGACATTCTTTCTTATTAGCATTTGGAATGTTGCTCTTTTCACTTACCTAGATACCCAAAAAGCTAATTATTATCTCTCATATTCTTCATATTATAAAACCACTTCTTCCATGCTTAGTCTTCAACATAGTCTTCTTAATTAAAAGGTTTTTATGTCGAAAATATTTCTTCATACATAGCTCTAGTTACCTACCATTCCTATCACTCTAACCCCTCTATTCCATCTCCATTTTCTCATTTTTATTTTTATTCCATAAGAATCATCACACAACATAATGTTTAATTTTCTAAAAAATCTTTATTTTTCTGTTGAAAGTCTCTTTATAAAATAATATTGAAATATAAATGCAATAATAATAATAATAGAATTTATATATCATATATCCTTATACAAAGAGCAAAAAAGAATTGTGAAAATGACATTTATGTATTCTCATCAAAGTACAAAAAATATAAAAATAATAAGAAAGTTATAACACCCTACATTAAGTTGATCTCTAACTAACTGACTATTACATTAATAGGTAGTATGAGATAATTGTCTCATACAATCTATTCTCCTCGAGAAGTTGCCGCATCTAAAATCTATTGCAAATATATTCTATCTTTATACTAGCTTTCTAAATAATTGTCTCTCTCTTAATTTATCAAGAGATATGATTATCTCCAAGAAAAGTAAAAAACCTTGTCATAAACCATTTCTCAGTGCAACTTGAATCTAAATACCTAGTCAATTAAAAGTGTCCATGATCTTGAAAAAATTTCAAAGACTCATCTAATTACAAACTCAATATTAGTTTATATTAATGAAGACTTGAGAGCTATTGTATCATTTAAGTCTGAAAGAGATCTCTCTACTAACTAATGGTCTAGGTAGAACTATAAGTAAGAGAGGAAAAATAATAAATTTATGTGCAATATATGATTTTACTCTTCGAATGCTAAATAAAAATACATCCTAGTCAAAAAAGACAATATCAACACTCACTAAATATTTATTTGTCTCCAATGAAAAAAAAATGTATGTTTTTTATATACTAGAGTTTTCAAAAAAGGCACATCTCAACGCCCTGAATACTAACTTGTCATGTTCTAGAGAGTGATTAAGGATAAAATAAGTATATCTAAAAATACTATGAAGCAAACTAAATAATATCTTTCCAAGATATATGGTATAAAAGGATATATACTGAAAATTATAGAAGGTATCTAATTGAGGAGGTAGGATATGATTACAATACTATCTTCCCAAAAATATTTTGAAATACTATCTCCAAATTGGAGTGTCTAAAATGTCTCAATTAGATAGAAAGAAAGATAGATAGATATATATATATATATATATAATCTTCCTTTCAGTATCTTCATTCTATCTAGGTATGATAATCTAACAAGTATAGTGTATAATCTTATGATTCATATAGTAAGTATATTAAATAGGTCTAACATAAATTATAATTCATTAATACATCTTAATTGTTTTAATTTGTATCAAATTAATTTTTATCAGTTTATGAAAAATCTAAAAAATAAAAAAGCTTATGATATATCTTAATAGATATATATTAATGTATATATTAAGAAATAATCAAGATAAAAAAAGTAAACTAATACCTAAATCTTTCTTTAGTCGTATCTCTAGTAGATCTTTATACAATTGAGCATATCAGATCGAATGATTTCTTACTCATGTTAGACTAGCATATATGATAGGAAGCTATTGTAAGATTTTTTTTTAATTGACATATCTCATACTATGTGATTGAAATACCCTTAAGATTAAGGTAAAGTATTCTCAACTTGGCTAGTGATAGGTGACCAAGTTGAGAATTCACAAATATCCAACACCTTTAAATATTTAGAATGAGATCTTACTAATGAAGTGAGAACAAATAATTCAACTTGCTTAATTCCAAATAGAGTATTCCTTAGGGTATCATTTTTCTACAAATAAAATTAGTAGAAATAAAAACAAAGTCAAAGTTGAGTTGCTTGAAATGATAACTCATAGAGAGTAAACTTATAAGATAATTGAGAATATGAAAGACATAGGTAACTAATAATGACTCAATCTAAATACTACTATATTCAATAGAATTCAATTGTTTTCAATTGGTTATAATAATTTTTATTGAATAATAAAAGAATTTAGTGAATAATGTATGATTATTAGTTATATGAGTATTAGATTTTTTTTCATTAATCTAGAAGTCTAAAGTGAGTATATGAGCGAAATAACTAATAATACAATATAGAAAGGAGAGATTTGTTGTTGCCTTTGATAAAAGTTTTTTATACTTCTTTCTAGTAAGTGTAAGTTTCATAGTGAATCGAATCTATGAAGAGCTTTGCATAGCGCATATAGTTAACTTATCTTTCTCCATATTGTGTAAAGCTCTTGGTCTTATTGAATAGAATATTACAAAATAATATTGGAAAATAAATACAATAATATTTATCATAAAATCAATATATTAAATGTCCTTATATAATGGGAACATGTGATTGGTACAACCCATATGTTAAGTGCTTCCATAAAAAATATAAAAATAAAAAGCAATAAGAAAACTACAATAAGTATTTTCTTTTTCTCTTTCCCTCCCCATTCTAATAGTTTTCAGGCATGCTAAATTTTCTCATAATCTTTGGTAATGTATGCCCATCTCACCTAGACTACCATTATACAACAAAGCCTAGCACTTTATTTCTCATACATGGTATTTCATGCCTTAAGCACCACATGCACAAAAATGTTTTTAGCAAAGCACTTTCTTATAACAATTTCATTTAGGTTTAAATAATACATTGGTAAAGCCTCAAACCCTTTACATATGTTTATTATTCTAGGCTTGACATTTTTTCAATTTTTCAATACATATTAATTATATTGAATTGAGGTTTAAAATATATGTCAGAATATACCACTTATAAAAAACATGTTTTGGCCAAATTTGCAACTCCCACTTCCCCATTTTAATTAAAACACTTTTTTTACTTACATGGCTAAGAATCTTCTCTCTCACTTTCTCTTGATCCACATTCGAATAGCTTTTAGACAAGCTACATTTTCAAACATTCCTTGCTAATGTATGCCCATCTCACCTAGACTACCTTTACACAACAAACCCTAGAACTTTGTCACCCATACATGCTATTTTCATGACATAAGCACCACATGCATGAGGATGTTTTTGTGGAGGTACTTCTTTCTAACAATTTCATTCTGGTTCATTCATACATTAATAAGGCCTCAAATTATATATATATATATATATATATATATGTTATTCTAGACTTGGTATTTATTTAATTTCCAAATAGATATTAATTGTATCAAATTTAGGTTGAAAACATAAATCCAAATCTACCACCCATGTGCTCCAAGTTTTGGCCAAATTTGCACCTCCCACTTCCTCGTATTATATTTTAAAATTTTCTTGCTTCCATGGATACTAACGTATATCAAGAGATAACATGTCTAATGTTTATTACTCAATCTATATAATTATTATTTTTAATAATTATAGGTGAGGTTTAAAGATATGTATAAGTTCTCTAAGAAATAAATATATATTTTGAGTGATAGCAATGATTAAGGGACATAATTATTATAGTTTTTATTTTTATCTTTTTCATTTATTTGTTTTATTATATAATTGCAATTCTTATGGATTTCAGTTATTGTCTAGTTTGAGATGATATTTCAAATACTAAATATATTATTTTGTTAAATGAAATAAGAAAAATAAATTTCTGGCAGGATTAACCTATTTGATTCTTTGACAATTTTTCAAACTATTAAGATTTTTTTTGACATTCATCTATGACTTATCAATCAATCCTTCATAATTGATTATAACATCATCACTATACCATTCTTGCTTATGTATAAGAAATGAGTTGAGGTATTTTTCTACAAATATGATTAAAGAATGATCTTGGTCACTAAATTTGATCATGAGTCTCATTACTTTTTAGTAAGATTTATATCATTTGGTATCAGAGCTCAGCTCTAGTCTGATTTCTAGTTTTTTCTTTTTTTGTTAAAATTGAGATTATCAATTCTTCTTTCTAAAATTATATCTAAAAAAATAAATGAGCCATATGATGATGCAAGAACTAGGATATATTCATGAACGATTAGATCATATGAAGCATATCAATTTAGATCGGTCAAAGAATGGTCTAAATATGAGAGGCAACATCTAAAGAAGGAAAAATATAGATATATATTATAAAATCTTTGGAAGGTGATTTACACAAGAAGAATTCAATAACACTAATAAAGAAATGCTTGTGACTAGGCATGGAGTAAATTATCAAGATAAAGATGATGAACAAACACAAATGGAAAATATGTTTCATCCTCGTTGCCCTATTGATAAGGTTGACACTCAGAGTACAAACTTTTATGTATATTTTCTATAATTTCTTCGACCTGATTGTATAAAATTTGAGCTTTAAATGAAATAACTTTACTAAATGATGATGTATATAGAATTAGATGAATAATAGTAAAATTAGATATAATTCATATATAAATGGTAGACTTGGTTGAAAGCTAAAATGAAGGGCAGAATAATGGAAAGTTGTGATAATTCTAATACCGTGATTTATTTATACTAGAACGAGTCTATTGAGAAGTCATGATAGCCTTTCTTAGATGTGACTACATATATATTATGACAATTTTTTATTGTACAACATATTATTCATAGCCACGATATTAACTTCAAGTTACGACCATATTATTTATAAAATATAAATTTAGTCACGATATTATTTTTATGTCATATAAATCAAGTACTAAATTGGTAGTAGAAGTCATGCTATTTTTTAGCACCGCAAGATATTCATTACCAAAATCACATAATATCATGTAATTTTTAGTCGGAACAAACTTTTCATCCACAACTATTTATTCTAAAGATACACTTCCTAGGTCGAGATCATTTTTTTGTTGTGACTTTGTGCGCTAAAAAAATTATCTCAATCATGATATTTTTTATCATTGTGACAATATGCTCTAGAGAGAAATTACCTTAGTCATAGTATTTTTACTACCATGACTTTGTGTTCTAGAAAAAATTTTTTTTGGTCACAACATTCTTATCGCTGGGACTATGTGCTCCAAAGAAGAATTATCTCAACCATGAAATTCTTTATCCAACATGACTTTGTGCTCCAAAGTTGATTTAAAGAGAACCTAGAAACATGTCCTCAACTTAAAGTAATGATATTCAACTTAAAGATCTATACAATAACTTAATGGAACCCCAATGATATAAAGGAGAGACATGGGGGTTTTGAAAAAGAGTTTGAAGGGTTTGGAGAATGAGGCTAAGAACATGCATACCAAGGCGGTGTGAAATCAAACTCTCAATTAGGGGCAAATTTATGTCGAATATAAGCTCGAATAGATTTGAAACTATATTTGAAACATATATCCTTATGCTGGTTATCATTGAAACCTATATCATGATGCTGACTATCATTGAAACATATATCATGATGCTGGCTACCATTGAAACCTATATCATGATGCTGGCTATCATTGAAATCTATATCTTGATGCTGGCTATCATTATTGAAACCCTTGATTTGAAAAGACAAATCTCTAATCCCCTCACAAAAATCTTTTGCAATATCTTACAAATTAGGTATCTAGGGTTAGTTTATATATATGTATATGATGATTATGAATTTATTAAATTTAATTTTGGAATGCTGTGTTTTAAATTTTGATGGATATGGTTATTAATTAGAATAGAGATTTATGGTTCCATACCACATATATTTATGCATGTTGGCCATGATAGATAGTAATAGGTAAGTTAGGAGGAACACTCATAAGATTGAATTTAAAGGGAGTAACAATCTTTTTTATTCTTACCTCGTGAGATGAGACTATATGTGGAAACACTAAATTTATATAAGTTTAATTAATGCAAGTATCATAAAGTCAAAAGTACAAATAAAACTATGAGCATTCCATTGTATATATTCTAGAAGAATTGACCATATAATGTGTGAGTTATATAGAATATCTAACCTAGTGATTTTATCATAATCAAAATTAAACCTAGTGATAAAATTAGTGATTTTATCTACAGGTGTCAACCGGGCCGGGCCGGCCCAGCCCGGCACAAGGCACAGCACGGTTCAGCCATGCCTGGGCCGGCCCGGCACGGAAAAATTCCGTGCCTGGGCCCGTGCCGTGCCCGGGTTAGGAGCGTGCCGTGCCGTGCCCGGCCTGAGCCGTGCCGTGCCTGACCCGGCACGGTTCGGCACGTGGCACGGCACCCAGGAAGCCCGACCCCAGGAAGCCCCTTCCGCAAAAAAAGACTGCAGGTCGGGTCTGATTCGACCCGACCCGCGGTCTTCCCGTATCCCGAACCGCTCGGACAGGCAAGCCCGAGCAAGCCAGGCAAGGCACGGCACTGCCCGCCGTGCCTACGGGCCGTGTCGGGCCAGCCCGTTTGACACCTCTAATTTTATCATAAAATTTATATAAGTTATATAGTCATGTGTTTGATGTGAAAATTAGTAATAGGCAAGTCATGGGACAAGCAAAGTGAGATCTACTTCATAAGGTAATGACAATTCTGTGATTATTTTCTCTTGTATGACTTTCATAAGCAAAATTATTATATAGATATATGTTAATTTGAGATGAGTATAGCACTTACAAAGCCAAAAGCTCAAATATAGTTAATACCATATTATTTCATGTCTTTTATGACCATTGAATTTGAAAAATATAAATACATACTTGAAATAATCAATAAAAGAAATTAACATTTAGCCTTAAAAAAATATAAGAATGGATGATCATTGAACAAAGTGAGCATAGTTTTGGTGGTAAATACTAAGTGAACAACTACAAGGGGACCATCTTTGCTACTGATACTCCAAGGTTTACAACTGCCTTGTATACTAAGATGGAAAATGTAGAATTTATATCATCATACCTATTATTTAATAATCAAGCATCATATCTCATTAATATTAAAGAAAACTCATCACATACAAAGAAGTAAACTAGTTCTAGAGTATGTACATTAATTCAAGACCTAAATTTATCTTCTAAATATGAGTAGTAGTTAATTCAATGTTAATCGATCGAATAGTTCATATGATCACTATGAAAATGAGATTAATATCAAGACTTATATTCATATTATTACTTGAACAACTCATATATTTATGGGTTTCCATTAGACAAACCTAATCATTCAATAATTTTTTGGTGTCATACTATAAATAATGAGTTTTGATACTATAACAAAGTTATAAAAGTATGTCATTTGATTATTAAGAAAAAAAATGAAAAAGAAATAGAAACTGAGAGTGAATGAAAAAAATAGAAAAAGAAAGAAAAATTATTAATAACAAGAATAATGAAAAAAAAATGAATGCCGAGGAAAAAAGTTGGGGAAAACATTGAGGAAAAAAGATAAAAAAGAAAAAGAAATCATAGAAAAATAAAAGAGATAATTATGTAATGGTTCATTCAAAAATTTGAAAAAAGAGAACCCAAGTTTTAATATTTAAAAAATGGTATACTAAACTCTTATGTAATTAAGTTTTTTGTATAGATTTATGTTAATATTAAATTGCCCTTATTTTAAACAAACTAACCTAAGTTCTTATGTTCAAAACCCCTTGGAGTTCTATTGAGCTCATCGCTCAATGAATTTTAGGAGCTCTACAAGCTCTTGGAAACTCCAAAGGAGCTCGATGAGCTCCATCAAGCTCATCGATGGAGCTCGTGGATGGAGCTCCATTGAGCTTGTCAAGCTCATTACGAGATCATTATGAGGTTCACGAGCTCCTGGAAGCACGTAACAAGCTCATTAGAGCTTGACAAGCTCCAACGAGGTTGATGAGCTCCATCGAGCTTCATGAGCTCCTGGAAAGATCATCGAGCTACATGTGCTCATTGGATCTCATATGAGCTTGTGGAAGCTTTGCACGAGCTTCCAAGAGCTCGTGGACCTTATAGGAGCTCCATCAAACTCATTGATGTGGCTCATGGAACTTCTAGGAGCTACATCGAACTCATTGATGTAGCTTGTGGAGCTTCTAGGAGCTCCATCAAGCTTGTAATGAGGTTGTCAAACTCGTATTGAGTTGGATGAGCTTGACGAGCTCGCAAGAGCTCACCAAGCTCTTACGAGCTTCCCTAGCTCGTGGAGCTCCTAGATACTCCACGAGCTCCTGGAAGCTCATAACCAGCTCATTAAAGGTTAACGAACTCCATTCATGAGCTTGATGAAGGTTTTAGAGTTTGTTGGATCTCATTGATTTCTATCATGGAGCTCCTAGAAGCTCTGCATGAGCTTCCAGTGAGTTCCAACGAGCTTAATGAACTCCTTCAAGCTCATGGATTGAGCTCGCCAAGCTCTAACGAGCTTGTTACGTGCTTCCAAGAGCTCTTAGTGCTCGTAACGAGCTCATCAAGATTTCTATGAGCTCTAAGAACTCCTGGAAGCTCCTAATGAGCTCGTTAGAACTTGATGAGCTCCATCCATGACCTTGATGGAGCTCTTGGAATCCCCTTGAGGTCCATCGATGAGCTCCATGGAGCTTCTAAAAGCTAGTGTAAAGCTTCAGAAGTTCCATCAATGAGTTCCATTGAACTCATCGATTAGCTTCATTGAGTTTCTTGGAAGCTCGTGCAAAGCTTTCATAAGCTCCACGATAGAGCTGTATGTACTCTAATGAGCTCATTGATGGTACTCGATGAGCTTCATCAAGATCATGGATGGGATGAAGCTTGTCAAGCTCTAACGAGCTTGTTAGGGGCTCTTTGGGAGTTTTCAAGAGCTCATGGAGCTTCCAAGAGCTCATGGAGCTTCCAAGAGCTACATGGGCTTGTGGAGCTCATTATGAGCTCAAAGATCTCGACGAAGCTCCTAGAAGCTCCATGAGCTCCTAAAAGATCATGCAAAGCTTCTATGAGCTCATATGAAATGGATGGACCTCTAGGGAGCTTATGAAAGCTCTGCACGAGCTTCCATGAGCTTGATAAGCTCATTGATGGATCTTGTGGAGCATTCAGGAGCTCGATTTAGCTCATCAAGCTCATTATGAGTTGAACGAGCTCATCAAGCTCATTACGAGTTGGAAGGCCTTTCCAAGCTTGTACGAGCTTGTTACAAGCTCCAAGAGCTCCTGGAAGCTCCTAGAAGCTCGCACAAGCTCGTTAGAGCTAGACGAGCTCCATCTATGAGTTCATGAAGCTTTTGGAAGCTTTGCATGAGCTTCTAGTGAGCTCGATAAGCTCAATCGAGCTCATGGATGTAGCTCATGAAACTTGTAATGAGTTGGAAGAGCTCATCTAACTCGTAAAGAGTTTGGTGAGCTCCTAAAAGCTCCACGAGCCCTAGAAGCTTATTCAAAAAATTCTAGGAGCTCTATCGATGAGTTTTATGGAATTAGTCAAGCTTCATTAAGCTCACTAGAAGCTCATTCAGAGCTTCGAGGAGCTCCATGATGGAGCTTTATGAAGTCCATTGAGCTCATTAATGGAGCTCCTTGAAGCTCTACAAGAGCTTCCAATGAGCTCAATTAGCTCATGGATGGAGCTTGTCAAGCTCTAATGAGCTCATTATGAGCTTATTACGAACTCTATGAGTTTGATGGAGCTCCTGGAAGCTCCACTAGCTCTTGGAAGCTTGTGTAGAGCTTCCACAAGCTCTTCCAACTTGTATGAGTTGGAAGAGCTTCATCGAGCTCATGGAGCTCGATGAGCTTCTAGGAGCTCGTGAAACTTGATGGAGTTCATCGAGCTTGTTGGAGCTCATCAAACTCTAATAAGCTCGTCATAAGCTTCTAGGAGCTTGTGAAGCTCATAACGAGCAAGATGGAGCTCCCTCCATGAGCTTTATTGATGAGCTTGATGGAGTTCATTGAGCTCGATGGAGCTCCCTTCCCAAGCTCTACCGATGAGTTCATCGAGCTCTTTTGGAGCTTCTAGGAACTCCTCGAGCTCTAGAATTTTTTTTTTATTTTGAGTTCCAGCATATCACATAGAAATTAGGTTAGTTTGTTTATAATAAGGACAATTTTCTATTAACATAAAAAGTGAATTAGGGTTTGATTACTTAATAGTTTGGTGCATTATTTTTAAAATATTAAAATTTGACTTCATTTTTTCATTTTTTTTTGAATGATGTACCAAAACATAATTGTCCCAAAAGAGATGTCAAGGAAAAAAGTTAAGAAAAAAGTTGAGAAAAAAGAATAAAAAAGAAAAAGAAATCAATAAAATAGAAAGGGAGAATTGTTCGGGGTGCTCCCCCGAAATATTTACAAAATTGAAACCCATTTGTAAATATTCCAATAAAAATGCGCCGAACTATAAATTAATTAAAAATTAAAGGCACTAAAATACATTAATCCTAAACTACCCTCGCACCTTTTCCATGCCCTCGCCCCTTTCCTATGCCCTCGCCCGTCTCCCTTCGCTCGTCTTTTCTTGCCCATTTCCCCTTGCCCCTCTCCACGAGCTCCATTGTGGAGCTCCACGATGGTGTTATTGGAGCTTGTTGAGCTCTAGTGAGCTCCATTAAGCTCCACGATGGAGCTCAAGGAGCTCCAGTGATTCGATTATTGAGCTCCGTCGAGCTCCATGATGGAGCTCCATTGATTCCATTATGAAGCTCAAGGAGCTCTAGTGACTTTATCCAGCAACTTGAGGAGCTCCAAGATGGAACTCATGGAGAGGGGTGAGAAAAGATGAGCAAGGGGCAAGGGTGAGGACAAGGGCAAGGAAAAGGGAAGAGGGGCGAGGATAATTTAGGATTAATGTATTTGAGTGCCTTGAATTTTAATTTATTTATAGTTTGTGCCTTTTTTTTTTGAAATATTAACAGATGAGTATTGATATTTTAAATATTTCGGGGGAACACTCCAAAACACAATTCCCCCAAATAGAAAGTATTGAAGAAAAAGAAAAGATGAAAAAATTATTGAAGAAAAAGAAATATTATCATAAAATCAATGAAATATAAATGATATTTTTGAGAAATGAGATCATGCTCAAAAATCAAACATGAAAAAAAAGCTCATTTGTACTTTCATACATAGTGATTAATTAAATAATTAAAAAAATTGGGGGTTATTAGTATACTTCCTTGTTGCTGGAATTTGATGAGCTACCCAATGGATTTTCACAAAGTATAAAGAATTGAATTCAAAGTAAATTGTGTATGGAGAAATAATTTTAATTCTGCTAGTATTTCGGATCTGACATCAAATCGTTTTGAAGATAGAGGAAATGATATACATCAAGAGACACATTAAATATTTTTTACTTATAGTACTTAAGGCCATTATGGCACCAATGGAAATGGGCTCAATAAAGAGGTACTCTAGTTCAAAGAGGCTTAATAGGTGAAATTATGTTTTGGGGTGCTTCCCCAGAAATTTTAAAAAATTAGAAACTAAAATTTTAATATTTCGAAAAAAAAGTCACAAAATTATAATTAAATTAGTTATAAGAGCAATCAAATTCGTAAGTCCTAAACTACTCTCACTTATCTCTCATGCGCCTCGCTCTCTTTCCTAGCCCCTCGTCCCCACCCCTCTTTCCTCGCCCCTCTCCTTCCACCCCTCTCCCCATGCCCCTCTCCACGAGCTCCATCATGGAGCTCCTCGAGCTCCTTCGTGGAGATTGACAGAGCTCCATCAAGCTCCAAGGAGCTAGACGTGGAGCTCCGGTGAGCTTCATCAAGCTCAACGTGGAGCTCTAGTGAGGTCCGTCGAGCTCCGGCTAGCTTGGCATGGAGCTTAGTTGAGCTCTAGCGAGCTCCGCGTGGAGCTCCTTCAAGCTTCAAGAAGGAGATCAATGGAGCTCATCGAGCTCGCTGAGCTCCACAAAGGAACTCACTAGAGCTCCTCGAGCTCCAGTGAGCTCCACATCAAGCTCCTTGGAGCTCGATGGAGCTCCATGTCAAGCTCACTAGAGCTCGATGGAGCTCCTTCATAGAGCTCCATGTCAAGCTCGATGGAGCTCCTTCGTGGAGCTCCATAGATCTCCATTATAGAGCTCAAAGGAGCTCCACGAAGGAGCTCGTTTAGCTTCAGTGAGCTCCACATCGAGCTCGCTAGAGCTTGACGGAGCTCTACGTCAAGCTTGCTGGAGCTCGACTGAGTTCCACGTTGAGCTCACTAGAACTCAACGGAGCTCCATGTCCAGCAAACTGGAGCTCGACGGAGCTCCACGTTGAGCTCACTGTAGCTTCACGTTGAGCTCCACATTGAGCTCGCTGGAGCTTGACAAAGCTCCTTAGTGGAACTCGTGGAGCTCCGTCGAGCTCCACGATGAAGCTAGTGGAGCTCGTGGAGAGGGGCAAGTGGAGAAAGATGGAAGGAGAGGGGTGAGGCGAGAGAGGTGGGGGTGAGGGGCGAGGGGAAAGGGCTAGGGGTGAGGGCAGATGGGCGAGGGCAAGGATGAGGGTCGAGGGGCGAGGGGTGAGGGGCGAGGTGCTAGAGGCGAGGGTAAGGGGCTGGGGAGACAGGTGAGCATAGTTTAGGACTTATGAATTCGAGTATCCTTATTTTTAATTTATTTATAGTTTTATGACTTTTTTTTCAAATTTTAAAAATATAGTATCTGATTTTTAAAAATCTCTAGAAAAGCACCCCAAAACATAATTTCCCTAGCTTAATATATATGTGATGATTGTGGTAGATGTATAAAGATATTTAAATGTGATAATGATGATTATGAGACATGACATTATAACTTTTACTTTTATGGGTTCCTTTTATTATTTTATTATATAATTACAATTATTAGGGATTTCAATTATTGTTTAATTTGAGGGGATATTTCAATTATTTTATGATATAAAATAAGATTACAATTGTCTTATTTTTTCAAATCTTCTCTAACTATATTGAGGTTCTTGCTTGTATATAGGCAATGAAATGAGTTATTTTCCTACATACCTAATTTTAGAATGACCTTGGTCACTAAATCTAAACATGGGTCTTGTTAAATCTTAGTGAGTTTCATATCAGATACAATAACATTACTTACTACCTTAACCAATAAACAGATGCCCCATACTCATAACTCACGTTGTGGTCAAATTTTTTTTTCTATCATTTTCCCATAATTTTTTTTAAAATTGTTAGAATTTTTTGGTTACACTAGCATTACTAACTACAAAAACGAGTTCGGATACACTATGTAAACCTTTCTTAGACAAAATCCACTAACCAATAGCATACCCACCTAAATCAAAATTTTCATTTTTCTTTAAACTAGTTGGGGCTATAACATACAAAACACATACAACTATGCTCAAAATTCATGGGATGATATGCCAACATCCATTATTAACTCATGGATGTGGTTGATGCCCTTGCCTCTCTCACCTTCACTTGGGAGAGGCAGCTCATGTTTTACTTGGATAAAGGATAGGTCAAGCCCCATCCCCTCAACTAAAAATTCTAATAATTTATTTAGAATTTTTTATAATCTTATGTTGAAATTATATTTTTAAATTACTATATGTTTGTATTGTTTTTTTTTTGAATTCATTTCCTAACCATACACATCTCCATAGTTACAATTTTTCTTTTTTCTCTATCTATTCCTTGTATTTTCTTTTACTTATTTATTTGTGATCTCTTATTTAACTAATGCATATTATTTCCCAATCTAACTCAATTTTATTTAGTTATGATATATAGACTCATATAAGCATATATTTATAATCATAACATCTTCAAGTCTAGATCATATTGCTTTGTTTCAATATTTTCATTTTCTACACAATAAGTCACTTTGTTTCTTTATTTCGCAGTATTATTTTTAATGATATTAAAAAACTTGAATTTAAAATTATAATATGTCATTTTAATTTTCAAATAGATTTTTTTTATAGAAATATTGAGTGCAACCTTTTCTTTTCTCATCAACAAAAATTATCTTCAAAATTTACATGTCAAATAATTCATGATACTTGTTTCTCATTTCTTATATTTTATATGCTTTGAATGTTTGATTTTTCCATGATACCTAACAAGTTACTAGATACCTTTCATATATTCTTAATTATTTTTCATTGAAATCCAAGATTTATACTGATTTTTGTACTTAGATTAAATCATCTCATAGTTCCATTAGTTTTTGTAAAAACACCATGATCTAGTTTTCCAATATAGTTTCTATGCATCTAGATATAAAATCATTATTAATTATTGATCGACTTTGAGAGATAGAGCTAGTTGAAGTGCTCTTCTCCAATTCTAGCCTAAATTTTATGGGATTTTATATCTTTTGCATAATTTGCCTTTATTACCATATTTCATAATTTTTTTAGATGCCACTATTTTCAAAATTACAATCTAACTAATCATAAATTCTAATGATTTTCTGCTCTTATCAAAATATGATATCTACCTACATTGAGAAGCCTTCAAACTTCTTCAAAATAGATGTATCATGCCCATAGTTTTTAAACTAGTTTTGATCCCAATTTTCATCATTTCCATACTTCATCCAATAATTTCTGTGATTTGTATTTTCTTTAATATTGTTTTTAATGTGAAGCTATTCTAATTTATCAATGATAGGCATTGTTCTATGTAAATTCCACCAAAGTCTATTATGAAAATTTTAGATTTTTGAAATTTATTCACATAAAACTTTTCGCATTATTCCATTAGTCATCATTCTCAATGTGAACCTATCATCCTAGCTACTATGAAAAATTTTCACATAAAATTTTAATAAATTTTTGAAAATCTAAATAATTCTATAAGTTTGGCCATCTATCTTTGAATGGAATGTATTTTTAATAACTTTCCAAGTTCCCATAGTTTATAATACTTTTTGCTAGAATACAGAAACAGATATCAAATCTTTGTCAAACATAATAAAGTGGTCACTTCATATAATTTCATAATTTCTTGTACTTAAAGGTATCAAATGAGTTGTAAGAGTAGTGTATCATGGTTGTACCACCATGTTGTGTTGGGCACCACATGGGAACCACCAACTGATCCAACACAACATGGTTGGCTTGCATAGCACAGGGCTATGTCAGGCCATGCTAGGCTTGGAGCAGGCTGTGCTAATTTGAGTAGGATCAAGCTAGTTTGGGCAAGCATGAGCCAATATTTTTTGGCATATTCAATATTCACTATTAACCATTGTGAGATTTGGGAATGAGCTATTGGACTTTACTTTCAAGTTTTAAATTTCAATATAAATTTAAATTCTAAATCATGAAGACATGATTGTAACTTTAGAATTTAGATTATATTTCGACATTTAATTCCGCTCAAATAAAAGATTATTGTTTTTAATTTCAATAGATTATGAATAAAACAAATGCATAATATAAATAATGCATAAATAAAAAAGAAATAAAAACCATCAAAATTTAAAATAATAAAAATTGCATAGTATAATTCGATCTAATATCCAATGCACCAATAGACAATAGTGCATAAATCAATATAAAAATAATAAAAAAATACTGCTAGTTCCCTCACTATCCTTGATCTCCAAATCTTATGAGTCATCATCCACCATTATCTCTTGTTCCTTATCATGAATGTACAACCTTAAATCTTTTTAGTATTTCTTATATGCAAGTGCCTCTATGATATCTAGTCATAATTTTTATCTCCTTTCTAAAATAATATTGGTTGTCATAGCTAGAAAAAACATACTTCGATGCTATGTTAGATATTAGAGGGGCCAGTAGATCATGTATCATCTTAGATAGCACAGGATATGTAGAGTCGTATGATTTCCATCTTACTAAAAGATCCAAAAATATTGTTATCATCATATGATAGGATAAAGTAGTAATTAGTATTCAAGTATCGAGAAAGCTTACTCATTTGATGAACCACCCTATAGTTTACCTCTAGCTAACTAATTGGAGAAATCATCTTCTTCGTATATGGTATCCATGTTCATACTTAGAGCATGGCTAAAATACCATACCAAGTATCATAATATGAAAAAAAAAATTAGTTATTTTTTTATGATTAAAATCTTTCAAGTTGGTATACCTAGTTCATGCACATGGATATGTATGAAAAAAATTATTTTCTACCTCTTTTGCCATAATCCTAAGATCCATATAGGTAGCGAAATAATATATATTAGGAATAAAAGATTAGTATTTCAAATACTTAGTTTTCATCTCAATAGTCATGACACTAAATACGTGGTGACCTCTATACTTACTAAACATGCTACTAATATTGCATATGTACTGAAGTATAATATAATTGGTGGAAACGTGTATATAGACTAACACATGTTTATTGTGTCATGAAAAATCTTAAGGAATTTTATAAAATTCTTGTATCATAGTCTGAATCATCAGTAATAAGCTCATTACTCTTACTCTTGACGTAGTTGAATATCACATATTGCTAGCTAACATAATACTCCAACATATGGTAGGTGTAATTCTAATAGCACATTTATTTGATTTCTTTTTCTTCTTTAGTTTCTTAAATAAACATAAGATGCTGAACTACTATTGTCCACTAGTCATTCTAAGGCATTTTAGTGAATTTCTTAATTTTTATAATATGAAAGAAATAATTTTCAACCCACTAGTATTATGAGGTTAATCATGTGATACATGACCTAATGTGAAATATTCTACATGATGATATATTTTATTTTGAATTTCATATTCTTTAAATATCCATGTTGTACACTCATATATGGCAGTGTTATCATGAGGATGAAAAATCTCAAGTCATCCTATATTTTATATTAAGTTTTTATTTAAATTTTACATAGTGGGTAATGAGGTATACAAATGATGATTCATCTTGGCTAGTCCATATAGTAAACATCTCGGATACTATCCTACTATATTTCCTAAATTTATAAATTATTAATTATTTTTTTAACATATAATTTTTTATTATTTTATTCCTATATGCAGACATAGGAATCCTATGATAAGCAGGATGGAAGTAGGTCTATATAATACTAACTACCCAATGATCCTTTGAAAATATAATTAAAAGATCTATGATCATAATTAATTTGGTCATGTATTTCCTCCCAAAATCATTGTGGTATATAAAGGGTATCAATGAAGTTGAATTAGATCTAGCTTGAAAGACCATTTAATTAAGTTGGGTTTGCCTTGGATCTAATGTACTGTATTTTTTGATATATTGATTAGCATAGTTATTTAGGTGCCTAGTCCCTCATGCTCACCTATGTTTATATATCTTTTTATAATATATATTATGTCAATTTTTTATCAATACTCCAAATATTTTTAGTTTTTATTATTTTATAGTGAATCCAAAATACTAATATTCGCATAGTTTTTTATTTTGTAGGTGGTATATAGGTTTGGGTTGAGGTTGTTGAAGAAAATATAGTTTGTCTCACAATCCTTTTGTTAGAATTATTAGTAGTGTCAACATCTATATCAATATCATATTCATTACCATTAAAATCACTACATGATATTTTTTTAACTAATTTTATTTTTTTAAATGAATTATGAAAGTAAAAGAAAAAAATCACATACAAATAAATAACAATAAAACTAGTATCATACTGTATATTGTTTTGTTGTAAATTCTAACATTAAGATAAGTTGTAGTGTTGCACAAGCACACCCACACCACCATATATACAATATACACAAGTGTAAAACATAAATCAAAATTAAAAAAATAATATATATAATATTTTTTATTTCAAAGGAGAAATTAGAAAGAAAATCAAAACTAAGAGAGACTAAGAGAAGGGAAGAAATCTAGAATGAAATTCAAAATTTGTTTTGCTCTAGTTATAGAGAAAAAATAAATTCAAAATTATTAAAAAAATATTTTATTTTTATTTTTTTTATTTTATTTTTATTTTATTTTTATTTTTTTTATTTTATTTTTATTTTTTTATTTTAAATTGGCCAGAATCATGATAACCATCAGATTATGGCCATAGTAACCATTGGAATCAATCCAAAGGCTACTATAATACTACATATAATTTTTATTTTTTTTCTTAAATGGGTCAACAAGGAGAGTGATTGGCACAACCTATCATTGTCCTTATCTGACCCAATTGTGATGGGCAGCAATGGGCAACAAGGGAGCTATGCCACTCAATTGCAAATGGCCACGTAAGTGATTTCCTACTTATGTGGCAATTTTTAAAAAATTACATGCCTTATCGACAGTTGACTTGACCTATGATCCATGGCCCCTAACTCAATCGTAGCCGGACTTGAGTCCTCATGCCAGTAGACCATGTTACCAAGCTAGGCACATAGGTTGTGTCTTGCCCGACATGAGGCATGACTCTCATTGGCCCAACACGGAATGAGCCATGACACAATCCGGCATGGTCCAGGATCAAGCATGGTTTCAGACCTTGTCATGCCGGGCCAGACATGGCTAAACTATATCGTGTGGTGGGCCATGCTCAGGCTATCGGACTTGATTGACACCTCTACTTGTACTTTAGTTTTTCCAATTATTCTATTGAATTTGGTTTCTTAGTATTTATAAGATAACCAATTTTTTCAAGTAATCTATAGCAATCTAAATCATGTATTTTCTAGCTTGAGTCTTAGGTAGTCATAATGAAAATACCTCTAAAACCTAATCCCATTTTTATTTTGTTATTTACAATCAATTTAATAATATGAATGATTTTTATGTTCTATCTTGATATATTGATAGGTCATCAATAGTATGGTAGTTCTATTGAAACCTTTAGAGGACAAGAGTTTTGATTCTTAGGATGCCTAATTTATGCTTTAGGGTATCTTTAACAAATATCTTATTCATAATGTTGGGTTGGGGATCTAACCTACTCTAGCCCTGTGGTCTCAAAGCCCATATATAAAAGGCCAAGAAATAATAAAGGATGAAGAAAAAGGGAGGGGGGGGATAAGTCAATTTTTTTTTTACTTCCAAAATGCAACTAATAAGAGAGTTAAACAAGATTTCTTGAATATTTCATTCCAGATATTAGGATTTTTCATAAGTAAGATTTTGTCTCTATATCGTAGCAAATCATTTTTATGAATATTTTCTTTCCACTCCTTTTACGACTTTTTTTTCTTGCTTAAGTAAGGATTGATTTTCTAATTTCTCCTTATTTTATTCAAACAATATTGGATTCACTATAAAAAAACTTAAGGTTCTCCCCTCTTAACTAAATTAATCGACAAGTTCTTGGATCTTTAATTAGTTTCATATCTACTTTCTTCATATTCATCATTGATTTTTTGGCCATGGAAACTTCCACCACATCAACATCATCAAGATGATATATAGTTGATCTCTATTTGGTGTTCAAACTACTAAATATTCTTAGATATTCTTGGTACTTTATGAAGTTATGTATGCATTGAATAGGAAAAAAATATGGATTAATTTCATAAATTTAGAGTTTTAGTGAGTTTTGATCAATAGCCATGAAATCAATTGGCTTTCATAGATATTTAGTAGATGATGTAAAATATTAAGTTTTATGAAGTTTTGATATTCATTCATTGCTAAAACTCTATCTAATTGGTCATTATAATTCTTGTATTTCATGACCTTATCAACTCGTTAAGATAATTTTTCAATTATGAAGCATATTTTATGATGTAATCATGGAGTCATAATCATACATATCTCATGAAATTTATATGACTGTAATATTAAATTTATATAGTAGCAACCAAGTACTTCATTAGTGCTCGAATCATAGCCAAGTCCATGTGTCTTGACTTTATCTTTAATATGGCTTGGAAGTATAAGTTAGAGTCATAATATTTTTATAAATCCATGACTTTTTAGTTACAGAAAGTTACTGAACTAATACTACTCAGGCCAAATTCATGGCCATTATTCAAATCAATGACTTTTGAGACATTAAAACATATAAAGGACAATACTCGAGGATAACTAATTCTAAAGGCTATTAATCTTATCTTCAAAATAATGTAAACCCATGACTTTTATACTCTAGCTAATTATGAATGCCACAACATTTCTATAGAACCACAAAAACTCGATATTTGAGAAAAGAGAAGGAAAGTGTCATGCCCACCCACCACACCATTGACACTTGAAAATATATGAAAATAAATGTTGTGTCTTGGTCATTTTCTAGTACCATGATCGCATGATAATCAAGACCTTTTAGTGCTATGACTATTTTCCAGCACTATGGAAATATAATCATTAAGAATAACTAATATCAATAATCTACTCTACATTTATATAAGCATCAAGAAGGACCAATATCATTGACATGACTTAATCATAGTACCGCGATCATATATCAATGTGAGAAGCTCTTCACCATGTTGTGACTATGCCCCAAAGCTGAAACCCCTTATTAATAATTTAAAAACATAGTATAGATCTAGGATTTGGGTAATTTGAATATTTATGATGTGACATTGATTATTTATCAAATAATTATGTTTGGTATATTTTGTATTATAAATATTGATATATGGTGATTAAATATAACTTGAACTAGGATTTTGAATATTGGTAAGTTTTTGTAAGATTTCCATGGTGGATGATAACAGGTAAATCATGAGAATCACTAACTCATATAGTATGAAATTAGTAAATGAGTAAGCCCGAATATTAAAGCGAGAGAATTTTTTGGAGATTTCTTATTTATTTCTTTTTCTCCCTCATGAAACAAGCAAAGACACAACTACAAACCTAAGAAAAATTTTTTGCACTTCCTAGGGGTTCTACAAGCAAGCAAGGTATGCACGAAATACGCCAATTCATAGAGTTGGTGGGTGCGACTTTTTCTCCTCTAGAGATTAATTTGGGAGTTTGTATGAAATTAATATGGTTTAGGATTTATATGATTTGAATTATATGATATATTTGGTTTGGATGATTGTTGTATTTATGATTTAATTATATTATATATTATAGATATTGATAAATAGTGACTAAATAGAACTTGAATAAGGATTTTAACTAATACTAGGTTCATATGTGACTATCATGATGGATGGTAATAGGTAAGCTATGAGACTCACTCATGCATAGGATAGAAGATGGTGATAGTCCCTCCAATTATGATGCATAAGATAAACATAAATGGCAAATCCTAAATTTTGGATATGTTAATCATCATGAGTATGGTGCTTACAAAGTTGAAAGTATAAATACTTTTACACACTAATCCATTTACATATATTAGATGGTTTGATTCTCAATTGGGATAGATGTTATATATAATATTCTCCCAAGATATTTACTTTTAGTATGAGAGTCATATCAATATAGAGGAGGATGGTGATAGGTAATCCTCAAGATATGCATAAGTGTGTGGTGACTCATAGGGTGATGAATGCCCTTGTGACGTCATTTTACTCGCATAGTTCCCACCAGTGAAACTCAAAGTAAACATATGTTAATTACATGAGTATGGTACATAGGAAGCCAAAATTACTCAAAAGCTTATAAACTATACCAATTATTAGTTTTTATGATAATACATACTAGTAAATAAAAGTGTGCATATAAAACAATCATCAAGGACGGTTAACGAAGTTACCTAAAAGGTATGAGATTATGAATGGCCTCCTCATAGAAATGAATTATAATTTCAGTAGTGATGTACCGAGGGGATGACTATGAGAAGAACACCATTTGGAAGGGCTCAATAGTGACAACTAATTTGTATCCTATTAGGGAAAGAATTCATTTCACAATATCATAACTTTCATTCTATATCTGATATAATATATATCAAATGAATAAGTGGCATCACATAAATTAAATAACTGAATCCTAGACTTAAGATTGTTTAATAATCTAAGTAATTATTATACTAAAAATACTTAATCTTGTTGAATAACCAAACTACTAATACAATCCTTGTGGGATTGATATCTAAATAAAAGTTTATTATTCTACTTATATGACTCATGTATTTGAAAATCTTAGTTGATAAAATATATTCATTAATAGACTTTTGGGACAGTGCCTAATTGATTAAATTAGATGAAGTAATAAAGTCACAATAATGTACTTGGGAAATATCTATGAGGGGAAAACTATTATTTGACTCATTGGTGATAACTACCTATATACCATTAGATTATTGAGTCATTACACATCACCTCAACCTCCATTATATGTTCAACATAAGATATGTCAAGCAACTTAAATATCATGTAGATTAAATAAATAAACTATAGACCTAAGATTTCTAATAATCAAAATATCTATTTTACTAAAAATAAGTTATCATACTATTGAATAACTAAACTATTGATATAATCTCGGTGTGATTGATATATAGACTAAAGTCTGCATTACTACTTATACTACCTATACGCTTTTAGATCTCTATTGATGAGTTATTCTCATTAATATATTTTTGGGATAATGCCCAACTGATAAAATTATGTGACATAATAGAATTATAATATTTACACAATCATAATCCTTCACCAATTGCAACTAACTTCCGCGTATCATACTCAATTCCTTCCAAGTGACTAAATAATAGAAACTTTTATGATTAGCATAGATCTAATATTCTTCACCATAAATACTAACTATAAATTCCTAATCATGGTCCATGGATTGAATAATTCTTCTCATATTCTTTCAATTATCAAGATTTATAGACAATTACCTTCTCTTTTTTTAAACATGTCAATTTATTCTTCGAATCATGATTAGGTTCTATAGTTCTTACGTTCAATGAAAGAGTCAAAAAATATAGTTACCAATTTTACCTTTAGTTTATGGAAAATTACTTTACATGAAGCAGCTAAAATACCTTATTTCAATTATAGTCGTGGTCAAAGCCAATTGCTAATTCTTTAAATCTTAGTAGGATCAATTGAATTACCTTATTTTGAAAAGATATGATCTAATAATGTCACATTATCAAGTCAAAAAACACATTTGCCATTTCTTTGATGTCGTTGTTTTCCATAGAATGAGCAAATTTCTCATTAATTACATCTCATGCACTTCTATAGCTTGAAGCTCATATAAATAAATAATAAAGTTATTCCAAATATTTTAGAAAACACTATTCATTATGTCATTAAAAGTTGTTGGAGCACTCATTAATCTAGACGGAATTAAAAGGATGTCAAATTACCCTTATCTTGCTAAAATTATTATCAATTGTACATGAGATATTTTTTCTAGGTAAGAGATATAAATTCTTAATGTGTATCAATGAGTAAGAGATATTTGTTCTAAAAGGTATTACAAGGAATTCATGATGTTTTTGGAAAGAAATTTATATGTAGTGTTAATTCAATTTTTGATTCATTTTTTTTGATTCAAAGGTTGCTACAAAATTTAATAAGAAATACATCTAAAGGTTGATGTACTTATAAAACATCATCTACTTATAATTTAATTTGTATTTTTGTTTTGATTATATTTGAAAATAACTAATACATTCATTACTGACAACATCTAAGATTTTTATCAAATATACCAAATGATCCAATTTCATTCTTATGTGTACAAATTAATGTCTGCTCCAATTAGTTAGAAATTGACCACTTTTTGAAAATAATCAATATTGGCATTGTATTAAATTCCTACAATCACATTACTAACAAATTTACATAGAAAAGTCTTCACTATTTTATGATCATCATTCAAAAAATAAACATTTATAGGGTGATTGTCTTTGACCTAATTACTTTTAAGTAATAATTATTTATTTCATGTTAATATCCCTAGCACATGATAACAAAGAATTTTGTGAAGCTATATTTCTTTGAAGTTTTTTAATCTCTTAGAATCACCTCAACATATTGTGAGGAGTGTAATTGGAATGTTGTAACTAAGTCATAGAATAAGAATAAGTTTTTTAATCTCTTAAAGCATGAAAAATAAGGTTGAAGAAATGGATTGCAAGCACTTGAAAAAATTGTCAAAGTGATGCTAATTGAAGTAGCAAAGAAATAGAATAGGATTGTGAATTACCTTTTCACAAAATCTTCGAAAAATTTTGCAAAATGTTGTAACTAAGTCATATTGAAATGATTAGATAAATAATTATTAATAAATAAATCATTTGCCATATTGTTTACATAAGTTTTATAAATGCTCCTACTTAGTTTCTTGGCCACTTAGTTTCTTGGCCACTTAGTTTCTTATTAGTAGTCTAGGAGTAAAAATTGCTAAGAAAATTTTATCAACTTTTCATATATTTATCTCAAGTTGTTGTGCATGAGATGCTACTAAAAATTCTTCTTTATACCTTTTAGTTTAGCACAAAAAATATTCACATATAAATTTACTTTAGCCTTAAAAATTGTCTTGAACTCTCACAATCATATTTGCTTATGTTAGATGTAAAAATTTCTAAACTTTTTTTTCATCTCATTGGTTTAAAAAATAACTTTCTAAAAATAGTTATTAAAATATTCATACTATAAGGTTTTAAAATCTACATTGATTACTACTAATTCATACATTATCTAGCAGTGTTAGGAACTCAACATATTGACTTTTTTGATTATTTCAATGTTTTAATGATGTATTTGTATGGAAAATAAGCTTATAATAAAAAGATTTCACTCAACAGTGATTTTGACCAAAATGAATGAATAATAGTAAAATTAGATGTAAATTGTGTAGAATTATAAAATTTGGTGAAAACTAATTTGGATGGTAGAAAAGCAATGGAATGTCATGATGTTCTAAAGTAACATCTTGATTACACTTGCACAAGCATGTTGAGAAGTTGTAGTAGTCTTTCTTGGCCATGACTCTACAAAACATGTCATTACAATTATTGCGTGTCATGAATCTACTAGCTAGTTATCACAATTTTTTTACAATGCAATGCTTTCTTTATGACCATTACATTATATAGGAGTCATGGTACACAAATACTAAAACATAATATTGGCCATGACTTTATATTTTAACTTCATGGAAACTAAGATCCATACTCCTACAAGAAATCAAGGAAATTTTATCACCATTACATATTAATTACATAGCCAAAATCACATATCACCAAGTAATATTTAAACATGAAAAATGTCCTAGTCATATCCTTTCTTATCAGTGGTATTCTTGCTGTGACTTTCTTCTCTAGAAAGAAAATATCTTAGCAGTGATATTCTTGCTTCCATGACTTTGTTCCAGCGAGATTATTTATTAGTTAGTTTTATTGCTACAATGACTATTGGTTCCTAGGAAAAATTACCTTAGTCAATATGTTTTTTATATTATGACTTTTGATTTCTAAAAAAGAATTATATTGGTCATGATATTCCTTTACTACTGTGACTTTTATGCTATAAAGGAGATTCAACGAGATGTAAAATTTACAACTTCAACATAAAGTCATGACTTTCAACTTAAAAAGTCACACATAAGTTAAATGGATTCCCAATGTATAAAATAAGGACTAATAAATTTTGTCAAGATAGAAGAAGGAAATTTGGATTTTGACCCCAAGAACACAGAAAACCCTAGGAGGTGTGACTTACAACCCATGAAATATCTTTTGCGAATTCTGTCCAATGTCAGGCTAAATAAGGATCTAGCATTTATTTATTATATTTTTAGATGATGATTGAATTTGTATAATATTTAAGTATGCTAATGTTATATTTAGTGATGAATAAATCATGAGACACACTCTTGAGAGTTGTATATAAGAATAAGAATACTTTGGTTTCACTTGAATGAGAGTAACATGAACTTTTCTTGATTAATGTTTAGATAAACTACCTTACACTTGCCTTCCTTGGGCTTTATTAATTAGTAAAATTTTATTTTTAATGTATTGTTTCTTTGGCATTGTGTGGTCCAAAAAATAGGGTTTTGGTTCTTGATTTTTTTCAAAACATGGTTGGGATTTGGTTTAGGATAAAAATGAAATGAGTTATAGTATCCTTTTATAAAATAGCTTACAAGAGCTTCCATGTTTTTAAAATTTCAATTTAAGATTAAACAATATAAAAATCCTTGTATAATTTTAAAAACCAAAGTTTTGGTTGTCATCTTGAAGCCCCCAGGGCACTCAGAGAAGTTTCTACTTTTAAATTCACAATTTTTGGATATTTTTTGAAGAATATACTCTCATAGCCATATGTACATTGTTGGTGATCCAAAGATTTCACCTGCATAGCATGTGATTATATTGGTTTTATTTAGAATTCTCATTGTTTTTAATAACAACAAGATACCTAAAGAGGGTGTGTCATTTAGTAAAGTCATCTCCTGTATCCCTCTAATCTAGCCTAGATGAAAAAGACTGCTATAGTGGTATAGCATTTCCGTGCCATATTAAAAAAAACTTCACATCAACTCTTAATATCATTTAATAATGTGACCTTTTATTTTCTTTTATTTTTAATTTTAAAATTTGATATTAAAGATTATTATATATATATATATATATATATATATATATATATATATATATATATTCAAAATTAATTCAATACAAATAATTATTTTGGTTTAATAATAAAATCAAACAAGTTTATTCTACTCAAAATTAATTATTTTGATTATATACATACATATACCCTAAAAAAATAAACAAAATTTTTAAAACATGTCTTATGGTACTGGATAAAACTATGGAAGAGACATTTGACTAAATAAGATCTAGGGTTGTCAATGTAAATTATATTACACCATAATTTATATTAATTATAATTTATATTACTACAAAATTAAAATTACATTTCCTCACTTATTCAAAATAACTTGTATCTTTTGTTATTTAACACTTATTAAACTCCTCATGTTAAGATTATAGAAGCTCATTGATTGAATTAAATCACTAGCAAGCTATTTTAAATAATTTCTTATTATTTTCTCAAGACTTTCCCTCTTAACTTATTTGAAAAGCTAGATCAAAATTCACCTACGAGATTTAACAAATCAAAACTTATAAGCTTCATCAAGGAGGATCATCAATCCTTCTAACATAAGATAGATTTTATCAACAATCAATATTCACAATACACTTTATAAAGTTATCTAATTTATAGAGTTCATAAATCTATTTCTTGGTCATACTCTTTATAAATTAAAATAACTATTAAACGAGTAGCATGAATAGTAATTACTTCAAGAATAAGAGCAAGCCAGTTTATAATAGTAATGGTGTATTTTATTTTATATGTCAATACAAAATAAGCATATTGTGATGGTCCTATTCAATACAAACAAGTACACTTGTACTAGAAGTTAGAACTTCACTGTTCTCTATAGTCAAGATAAATCTAGTAAAATCTTATGTTACAATATTACTGATAGATTGCTTAGTTCTATCTAGATCCAAACCAAAAACATATATTCCATAAGAACTAATAATTTGATTTTATATGCATAAGTCAAACTCTACACTCTAAATCATCTACTATGAAAAATATAGGATACTTGTATTTTCACAAATTCAGCTCATTATAAATTTATTCAATAAAACAATAAAAAGATGCAAAGCAATTAAAAGAATAATAATCAAAAATAGCTTTTAGTATAAAATAGTTCTAACAATTTTCCACTTAGACTTAAAGCAATGATGTCACATGTCTAACTCTCATTCCTTCCAAATATCTATCAAAAGTTTTAGGTGGAAGACTCTTCGTAAAAGGATCTACCAATTTATCTACCGATGCTCCTTTTGTTATCACCATTACTTTTTTTTAATATATCTTATTAGATGATATTTATGCTAGATATTCTTTGTCTTCTTGTGAATTCCATATTCCTTTGAGTTAGTAACTACTTCATTATTATCACAATAAAGTATAATAGGCTATTGTCGAGAAGGAATGACCCTTATATTCGTCAAAAAGTTTCTAAGTCATACAACCTCTTTTGTTTCCTTTGAACTACCACATACTCGGCCTCCATGATGAACTTAGCAATATAATATTTATTGATACTCCACCAACTTATAGCTCCACTTCCCAAGGTAAAGATATAAATTGAGGTGGACTTTCTCAAATTCTCAACTAAATGAAATTTGAGTCTATAGACCCACTTTGTACAAGATTGTCCACTTTGTATAGCAACATATTATCTCTACTTCTTTTTAAGTACTTGATTATAAGTTTTACAGATGTCTAATATTTTTGTCCCATGTTATATTGATATATGCTTACCATGCCTACATCAAAATAGACATCAAGTCTGGTGCAAAGCATTACATATAACAAGCTTCCTATTATAGATGCATAAAAAATAACCTTTATTTTATTTATCTCACTAGGTATTTTGGGACACTGATCTTTTGATATGGTGATTCCATGTCTGAAAGGAAGAAAATTTTTATTGGAATGTTGCATGCTAAAATGAATCAATATTTAATTGATATAAATAACTTGAGACAAGCCCAATATTATTTGTTTGTGATCTCATAAAATCTTAATCCTAAGGATGTGAGCAGCTTATCCCAAGTTTGTCACATGAAAATAAATCAAATAACCAAACCTTAACAGAATATAACAAATTCGCATCAATACAAATCAATAATATATCATCAACGTATAACACCAAGAATAGCACAAAACTACTGCATTGCTTCATATACACATAATAATCATCCTAACATTGATCAAAGCTATAAGACGTAAAAATTTGATCAAAATAAGTATTCCAAGATCTAGATGTTTGTTTTAGTTTATAAATGAACTTATTTAATTTATACAATTTGTGCTCTTCCATTTTCTATGAAACCATCATGCTGCATCATATAGTTGTATTTTTCAAGATGGCCATTCAAAAATATAGTTTTTATGTTCATTCTTCAAAAGAATCCAAATTGACTTTAGCATGGCTACCAGAGAAATATTTTTTTCATAATTGATTCCCTCTCTTTGAGTAAACCCTTTTGCAATAGCCCTAGCCTTATATGTCTCAATATTATTATTTGATCCTCTTTTTTTTCTTATAGATCCACCTATAGTTTATGGGCTTTATCCCTTCAAATGATTCTATAAGAAACCAAACATAATTGGACTGCAACTCTGATTCTAAAGCCTTTTACCAATATTGTGTATCTTTATCTTTAAGCACTTTGTCATAGCTTCCTAGATTAGTATCAACCTCACCGAGAATTCTATCATAAGACTTTCCCAAGAGTATATACCATATAAGTTGATGAATAACTTTCTCACCACGATGAGATAATCCTCTTGGTTGCATTCTTTTAGTGATACATTGTGTAGATACTAATCCTTTTGAACCATTATAATCATTTGCCTCTGGCTATACAATGGGCATATTAGAGATAGGTTAATGATGTTCAATATCAATATTATCTTCAACAATTCTTCCATTAAAATGAAGAAATTAGATATCTGAAATGTTTTTTTATGATGTTTCTTCTAGTATTATTAGTATTGAAAACATTTGAACTAATTTATCTTCTCTCAATTCTTCTAGAACAATCCTACTTCTAAAAATATGCTTTGTTATATAGTCTTATTATAAAAATCATGCATTGGTATTAACACCAATCTTTTGATCCTTTGAACTATAAAATAAATCATCTTTAGTTCCTCTAGGATATCCTAGTAAGAAACAAACTTTTATTCTTGGTTTGAAGAATAAAAGGAATCAATCATAAGCTTTTTTTTATGACTAGGTTTATATCTAGTTCACAATTCAGTTAAAGTAGTAGGTATAAACATTGATGAAACTAAGTTCAAATCATAAGCTTTTGTTTTTAATACATATCTCTAAAAAGAATCAATCATATCTGAATAACTCATCATTGATCTTGTCATGTCCATATAGGAGCCATATTTCTTTTTTATACCACATTATTCTGCTATGAAATGCTAGGAATAGTAAATAAGGGTTTAATTCTATGATCCAATAAGAAGTTCATAAACTATTTCAAGAGATACCACAAAAATCAAATCATAGTGTCTTGAGATATTTATTCTAACATTTTTATATTTATGTCCTATACTCTTTGAATTTCTTCAAGGAGCCAGAATTATGGCGTATCAAATATATGTACATATATGTTGAGTAATTATCAATAAAAATGATGACGTACTTAAAACCACCTCTTACTTGGATAGTCATGGGTTCATATAAATCGGAATGAATTAGCTCTAATGGATATTTGACTTTATAGCCATTGGCCACTAAGGGCCACTTGGTTATTTTTTCTTCTAATCAAGATTCACATGCTGGAAGAATTTTAATCTTTAATGAACTCAAAGGTCCATCTTTAATTATTATTAAAATCCATATAAGATTTATATGAACTAGGCATATATTCTAAAGATAGGTATGGTTCATATCAAAAAGATATTTTTTTTGGTAAGATTTTGATATTATTAAACTCATATCATTGTAGCAGGGTAGAGGCAATATTAAGAAATATAAATGTTATCTTTTAATGTATCAGAATAGATAAACTTCTTATTCAAGTAAATTATGACAAAATCATTGAATAAAAATGAAAATTCATCCTAATCAAACTAAAAATAGAAATCAAATTTATTCTGATTAAGTGGATATTTTGACAATCACTCAAAAATAAAATAGTATCGCTCTAAAACTAAAGCAAGCAATCTTTCACTATAACAGCCAATGCCTTTTTTATATTTTCATGTGAAGGTCAATATCACCACCACTTAGTTATCTAGTTTCCTATAACTATTGAAACGAGTTATAAACATGATTAATGGTACTCATATTTACACACTAGTTATCTATAGATACCACCACTAAGTATGTTTCAACTACTAGTAATTGAGATTTACTTTGATTACTCATCTTGTTAAGATAGACTAGATACTATTCTTATAAGGTCTTGACTATTTGTAATTAAAATATGTTACTTTTGGCTTTTTCACTTCAACTTGCAACTTAGGAGATGTCTGTGAAACATAAGCATGTTTCTGACATTTTTTTTCTCTTTTAAACATTTGGTTTAGAAGAAGTCTTCTTATCTACAAATATTCTAGATAGTTTCTTGATAATACTTTCAGTTAATATTAGTTATTTAGGGAATTATGCCAATGTCCAATCAAGTTTATTAATATTATAATTTAGATAGAATTGCCTATAAGAATATGGGAGTCATTAAAAAATAATATTAATCTAAGAATCTACATCAATCTTAGCTCTAATAATTTCTAGTTAATTCAAAAACCATTAAAACAAGATCCCTCACTAGGGTATTTCTAGTTATAGTAGAATTCATCAAATCTCTCATGGTTTTGTGTTTAAAAAAATGAGTCTGATTCTCAAATATATATTTAATATTAAAAATCATATCATAGGTAGATTCCATGGACTGATACTGGTATTAGAGTATATTTTATATAGAAGCCAAAATATTACACCTCGTCATCTTATCAGCATTTACCCATTTCTCATATGGCTTGCCTTCTTCATTGAATGCCATTTCATGAGGTTTATATGGTCATCAATATGCAATTATAAATTTTCAATTCTAAACATTCAAGACAATGTCAAGGCTTTTTTTTCTAATCCATGTAATTAGTTCTATCGAGTTTATTTTCTTTGAGAATTGTGGCTAGTGGGTTAAATTTACAATGAGCTTATTAAGTTGAATTCTATTCGAAAAATTAGTTCACTCCACCAATTCTAAAATGAATTCATCATTAGTCTAACATTCCATGAATAGTATGCCTTATGGGAGGATATCTACAATTTATTATTTATTCCAACAAGTCAATTTCTATGAATAGTATGCCTAATTCTAAATTGATTAATTCTTAAATAAATCATTCAGATATAGAATTGATTCATTCAAATAATTCATAGAATTATTATATGGTATTTTGTGCTAAGTATACCTCCAAGTCAGTTAGTCCAATATGGAAAAGGTACTAAGATCAACATGAGATTCATTTTATTAAAAACAATGATAATTCTAAATAAAAGCAAAACAATCACATTCCTATGCATGGTATTAAGAAAGAATTTTTGAAATCCTCAGTTCACCAATAATAATTTTAGAGGAATGGAGATGATATCATGCTTGGATATATTAGGTTTTAATAATTTAGATGTTGAATGTGTAAATATATTGATTAAACATAGACATTCTAGACTTTATTGATGAAACTAAATAGCCCAATTATATGATTATAGATTATGGATTTGAGTGGTTATGTAGTTGAATATATTTTGTTTAAAAGTTGTATTTTGTGTTATTAATGTGTGCTTTTTCACGTGTAGTTGTAATTTTTTTTATGTTATTGCTCATTTGAGAATTCTTTAGTAGTGGTGTGTGCGTGGGTGTGTGTGTGTGTGTGTCTCATGATTATTAAAGCCATATATGTACTAAAAGCCATTTTATTATGAATATTTATTTCGTCTCATTTCTAATAAAATTTTATTATTTCATATAAATGAGAAAGTACATGAGTAATGTTTAAATTTAAAAGTATTGCATTTGTGTCTCTTATTCTACAAAATGATAATTTAGTGTGTAGAGTTTGACTTATGCACAGAGAACAAACCATCGGTTGAATATAAGCTTTAAGTACACATTCTAAATAGAGTTTGAAATAATATTGGTAAGATTATAATACAAAATTTTAGTAAGCATGTCGTGACTATAGAAGATGGTTTAAATTATAACTTCATGTGTTAGTACAATTATGTGTATTGAACAGGACCATATTGTAGTATTTATTTAATATTAAGACATAAAATAAACCAAACCTCATAGTTATTGTGAATATTATTAATTATTCTTAATCTCAAGATAATTAATAACATATATAGTTATTTATAGTTATGTTATTCATATAAAGTGAGACTTGTAAATGGATTAATAAGCTTATAGTGAATTGGATAATTATACTAATTGTATGCTAAATATTATTATTATTGGAATTCACATTTTTTTTTCATGGATTGATGACACCCCTTAAGGATACTTATAAATGTTGATCATGTCAAACTATGCAAATATATTTTAATCAAACATTTTAGACAAGTTAAGTGAAATGTCTCAAAAAAAATATATAAGAAATTGATTAAATAATATTCTCAGTAATTTAATTTAATCAATAGATATCTATCATCTTGACATCAATAATTTAATAAATATTTAATAATAATTAGCTCGAGTTATATTTTGAATAAGTAGAAAATATAATTATAATTATCTAGTTGAATAAATTATAATTAATATAAATAGTATCATTTATTTACACTAGGAGCCCAATATCTTATTTTAAGCTTTTAGGTCTCTATCATAGCCTTAACCTAATATTATACTTGATGGCTTAAAAAATTACTTTAAGTGATTTTTTAAAGAATCACTTTACATGATTTCTTGTTAAAAAATCATTTTGCATGACTTGATGATAGCCACAAAGAAGCTAATAGAGAAGTGAGACACACTTTATTCTCTCATAAAATTATCTCTATGGTTATGGATGTATAATAGAAGATAAAAAGCATCGAGCACCTGAGAAAAATCATTTTAGAAGGTTTTGAGGTATGATTTGTTTTTCTCTATGTTGCATCCTGATTTTTTTTGTATGATTGAGTACGTATGTACTATCAAGAGCAAGGGGTTTCGATCCTAACAACACACACACAAACTCACACACAATCATAACATCTCAAAATCAAAATTTACAATGAGGCTCTCTACCTTTCCTAGGCTCTACTAGCTTTTTAATTCCTGCAAAATGAACCATTTGTTTATTCACTAAACCATTTTTCAACAAATTTTAATTTATAAAAAATAACTACAGAAATTTTTATTTTTCACAAATTTTATTTATGAAGGTTGTAAGTGTTACATGGAACTACACTATTTGGTTGATTATAATGTATATCTTGATCTTCCAATTATACTCTAGAAGAAATAAATTTTATTTAGTACTTACCCTAACTTGTCCATTGTACTTTACATTACATATCACTTCTTTCAGTGCTAGCTTTCTCAAATATTTTTTAGGCTAGTACACTTGACCTTTTCCAAGGAAACAACTCATACGAATATCTCTAACCTTTAAAAGGTGAGATACATATTCTTTATTCTAATAAAAAATATGAAATTACTTTGTCTACCATAAAAGTCTTGTGGTTGACCATAAGGTATTCATGATGAAGAATGAAATTGATTAAAAATTTTACTAACCTAATGATCATTTAAAAGATAGAAAATTATCTCAAATATATAAGATGAAAATTTAGATAATTTTTATTTTTTGGCTCAAATGATCTTGTTATGAATTTTAAAATATTCATTATGTAACTACAAGTTATCAATTACCAACTACTAATTCAAAGTGGCTGAATACAATTTTCAAATTCTCAACATTCAAATTCAAAATTATAATAAAAATGTATAATAACATTATCCAGATAGCTTTTAAAACCCCACTAATCTAACGAAGTTACATGCTAACAATATCAAAAAAAAAATCCGGAGCAAAATTCTCATGATGACAATTTCCCAGCATTTCTGTCACTCCTCGCCGAAACTAAGAGTACCTAAAAATAATTAATAAAGGAGAATTAGCTTAGATCCTATTAATAAATCTTAATATAGTTTCAATATATCCAACATTTTTTTTATTTGCATCAAGAAATTTTGTATCATAATTAAATGAACATTAGAAAATATTTGTACCATGGTTATCAAATGGTAAATATTGCCCGATTAGGTGTGACTTTTCAAATGGGTGGATAGCTTCAAATTGTTCCTTTTAGGATGGATGGTATTCAACACTTCTAATACTAGTAATTTCTAACAAAAACTTCAATTAGCTAGGGTCAAAATCAATTACATTCCCATCTAATAAGTATAAAGATTAATTGTTATATCTCATTAACAAAGGCCAAATTATCAAATATTATATCATGTTGATAAGGGTTAAACCATCAACTATTATTTCTCTTTTATAGGGTCCAAATTATTAATTATTATTTCTCATTGAAAAGCGTGAAACTATCAATTACTATATCACATAAATAAGGACCAAAATGGCAGCTTTTATATCTCATTGAAAAAGACCAAATTTTCATCTATTACATATTTTTGACAATGACAAATCATCAACTATTATATCTCATTGATAATTATCAGACTAATTAGAGTCAATTACTTTGTTTCAATTAAAAAAATATACAATAAACATAATATCTCCAAACATTTGTTACAAACACAAGAAAGAAATCTAATATATTTTTCATGCTAAATATATTGTTTCATGTAAAAAAAAATAAAGATATTTTTTATTCTAGAATAGCATATAAAAGAAAAATCAAAATTTTCACATACAAAATCTTTATTAATTCTTCTGACCTCAAAGAGGCACTATAAAATCTTGAAGAACAAAGCCTAAAATCTTACTTCACATTTATCATAAAATCATAAATAACTACTCACATATACCATACAAATTTACTTCACATCTATCAAACCAACAACTTGGTAGTTCAATTGCCGAGATGTTGAATTGGCACCTCCTTGAAGATTGTGATCACCATGAACTACCATCAATCAATGTGAAAGGAAATCATGGCCAAGTATATGGATAGATTTTTATGTGCTCAATTGGGCTGAGAAATACCACCTGATTAAAAAAATATTACTAGTATCATTTCTAACTAATAGAATTGTCATTAATATCATTAAAAATTTCTAACTAATAATAACTTTCCAACTATGATTTTACCTCAAAATTGTGAGGAAGAACTCCAAGGAAGAACAATAAAGTTTATTATTATAAAAAATTATAACTTCTCAAACACTTATGTGAAGAAATCATAAAAGTTTAGTAAAAAAGAAAATTCTTTGGGAATGTTTAAAGGTAGGGAAGGGTTTTTATTTTATAGTGAGAGGAAGACCTCTAGCTTCTAATTTTTAAAAGTGAGACGAGCAACAAATTATTTTTTATAGTGGAAGGAATGTTTCTAACTTATTATTTTCCAATGTGGGATAAGAAAAAAACATGCCCAAAATTTCTTTAGTTCAAGTGTTACATAAACTATATATACAATTTAGAGATTGAGCACAACCCTCCAAAACATAGTTATATAGATATTATTCTCCACATATAATGTTATATGAAAAAAGAAAATAAGCCTAGGGATCACTTTCGAAGAGGGCGGTCATTCATAAAAATTAATTTTTATGACTTGAGTCAGACACCTACAAGTACATAAAAGTAATTCTCTACATTAAGCAATATTTTTTGAAGGAAATCTTCATATAATAATATTGGATCTGAGTGGGTTTAAGGTAGACTGGTTATATTAGTTAAGTTTGGTTTGGTTTAAATCTAAAGGGATGTTTTTAGATGTGGTGGGTACCACACTTGAAAAAATGGGAAGTATGAAAATAAAAAAAAAACATGTATGAAAAAAAAGGAGGGGAATGTGAGAATAGAATTTTGAAACCCTTGTGTGATTAATGAAATTCCTAACAAAGGAAACAGGCTTTGTTAGGGTTGTAGGGGTGCATGAAAAAAGAAGACAACTCATTTTATGAGTTGTCTAATTCATGTGAAAAGGGATTGTCCCCCTTCACCCATTCTGTAAGGTTTGGATGGTAACACATCCTAGTGTTTGGATTGGATTTGTATGTGTGTGTGTGTGTGTGTGTGTGTGTGTGTGTGTGTGTGGATACAATATGTTTGTGAAATCTAGAATAGTTTGAAATCTATTGCATGCATGTTTTGAAAAAGTTTTGAAAATATAATTTTAGAAGATTTGAAAACAAAAAAAAATTAATTAACTTAATTATTGTAATGAGAAATAGTTCATAAATTATTCTTGAATTTTGGGCTCAATCTCGATTGGACCCCAACAAGTGGTATCAGAGTGGGTTAATTTTTTTAGGTGATTAAATATTTTATATGTCCAAATGATTAAATTATTTTTTTGTGAAATAGAAATAATTAATTAGAAATTTTTAGAACATAAAATATAAATCTTTTAGTTTGTTAAACTGTCTAATAAAATTAGTCAAGTGACATGTGGAAGAAATTATGGTCACCTTATGTATCAATTAAATCTTGATTGGATTGTATCACATATACATGTGAACTAAGGATTAGTGAAAATGTTCATTATCAGAACATTGACTATGTTTGGCTTTGGAGTTTTGTTTAAAGAAAAATACCTAATGCTGGTTATATTTGGATGACAAAAAATATTTGTTCGAACTTATTATCCATTTAAATGTTGGATAATATGAGTCATATATGAATAAAAATAGACATTAAATCATTGGATAAAATGAGGAAAAAAAGAGACATTTCAAAAAAAAATCCCAATCTAGTGTTAGTTCGGATCAGGAAAATACTTTGCAAAAAATTGAAAGTACTGACTTTGAGCTACAAAGACCGAAATATATTCGAGTGAAAAATTTATTTTTCATAGGAAAACATTTCACACTTATTATCCAAAAACCACATTGTGTTGGTAAAAACCACATTTTTACCAACGCTTTCGAGAAGTCTACGGCTGGTCGATATGAATTCCTCATGTGCTTGTTTTGAGACAAGTGAGATTCTTAAAGAAATCTCAAGTTGGTACTACTTTTATTCCAATTGCTCTGAGGAATCAAGTAGATGAAGGAGGAGCTGACAAATTGGAAGCCAAAGTTATCTCTTTTATTTCCGTCGCATTTGAAGATTAGATAGATCATATTAAAGCTTATGCATTGGGACTAAGTCTTCTCTAGAACTCTTATAAAAAACCACTCTTTTATGGAACTTAAAAATGTTTTCTAGTTAGAGGTATCAAATAGACCATATCATGCAGGCACAACCCATTTATTGGTGGCTCAATCGGGCCACCATGCCATGCCGGGCATGGCCTGGTATGGTAGTCATGTCGTGCCTAACACAACATGACTTGATTATGGCCGACCTAGCATGACTCGTCCGCCCCGAATCTAGGTAGATTTAGTTGGGTCATGCCTGGTCATGCCAGGCAATGCAAGGCAAGGGCGGATCATACCAGGAGGCTGCCGGCCAAGGTCAACTGGTCACTAATTGTAGTTTAATGATTTAACATTTTTTTACAAGTTTATAATTTTATGTTACCCAATATGAGTTATGAAATTACGTTATTTATTTATTTCACATAAATCATGAAAATATAAATCCATTAATACAAATGACAAAGTTTCATAATCAAAAATATCAAAAAAATATATCCAACAATATTCAATCATCATCCAATTCAATCCAAAAAAAATAAAATTATACAATGTCACAACAACATAAATTAAAAATTATCAATTATAATCATATGTCATGACATGCAAGCTCAATCTCAATGTTAATCAATGTAAGTATGTAATTGATCATCATCGTGTAAATATTTGATGGTATCACTAGTTGTGGGCTCAACATCCTCAAAGTCTCATGAGTCATTGACTACCAGCAACTCCTCCTCTCTTATTCTAGCATGATCCTGGATACCTAACCTTGAATTCTTCCAATCATTCATGCATACTACAATCTCGATGAAATCTGGTAGAAATCTTGATCTCCTATTCAAAATAATATTATATACAATAGAAAACACAAACTTCGATGATATGCTCGATATTGGAGGAGTCAATAGATCGTGTGCATTCTTAGACAGCACAGGATAGATGGACTCAAAAAATTTTCGTTATTATAAAATATCAAGATTCTTGTTTTCATTATATGATAGGATTGAATCGTAATTAATATCTAAGTATGAGTAAGCTCGATCCTAATCAATGCTCCACCCCATCATTTTCCCATTTCTAACTGAATGGAGAAGTCATCATCTCCGAATATGATGTCTATGTCTGTACATGGAGCTAGGCTACAACTACTATCATACCTAGTATCATAGTATATAAATAACTCAATCAACTTTTCGTGAATGAACTCTTCAGGTTAGTGTTCCTAGTTCATGCATATAGATATGTATATCAAAATTATTTTACCCCTTCCACCTTAACCTAAGATCCATGTAGTCAGCCAAATTTTTGAAACAAGATAATATTATTGAAATTATTAAAAATAGAACTACCATATGTTAACTAAAATTGACCAGCCAAACTAGCAAAAGTAATCCTCAACAATAACACTAAAAACTTATTGCGACTTTATTGCAACACCAAATTTTATGGTTATGTGCATCCCAAAAGCTAGTTTGGAAAGGCACTCTTTTCCAATATCATTCCATAACTATACAAGTCGTACAAGTAATAAAGTTGACTTTTAGTCCAGATATTAATCTCATGGAGATTGCACTATAATATTTAGTCAATCAATGATATTTTATAGCTACTCCAGTAGGCACGATAAACAAGAATTAAGTTGTAAATCCTAAAGTATAGGAATGATTTATAGTTTATTTATGATAGAATTCATAAATAGCCTTGGTTGTTTAGTTATAAATCAAACATAAACTAGATTTATCACTAATAGGGTACTTGATTTTTATGCTACAAAATCAATTGCATAGCCATTAAGTTAATTTGAGCTAGTGCATCTATGATTCCAAAAAATTTTTGTTACTAGGAGAATGTGTTACATAATAAAAGGATTATGACAACAAGGTGTTAGAGTCATGACGTATGGAGATTATCATGACTATGTGTGTAGAGTTTTAGCCAATAATAGACTTCAAAAAAATTTATAAGTAATCAAAATTGTAATCAACTCATAGCAAATCAAATACTATGACTTGTATGACTTTTTTTTTTCCTATTTTAGTCACCAACTCTACTAAGTTGTATATTTCAGACTAAAAACTCTTATTTTCATAATTATTCATTAAAATTTTCTAAAACTAAATTTTTGTAAAATTATTATAAATAAACCTTATTTTATACAAAATATATTGTAAAAAAACATAAAAATAAGTTTGTACTATTCAATTTTTATCATGTCAAATATGCAATAAATGCAATAATCTACTAAGGATTTTCACCTTTAGAGTGTGAGTCACCTATCATGGTGGGGAATGCTAAAAGGTAAGACACTCAATAGGTAAGTATATATATGATTCATATGTTGTGTGAGTATTGAGCTAATGAAGCAGAAAATATAAATACAATTATTACCACATCAATTCTTATCGAGAAAGATACTAGAGGTTAGAGAATAAGAATACATATTTGAAACAATAATTAAGGGTAGTTAATGAGTTACCTAAAAGGTATAGACTTATGAATGATCAATGAGCATAGATGATATATTTTCTTGATGGCAAAGTACCAAGGGGACAACTATGAAAGAATTATCATTGGAAAATCTTCAATAGTTGATAACTACCTTGTATGCTAATAGTACAAAAGTCATTCCAGAATTGTCTTTCATTCTATGACTAAGCATAATCACAACAAGATTATTTATAAAATTTATCACAAATAAAAATATAAACAATCCCTAGTATACATATTTATGCCTCAAATCCTATTTTTCTTACCTACTAGAACAACTATTAATTATCACAAATAAAAATATAAACAATCCATAGGGTATATATATATATACCTTGAATCCTATTTATCTTACCTACTAGAGCAACTATTAATTATCATTAAATAACTAATTATGTGTATAATCCCTATGAGATTGATATATAGATTAAACATCCACTGTGTGACTTATATGACTCACATAATTGTACAATGATGTTGAATGAGAGGCCATTGCCCAACTTGCTTATAAGATGCACCTAACTATAAAATTAGGTATTATAATAAAGTCACAATATATTTTTAGCATAGTTGGTGGGGATTACTTTTGCTAGTTTGGTTGGTAAACTTAATTTACTTAACTACTCTTGAAAAGAGATTGTTCTATTTTTAGTAGTTTTGATAATATTGTATTTTTTTATTTCACTGATATTTGTAGTAAATATCTTGTATTTATCTTAAAATCATGGTGATTTTATCTTTAGTTTATTTTCTCCTTCTTTTTTATTTTTCTCAACCACCACCATTACATTAATGAAATAATGAGACTAAGTTAACACCTTGGGACTCAAAGAAAAAAAGAGGACCATGAATGGTTCAAATTTTCACTATGATAAAGCACATTTTTACTCCATTTTATTTCATGCCTAATGATGATGTCAATCATACTACTTTTAGAAGGATATGCGGAATAGAGATTTTGAATTTGAAAGGTATGGAGAAAGGCCTCAATAGAATGGGTTCACAAAAAAAATTACCTTCAAAACTTGACAAATTCTTGATTATATGGCTTGCGGAGATGAAACAAAGTAATAATATCAAAGAATATAAATATAGAAGGCTTAATATTTCACATCTAAAAACTAGCTTATCAATTTAATACTTCATTACCAAGTTGTTAATCGAGACTAGGGAAGTAAATAACATGTAAGAAGAATGGTTATGACAACTTGATATAATGGAAAGAAACACTAACATGAGTATAATAGAGAAAAAAAGCTACATTGGAAGTTATATTGATGAGTATGGACATAAGTGTGATTGAAGAGAAAAATACTATCTTGGAAGTTCTATTGGATAGGATAGATATTAGTGTCATTGAAGAAGAAAATACTATCTTAAAAGTTCTATTGGAGAGTATGGACATATGAGTGATTTAAGATAAAATTAATATTTTGAAAGTTCCATTGGAGCATGAATATAATAGTTGGTAAAGAGGAATATGCTACCATAGAAGTTCAAGTGGTGATTATGACCATAATAGTTGAAGAAGAAGAAATCAAGAAAACACAAAAAGTCATGACATTTCTTGATGTCATGGCCCAAGCAACGAAGAAGTATGTCCCTTCATTTTTGAGTGATGGGATAAACACAAATAATGCACAAACAGAAATTTATTTACTCTTATGAAAATCAAATATGAACCCATTAAATGGGCAGCAACAATATACCCAAATCAACAAAGTATATGAACACCAACAATTTAAACGTTAAAAACCATGGGACCCTTAGGCCACTTAACACCTCCACTAATATAATTAATAAGTTACATAATTTTCTTTAGATAAAACTAGAGGCATACATCAATCATATCTCAAGACAATTAATCTTGGTAAATTTAAGAAACTTTCATAAAACAAATGGAAAGATCTCACCAATCAAAAAAACTATTCACTGACACAAATAATACTATTTTAAACTCTAACTCCAATCTATACTATATAGAATGAAGATTGATAAGTTAAAAAATGTGCTATTCAAAAATTAACTCAATCTGACCACAAAATCATATCAATTGAAGTTGATGATTAAAATTATCTGGATAAAAAAACTCATCAAAACATAGTCACTATTATCAGACTAAAAGATGATCTTATAAAACTCCAATTAAGATCTACGCCATTCATATTAAAGATCAATGAGTCACGAACCTCTCCTCAAAATTTTAAGTTGATCGGACCCACAAATGAAGCATGATCGCTTTTTGATGAAATCTAGGTAGTGAAGAGAAAAAATATATTTTCTCTTTTTTTTTCTTTCTCTGACAAAATCTGGTGGATCTCTCTCCTCTCTCTCTCTACTTGGTGGCTGAACTCATCAATTTGTTGCTGAAAATTATAGTCTTTCTTTTTCTCTCAGAGGCTCTCTCTAACCCTAAGAGGAAGAAAAAAAACTAGAAGAAAGAAAGAAATTGTTTTGTTCTACTTGTTAAGACATGAAAGGCCTTATTTTTTGGGCTCATTTATAAGGCCAACTACTTGAAGAAACCCCCGGCATTGAGATCTTATATGGAAAATATCATTCAAGTAATTTTATACATATCATCACTAGTGGATACTAAACAAACAAGGGAGAAAGAATGTGAAAGATTATATAGAGAAGATAGCATGGAAGATAAAAATTAAGACCAGAAATAAAGAGTCAATGTTATCTAGATATAGATATTAAATCTATCACTACTTTGGAAGTAACCCAATAAATTGTGTTATTTGTTAGTTTTGTTTATGTGATAAATGTTTTTTACATGCACCTCACATTTTGACATTCATACACCATATAACCCTCCCCACTTTTATGATTAGTAGATTCAAATTTTCTTCTAATCTAATTTCACCCAAAAACTCATGGCTAATGTTCAGTGCTTACTTTAAGTCATTGTCAACCTTTAGTATCATGACTTTTCATTTATCAAGTGATGACTAGTAGAGTATATATCATGAGGTCAAAAAAATATCAATCCCTAATCTCTCTTCTTTTTAATTCCAATTGAAACCCTAATCAAAAATCATGAGAATTAAGTTCCATGACAACACAACCATGGAGAAGAGTAGCACAAAGACATGAAGAAATTGATACATTTTTTCCTGCCAAAAAGAGCTTAATTGAAGACCATAGTTTCAATGAATATATACCACTTTTCCAGCAAATCCTAGAAAATAAAGATTAGTTTGTGTTTTACATACATAGAGAGGTAAGAATTTCCATGATAATGAGGAAATTATATGTTAATTTAGAGAATATATAAGAGAATAGATGTTATGTGCATGGATATTGGGTATGTTTTGATAGGGTAATTTTTAACGAATTAGTTGAATTTCCAAAAGTAAAGGATATTGTATTTTTCAAGTCTCTAAAAAAGTGACCAACTACAAAGTAATTGCAAAAGAATTGATGGATGCAAAGGGAGAATGGAGGATGACTTCGAATAGTGCATACAAATTTTTGATGCATGCAAAACTCATAGAGGAGAGTCAAGTGTGATTATATTTCATATGCTCTTTTTTTTAGCCTATATTCTATGTCTTGACCATTAAATATGAGAGGGTAATTTTTTTTATACCCTCTCTAATAGTTGTACTTTGGATATGAGTAAAATAATTGAAAATTTCATTCTCATTTTATCATGAATGTAAATTTGTTGGCCATATAATTTATCATGCCTTGATTATGCTACTATGCAGAGCTGAATATGTTTCTATGGATGATAACACGAATAAAATATGTCTTAAGGGCATCTACATGACATTGTTGGGCATCAAAAGGAGGGTGAAATGTATAGTAAAGGAAAGAAGTCAATTCTCGAAGTGGAAGAATCAATTTATTTTGGACAAGAATGACCATCTTTCATCGAAGTTGAAATAGGAGTGGAGAAAAGAAGTGGGACGTAGAGGTGTCAAACGGGCCGGCCCGGCACGGCCTGGCCCGTTTTTTTTTGGGCACGTTCGTGCTACCGTGTCGGGCCGGGCACGACACAGTTCCTGTACCGTGCCCGGCCCGGCACGGTTTAAAAATTGACGAGCCTGGCACGGCCCGTAGTCACGGCAGGCCGTGCCGTGCCTTGCCATGCCCGCTCGAGCATGCCTGTCCGAGCGGTTCGGGATACGGGAAGACCGCAGGTCGGGTCGAATCAGACCCGACCCGCGGTCTTTTTATGCGGGAGGGGCTTCCGGAGGTCGGGCTCATGGGACACCCGGCATGAGACTGACCCGTGCCGGGGTGCCGTGCCACGTGCCGAACCGTGCCGGGTTAGGCACGGCACGGCTCAGGCCGGGCACGGCACGGCACAGCTGAACCGTTTCGTGCCGGGCCGGCCCAGGCACGGCTGAACTGTGTCGTGCCTTGTGCCGGGCCGAGCCGGGCCGGCCCGATTGACACCTGTAAGTGAGAGAAGAGAAAACATGAAGAGAGAGACCCATAGTGAGCATTCTTTTGGTAAACAAAAAGGTATTATAGGCAAAAATATTCATATTTTGGAGAATATATAGTTAGAAACTGGAGATAGAGAAGCACGCCTCAAGGATAAGATACATAGCTTCCATATAATAATGGTTGTGGATCTGGAAAGATAAGATGTACTTTATAAAATATAACTTTAATAGAAAAAGATATTATTTATAGTGACATAAGAAAATTTTGAACATAATATATTTAAACTCTTGCAATGCAAAATGAAATATGTTGAGGCCACTATAATAAAGAGTGAATATTCATATGGGAGACTCTTTAATTCTATTACAATAGAATGGAAGATAATTGTGGATAATAGTGACTAAAAGCTATAAATTGGTATGATCTACCGAGAACATCAGTTGATTGGAGAATTAGAGCAATGTAGTACAAACCAAAAAGACTTATACTATGCAATAGGACCTTTAAAAGCACACTGAAATCAATTGGGAGACGACAAGATACATTGTACAACATGACTATGAAGATGTTAGATTGATCATCAAGTTATAGAGGAAATTTAAAGAGATCATCCACTTTATTTCCAGCATTTGATCACTCAAGATCATATTTTATATATGAGGAATATCATCCAAAGAGCAAATCATACTGGCGACCACCTTGAATATGTAGATATATACTATTTTATTCTTTTTTTTCTTCCTCTTTGTATACTTAAAAGTATTTGGATGTATTTATAACAATGTGTAAATCAATATATACATTTGTAAGTGGGGGATGGATTATTAGATGATGAATAATGATTTTTTGTGTTTGTTTGTATGGCATGTCAAATATCAATAATAATACTAATTATTTTGTTTGATTTTTAAAATGTGCTTTGCCTGAAAGAGGGGTTAATTTGCGATGATTTCATAAAAACTTAGTTTTCAAATATTTTGATAAATAGTTATGGAATCATGAGTTTTTAGTATAAAATAGGCAACTTGGTGGATTTGGAGACAATGAGGGAGTGAAAAGTTAAGCAAGTTGTACCATTTGATATGGTATGACTTTATTAAACATTTGAAGACTTATATAATAGTTTTGATATTCATTCTTAGCTACAACTCTACACACATAGTTATGGCAATTTTTGTTTGTCATAATTTTACCTTTTTATTGTTATAATACTTTCATTATGCAACACATTCTATTGGCTATAAAGATTTTTTATAAGTATAAATTATAGTTGAACTAGTTTGAGACAACCTCATGGCTATGATATTAATTTTATATCATAGCAACCAAGTTTCATACTCATGCTAAAAGCTATTAAAACATTCAAATACCACAACTTTTCCTTTATCAAACTACATAATATTCAAGCCAAAGCTACAACTATGATTTGAAGTTACAACTTTTATCTACAAAATGTTGCATGAAGTCAAAGATTAATAAAAGTCATGGACATCACCTAATACCGTGGCTTTGTATTGCAAAGGCTAAATACACAAATTGCTACCACATTCCAATGACACTCCATTGTGTTACAAATATTAATGAGCATTCATGATTTTTCCTAGTATTGTGACTATCAAATAGAGAAAATAAACCAATGCCATGGTTCATATTCAGCACTATAATTGTGTCATAGATGCTAAATGAGTCATCATAACTTTTTCCAACTTCACCACTCTCAAGTAGAGAAAAGAGTCCAAAATCCCACCTGATATCTGGTATCATGTCTTTGTGTTACAAAAGCAAAAGAATGAAACCATGACTTTTATTTAATTCCATGACTTCCAATTAAGAAAACTCACATCAAACACATAGGTATATAAAGAAAATCCTAATAATTCAAAAATATATATATGAGATGGATGAAGAAGATGTCCTAAGGGACTATACAAATATATTTTCTAGTTGATCCATGAGCAATAAGATTCATACGAGGCACGAGCATAAATCCTAGGAGGTAGGCATGCATTCTGACCTCCTCCTAGGGAAAAATCAAAGTGGAATTGCATAAGTTTTGAGGATAAGCTTTTAAACTCGACTTTTCAAGTGCTAAAATTAGGCGCCCATATTTATACATGACAATTTTTCACTTGTCTCTTATGTAATTTTCTCTAATTTAATGATAAAAAAAATAATTTAGAAATGGTGCAATATACTTATTGTGATGGATGCTTTTGTTTAATACTTTAAATGTGATCTTTTGTTGTGATGCTGTTTAGTTATTGATGTTTGATAATTAAATAGAATTTTGACTTGAGTTTTGGTCATTGATAGTTGTTCATCATTAGAGTGGTGGAATTGATAGGTAAGTCATGAAATAGACCCGCACGTAAGGTAGGAAAAAAATGACAGGCCTTCTAACCTTAATGTGGGAGACAAACTCATATACCAAAACTCAAAATTGAGATATGTTTAATCATTGTGAATATGTTATTTTTGAAGTTAAAAATATGAATACTTTTATAGACCACTCTATTATACATATATTAGAAAAAATATGTTATTTTTGGTTAAAAAATAGAATATTCTTTTAAGAGTTTTATCTTTGGTGTTAGAATCACCTATCATAGTGTGAGATAATGATAAATATTTCATGCATCATACATAGATCGATGTGATTCATATAGTGGTGATAATTCTATGAGTTACATTCAATTGTATGGCTTCCATCGAATAATTATAAAGGAAAACATATGTTAATAGTATGAGTATGGTAATAACGAATGTGAAAGTATAAATATTTTTATTACCACATAAATTCTCATTAAGAAAGATATTATAGATCGTAGAATAAGATTACTTATTCAAGGCAACCTTTAAGGATAGTTAATGAGTTGCCTAAAAGGTAAGGATTTGTGAATGACTTTTGAGTAGAGATGATGTATTGTATCGGTGATAAAGTATTAAGGTTATTTATATCGATAGGAAAAGAGGTTATTATATAATTAGCCTATCTTCATTCAAAGACTAAGCATAATTACAATAAGACTATGTATGAATTCAATCATAAATACAAATATAAATTATCTCGAGAATCTAAAATTTGTGACTTAAATCATTTTTATCGTAAATACTAAAGTAATGTTAATTAACATTGACTGATTATATATTTCATGTGCAATCTCCATGGGATTGATATATGAACTAAATGTCTACTTATATAACTTATACGAATCATAAACTTACAAAATAATATTGGATGAGATTCCCTAACCCAACTAGTTTTTTTAGATACATCTAACTATAAAGTTAGGTGTTGTAAAAAAGTTGAAACACCATCCCAACTAAAGGGGAATGGTGTTTTGCACTTTTTTTCATCGTAGTATAATATGATAACACCTTGTGTGAAAAATTAATAATGAAATTAAGAATCAAACCAAGTCATAAGTTATTGAACTATGACTTGATTTGATTAGTTCTCTTATGAAGAAGAAAGATATGGGGCACATGGAGCCTATTCTTCTTATATAGAATAATTAACGTTAGAAAGTTTTCTTTTAAATCACACAATCATGTCTATATTGAATCAATACATAGACATATGACATATATGTATATTTATTGAATCTAGATAATTGAAAAGGAAATGGGTGAATTGACCTCTCGCTCCACATAACATATGACAAAATGTATGAACAAGATGTTTAAATAAACTTATGAGTTTTAACACTACAAGAAAATATCAATTTAGCTAGAGAATTTTAGCTAGGGATCAATCCCTAGCTAAATTGCAAGGGATTAGCTAGGGAATAGCAAGGGATTTATGATTTTTCTTTGAAAAAAAAAATAGCAATGGATTAGCGAGGGAATTTTTTTTTTTAAAATTCTGCTCAATAAAAGTGGGGGACTTAGCGATGGATTAGCTACGGATTAACGACAAAAAATTTTCGTAAATTCTGCTCAAGAAAAGCGGGGAATTTAGCGACAAATTTAGCAATTGATTTTCCCTAGCTAATAAAATCCGTAATTTAGCAATTGATTTAGTGACGAAGTTTCTTAACTAATAAAATCAATAATTTAGCTACAAATTTAGTAATAGATTTTCCCTAGCTAATAAAATCCATATTTTAGCTATGGATTTAGCGACTGAAATTTCCTAGCTAATAAAATACATAAATTAGTTATAGTTTTAGCGACGAAATTTTCTTAGCTAATAAAATTTGTAATTTAGCGATAGATTTAGCGACGGATTTAGTGACGGATTTTCTCTAGCTAATAAAATTTGTAATATAGCGATAAATTTTCCCTAGCTTATAAAATCCATAATTTCACTACGGATTTAGCGACGGTATTTCCCTAGCTAATATTTAATTATTTAATTTTTTTATTTATTATCTATTTTAATATTTTATTTAATTTTTTTTATTAAATGTATGTTAATGGTCTATAGATGAGCAATCCTTGAGAGATACATTCTCCACGTAAAATCATAAAAAAATTATATTATAAATAAATAATTTAAAAAATATAAAAATACAAAATACAATTATATATATTAATAAGGACTAAATTAACTATTTTTATGATGTATTAATTTTTTATAAAATTATACAAAAAAAATTTGTAAAATTTTAAAATGAGAAGCTTAAAAATTTGTATTAAAGTAACATTAAATAATAAATTCAATAAGTATAACAATTTTTTTCTATATTTTAAAAATTAAATTAACATATATTAAAATTTCTACTAATATAAATGTAAATAAATTCATTGCATAATAAAATAAAAAATATTTTCAAAATTATCTGAATTTACGAATAAACTAGTAAAAATTAATATTATTAAAATTAAAAAATATATATTATAGAAAACTTTTAAATAAATAAATAATACTAATTTTGAAAATTTTGAAATATAATAAAAATATACTTTTTTTAATAAAGTTAAAAGAAAATAAGTTAATATGTATAAATAAATACATAGATGTTTGCTCTTACAAAAAGTTATATAAATTAAATAATTGAGTAATATTTTAACTATTAGCTTTTAACATTAAGTTTTATTAAAATAATAAATATAACTTATTTTAATTATCTTCTCACTTTAAGTAATTTTTTAAATTTTAAAAATTATTAATGATATCAAATAATATGAAATTTTATGCCTTTTAAATTTTTTCATATTATTTTCGTAAAAATTTATAACCATAAAATATAAATTTTTATATATTTTTTAACATTAATAGAATTTTATAACTCTTAGGCAAGTGACTAGAAGACAAATTATTTTTTCATTTATGTCTTATTATATAGAGTTTGTTAATTTTGTACCTATTTGATTTTTTTTTATAAAGCTAAGCATATTTTTTAAATTGTTTATATATTTATTATTTAATTAATATTATAATAAAAAATTATAAGGTGTTTGTTTTTCATGTGTACCCTGCTACACACATTAATTTTGTTAAAAAAATTTTGATAGTAAATAAAATTAATGAGTCTGATTATATATATATATTTAATGTTTTAATAATTAAAAATATAAAAAATTTGCTCATGTTTACATTCACGTCGAGACGCGATAATCTTCAATAACAAGTGAAGCGAACCTCCACATTCGGCCATCTATCCCTCGACACCGGCGCATCAACATATAATCAATATTTAAGTTTTAATTTTTATTTGATTTGAGGTATGTTTTATAAATTTATTCTTCATCAATTATCTTGATTAAGTTTATGCGTATTTATTCTGTTATTTATTATTTCCGAAATTCTTCTCCTTTATTCACCGTGGTGTTCTTGGATTGCATATATATACTTAATCGTATACATACTTCATGCATTTGTGGTAAAATGCATTGTCATTATGTGGATTTTGATGGTGCACATCAGGTATGCTGAATTAATAACTTCTTCAATATACATAACTACTTAGTGTATACAAAAATAGTATACATAAATATAAGTGTGCTTTATATAAGTGTGTTTAAACATAACTATATATATATAACTATAAAAATAGTATACATAAACTATTTAAACATAACTATATTATCTATATAACTATAGAACCAGTAAACATAAACTTTTACTATACTTTATAAGTAATTTATAAAAATTGTAAAAACATATGATTAAAATTCAAAAACATCTAATATTGGAATTTAAAGTATTTTAAATCCTATAAAATTTAACTAATCAAACTAAGCACATCACAGCCCTTGAATGAGAGTGCCCTAAGATCATGATAATAAACCCTCATGCAATATCAGGCTTAAATTATTCTGAGTCATTATAAACTCATTATGTACTCATATCACATAATTACTTCTTAATGTTGTCCGAGCAACTTGTATTTATCGTATGATCAATAATTGAAAAGTAAATTCGTCCATCCATTTATATTGCACCATAAAAGAAATATTTATTATGATTCCTATGACTAGAATGATTTATATTCATTTAATGCTAGCTTAATTGTCACCAGAGGGATGATATTTCATAAGTCATATAAGGGTTGATTATATTCATTATAGCACCATAATTTGATTTCGTTTCTAATATGAACCAAAGAAAATTGATTATAAATTTAATTTGAAAAATAGATTTAGTCGCTTACATGATTTGTATGTCATATTTTCATTTTTTTTATATATTATATCTTAAATTTTTAATATTTCTAAATTGTTTGTAGGAATGCAAGTCAACAGGTTAAGAGCCAACCTAAACCCAAGCTAAATCCTACACATCAACCTGCATTATGTTCAAATCCCTTGTAAGGGACTAAGTATAGAACTATTCATCATGTATAATGAAAATGATAAATCAAGGTTTTATTATAATTTTGGATGGCACGACAAAGAAGCTTGAACGAAGAGACCTTGCTTAAGATGTCACATAAAGATATTTTGTAAGTTTTCGAGTTGATCACATAGCAATTAAGGAAATATCAAAAATAAATTAATGATCAAGAATAATAATTAGTCTTGCAAAGGAGCCAAAAAAATCAAAATTATTGAGAAAAAGAAGAAAATGAAAATAGTGTAGCCTTATAGCTCTTAAGTGGCAATTACATGCATAGCAAGAAATCCAAATCATTCTAATCATCAAATAGAAAAAAAAAAGATTAGGCTTGCATCTCTTAAATTACAAAACAAAATAACAAAAATAATTTAATATTATGCATTGATACCACTAAAAGGTATGAATATTGTTCTAAAAAGTATTTTCTTAAATTAGTTCAATTTCAGAATTTTATTAAATAGATTTCTTGAAAATGAAAGTACTATTCTTTATATTTTGTTGCTTCCAAAAATAGCACTAACTTTTATTCAACTTTACAAAAAAGAAATATGATTCCTCCATAACACTAATAATAATAATAATAATAATAATAATACTTAATATTTTCATTCTTAATCTACACACACACACATATATAATGGATAATTATGTTATGGAATCCAAAAAAAATATCTATGATTTGGGTTATATTTTAGTACCTAAATTCGGATACTCATAATTATCCCAAAATAATTAAAAAAAACATTATGCATAAACTCATTTCAGCTTACTCAGTATGCAAAAACGAGTTTATGCATATGTTTATGCATGTAGAGTATTTATGAACTCCATGTGCATATGTTTTTGTTTATGAAAAAATGAGTTTTTGCATAAACTCATATGCATACTTGAGTATATGTATGCCATATGAATAAAGAAAGGTTATTATCAGTATAAAAATTTGGAAGACCCAAATCATAAATATTGTTGATATGGGTCCCCAAATGTTATATTAAAATTAAAAATTGTAATAAAACATAATTATTTTCATTTTGGGTCCCTTAACATTTTTTCCTATAACATTATAACTTTTATCCACTTTTGATGCACCGAAATGCATCAACTTTGTTTATCTCAGAGAAGTTTTTAAAAAATTTAAATCTAAAATAATAGTTTCAGAATTCAAAAATCAATTTTTGATTCTCATAGGGTTTACCAAAATATACTTCTTCAAAGAATAATGATAGGTTCAAACCCAGGGCTTACACTCATTTAATGATGTCACCAACCATCCAACTAGTAACTTTTTAGAAATCTTGGATTCAATAATCTTTATCATGATAATGCAAGTAGGATTTGATTATTTTAAGTATAAATATATGTATAACTATATGTGTAACTAAATGTATAACCACATATAACTATATTTATAATTACATATATTAAAACATAAAACATTATGTTTAATTATATGTGTATAACTATATATACATATTTATAAAACTAAATAAAATTTTATATAATTAAATATAACTATATTTTTAACTATTTATACATATATGTAAATCTATATATTTGTTTATAACATTGTATATATTTATGTATAACTAAATATAATTTCTTGTATGAATATATATATATATATAACTAAATGTATAACGATATATAAATTTTTATAACTATATATTTAATATACATTTTTATATATGTACATTAAATATACATATATATATATATATTTATTTATATATATTTATATTTATATATATATATATATTTATATATATATTTATATTTATATTTATATACATATATATATATTTATATATTTATATATATTTATATATATTTATATATATATATTTAATATACATATATATATATATATGTGTGTGTGTGTGTGTGTGTGTGTGTGTGTGTGTGTGTGTATAACTATATATATATATGTATTTAATATACATTTTTATATATTAGTATAAAAATTGTATTTTAGTATATCCATACCTATACATAACTATATGTATAAATATATGAAATTATATGAAAAATATATATACATACATGCATAAATATAAGTTTAACTATACGTGTAACTATATGTAATACGACATGTAGCTATATTTATAATTATATGTATAAAAACATACAACATAATGTTTAACTAAATGTGTTAACTATATATAAATATTTGTATAACTAAAAAAAACTCTATATAAATAAAGATAACTTTATTTTTAATTATGTATACATATATGTAAATCTATATAAATGTTTATAACTTTGTATACATTTATTTATATTTACTTATAACTACTTGTATGCATATATCTATATATAATTATATGTTAAACAAAATGTAACTATTTATAACTATATTTACTATATATATCCTAACATATAATTATATATGGAATAATACTATTTTGTTGCACTAACTTGAAATAAAACGGCTACAGATATAATATCAACAAAATGCAAGCACATAGCATGAGAGTGTCCGTTGATCAGGCTCATATATGGTATAATACAAAAAAGGGTCGTACTCTTACATAATCCCAACCCTTAGGCCTCAGGTTGAAATATGAACTTATGTATAACAAAAAATGTAATATTTAATAGGTTTGTATTGAAGAACTTATATTTTCTTTTATATAATTCTTCATTCTAACAATGCACTCTCTAAGTGTCTCTCTCTCCCTCTATAATTTTTTTCTGTTATTCTCTTCCACTTTTTCTTTATGTATCACACACTCTCTCTTGTTAATTTTTTTCTTGCTCTTCTTTATTGCTTGTTCTCTCTCTCCACCCCTCTCTCTCTCTACCTCTCTCTCCATCTCTCTCTCTCCCTCTGCCCCCCCCTCCACCTCTCTCCAATTCACCATTTCTCTCCCACTCTCTCTCCCTCCTCTCTCTCTCCCCCGTCTTCAAATTTCTCTGCCCCGCTCTCTCCCCACCGTTTTCTCTCTCCCTCTCCTCCTTCAAACATTAAATGTTTTTCTTTTTTGCTTTCCTTTCTTGTGCATTATCGCATTTTGCACCCATTATCTTGTATAACCAGTAATATCTATTAATCTTTATCGTACTAAAAATTATTTTATCTATTAATGTAGATTCTGCAAATGCATTGCCTTGATATTCACGATATTTAATTTTTAAATATTCATCTGCAAGTAATTTTATTTAATTATTTGTATATTTTGAAGTGATAGAATGTTTTATTCAAAATAATGATTGGGCATTATTTTTTGTAAATAAAACAGGGCAAAATGAGCTCAGATCATCAGTGGATGTATAGAAGGGTTATTAATGGATTTTTGAATAAAGATTTTTTGAATGGGCTTGAAACTTTCACCAATTTTGCATGTAGTCAATCGAGATTGATGGATGGAGAAAAAATTAAGTATCCATGTAATCATCGCAAGTGTTAGAATATCCTTTTTCGTGATGCAAACACTATAAGATATTATTTGGCTAAATATGGCTTTGTGCCAAATTATTTTGTTTGGATTTATCATGGGGAAAGTACAATGGCTCTGGATATTGACAAAAATGATGATATTGAATCATTTGCTTGTGGTGAAAAATCATCAAACACACACCATAGGATGATCACGGAAGCTGCTGGTACTGACATCAATATGGATTACATGGATGAACCACCTAATCCTGAAGCTCGAAATTTTATGAAATGCTTAAAGCTACAGATAAAGAGTTGTGGCCTGGTTGTAAAACACATTCGCAATTACCACTTTTGGCTCGACTAATGAGCATTAAGTCAGAAAATCATATGTCTGAGAAATTATTTGATCAGGTCACAGAACTGATTAAAGAGATTGTTCCGGATAATAATTTGATCACTAACAACTTTTACAACCCTAAAAAGTTACTACAAGGAATGAGTCTTCCAGTAGAAAAAATTGATTATAATTTAAATGGATGCATGTTATATTGGGGTGATAATTGTGATTTAATTAGCTATACGTTTTGTGATCATCATCATTTTAGGAAGGAACCTCGGGTTGTAGATACGCAACAAAAATTGAAGGTTGTCTTTAAGAAGATGTATTATTTTCTATTAATATTTCAATTACAGAGACTATATGCATGAAATGCTACAGGAAATAATATGAGGTGACATTCTGAGCATGAGGTTAAAGAAGAAGTAATGCATCATCCATCGGATTCACCTGCTTGGAAGCAATTTAATTATATACATCAAGATTTTGTAGCAGAAAGTTGAAATGTGAGATTGGATCTCTACTCTGATGGATTTCAGCCATTTGGGCAATCTAGACAATAGTATTCAACATGGCCAGTGATAGTGACACCTTATAACTTGCCTCTGTGGTTGTGTATGAAGGAGCAATATATGTTTTTGTAAATATTGGTTCCAGGGCCAAAAAATCTGAAAGACATGCTAGATGTTTTCTTACAACCTCTTATTGCAGAGTTAAATCATTTGTGAGATATTGGCATGAATACATATGATATCTCAAAGAAACAAAATTTCATTATGCGAGTAGCCCTTATGTGGATGGTAAGTGACTTTCCTACATATTCAATGTTGTTTGGCTGGAGTACTGTAGGACGATTCGCATGCCCGTATTACATGATAAATTCTGATACATTTACCCTCAAAATTAGTGGTAAACAGTCATGGTTTGATAACCATCATAAGTTTCTACCTATGAATCATCCATTTCGAAGAAATAGAAATGCATTTCGAAAAAATAAAACTATGATGACAGTTGCACTAATAGTTCATTCAAAAGATGATGTTATGGCAGAGATTCAGAGTTTGGGTTTGAAGAAGGTAACTGAAAAGGAAGCTACTGGATGTAATGGACCAATATGCAAATTATTTGGCTGGAGAAAACATAGTATATTATGGGACTTGTCCTATTGGAAGTCCAATTTAATTCGTCATAACTTAGATGTAATGCATATTGAAAAAAAATGTTTTTGACAATATTTTCAACAGTGTCCTTAATGTAGACGGAAAAACAAAAGATACTTTAAAATCAAGACAAGAGCTGAATGATTACTATTGGCATCCTGAATTGAAACTGAATGAGGAAACATGAAAATTCTCTAAAGCTTGTTACACACTTGATAAGAAGGCAAGACAGATATTGTGTGAATGGGTTAAAAATTTGAAATTCACTGATGAATATGTGTCAAATATGGGTAGACACGTGGATATAAAAAATCATAAGTTATTTGGAATGAAAAGTCATGACTGTCATGTAATTATGCAGAGATTAATAACAATTACATTCCGTAAAGTACTTCCACTAAGTGTTTGGAAGGTTCTTATAGAACTTAGTTTGTTTTTCAAATAGCTAACTACAACCACAATCAAAATAAATGACATGGTGAGGCTGGAGAATGACATTCCACTTATTATTTGTAAGCTTGAACTGATATTCCCACCGAGTTTTTTTGACTCAATGGAGCATTTGCCGGTCCATTTGGCATATGAAGCAAGGATTGCAGGGTCATTGCAATTCAAGTGGATGTATCCTTTTGAGAGGTAAATACATATAATTTGTTGTGTTTTATTATTTCATACTTTAAGTAATATTGTAGTTTAATCTAATTGAAACCTAACATTGTGGTTGTAGGTATCTTCCTAAGTTGAAATTGAATGTTAGAAATAAGGCAAAAGTTGAAGGTTCAATTTGCAATGCATATTTAGTAGAAGAAGCATCTTCATTTTGTTCTTATTATTTTGAGGATCATGTCAATACAAAGAATAGATATGTGCTACGGAATTATGAAGGTCATGTGATGGTAGAAGATGATTCTGTGGACAAACTATCTATCTTCAAGCACCTTGGAAGAGCATTTGGAAGAGCAATGAAAAGATATATAACAGATGAAGAGTACAAAGCAACCCAGAGCTACGTTTTACTTAATTGTGATAAGACCATATATTGAGTATGTGTACCCAAAATGGTTGCAGGTTTAATCATAGTTTAATTTTATCATTAATAGGAATTATTAAAAATTGATATTCATTTTTTCTCTCTTTTTATATTTGTACAGTATTTATGTTGAGCAGTTAAAATATAGGCATCCAGCAATTTCCAGCAATGATGTCGATTATATGCCAGAAACTGAATTTGCAAATTGGTTATAAATTATGTGAGAATTATTATGTTTTATATTTTCGAATTATTTAATTAATTAGTATCTTTTATTTGTTAATATCAATTTTATAATTTATGTCACATGCAATTGATCTTTCAAATGGAGATTCAAATATTTTCATCAAAATCTAAGTAAATGCCCGTTTAGATATGTGACAACCTATCCTAGGTATTTTGTTAATAGATATAAATTTCACACAATCAGGCACGGTTCTTTTAAAACAATAATGAATAGTGGTGTATGTATTAAAGGCTCAGGTTATAATGTAGATTAGATTATTTATTATGGTCAACTCAAAGAAATTATTGAGTTGGAGTATCCTAGACTCGAAAATAACATGATTGTATTATTTAAGTGTGAGTGGTTTGATCCTACATGAAATGTGAGCACAAAGATTCATTCGGATTATAAGCTAGTGGATGTTAACTATAAACGCATATATAATTGATATGAGCCATTTATTATGATAGTTAAATCTGCTCAGGTATATTATTGTACATATCCGAGTTTATCTCGTGATAAGAGAGATTGGTGGGCGATTTGCAAAATCAAAGGTCGATTAAAATTTAAAGTACCAACATCGTAACAAAGAAGTGTAGACTTAGAAATTGCATCGACATTCCAGGAAGGTGACATAAATAATATTGAGCCTGTGAATATAGATGAAGATCCAGAAAATTTATGTGACTCAAATGATCGCACAATAGAAATTGAAAATGATCAATTTCTATCTAAAGATGAGTTCGAAAATCTATCAGAATCAGACAAAATATCAGAAGATCCATTAGAGGATGATAGTGATGCCGATAATTAAATTGTTATAATTTTATTATAAATTTAAACTATCAAAGACTTTTTATATTTTGTTGAAATCTATCGGTGTATTTTATTCGAAAATGCATGCTTGTTCATCATATCTCTATTTTTTTCTATGTTTTATTTTGTACAACAAATGGCACCTAAAGGATGTGGCCATGGTGGAGGGTGGACGTGGACGTGGACACAGAAATGAACCAAATTCATCTAGTATGTTACATCATGTTGCAGAATCAGTACCATCTCGTAGCCACCATATCCAGACTTCAACATCACAATCACCATCTCCAATTCTATCACCATCACCATCATTAAACCTCTACTATCACCTTTATCAGATGTAAGCCCACCGCCCACTGTGCTTCCTACACATACTTTTGATCCATCTTTATCTTCTATACCACATTTTACACTGATTGTTCCCTCATTTACAATACCAATGACATCATCAAATGTTGTGCCTTCCTCTACAGTAAGTTCAAAGTTAGAAATTGAGATTGTGGATGAGAGGTAAAAAAAATATGTAAAAATGACTTGAAAAAAAAATTTTGATGTTGCTATCAGTGGTTTTTTTTATTTTGTTATGATTTGCTTGTTTTCAATGTTATTTATTTATTTGTACAGTTTTATTCCATCTCACAAGTGTTTGACTATAATTACAAAGTCTATCAAGAAAATTACTAATTCTAAAGCTTTCTCCTGGAAGAAAGTTTCTGAATCAATAAAAGAGTTATATTTTAATGACTTTCAGGTAAAAATAACAAAACAAAATCATTGAAAAATAATTATCTATTACTTAACTTTTATGTTGTCATTTTTATATTTATAGAATCAGTGCACATGGGCACCCAAATTTGATGGAAAGATAAAGTAATTATGGGAGATAAAAGCTACTCAATGGTATTCTGATATTGTCCATAAATTAAAGAAAATGAAAGAAAGACCTAATTTTATATCCGATGGATACTAGCCCGAGTGGCATAATTATTGGGAGGAGCCAGATATGAAGAAAAAAATCAAATATTGCCTGCAAAAATCAACGAAGTGAGGTAGCTGGACTAGGTACAGAAATATGTCGACACACTGGAGGATCAAAGTCGAGCATTGAGCACACTCAAGATTTGATACAAAGTTAAAATTCTTAATATTTCTATATTTAGTGATGTCCTAATAGTTCAATAAATAAAATATCTGCATGGTTTTAAATAATTTGTTAAATTTTTTTATCATTTGTTTTTTTTATGGCTTAATAAAAATATATTTTAGGGTGGAGATTTAGGTCGAGATCCAAATTTTTATGAGATTTTCAAAAAGATGCATGTGAAGAAAGTGGATGGTCAGTATGTTGACAATAAGTCTCAAATCATTGCTATAAAAATTGTTATATTAATTAGATTTTATAAAACTACTATACATTATGAAACTTATTTTGAATGCAAAATATTTATTTTATTTTTTGTATATCTAGAATAGTTTTTTTCTCTATTTTATCTTAGGACCTAATGGAGGAATGTGTGACAGTTGCTCATCAACAATTTGAGGGTTCTATGGATCTTTAACAAATTGACTATAATTTTATTTATTTGGAGACAATAGAAGGCCGAAAGAAATAGCGAGTGTACGGATTTTAAGGGGGTGACATTTTGTTGTAGCAGTAGTGCTTCTAATTCTTCTGTCTCATCAATGGTGGATGAGGCGGTTGAACAATAAGTACTGGAAACAAATGAATGTATTGTAGTTGTGGAGACTGAAATGAAAAAGAAGGATGAGCAGATATCCAATTTGAAGAAAGAAATATATGAAATTAAAGAACAGAATGAAGAACGGTATACTAATTTGATGGAAGAAATGCAAGAAATTAAAAATATGAACCATGAGATGAAAGAAATTAAAAATATAATGCAATAGCAAATGTCCTATATGAGTCACAGTTAGCGGCATTGGGGCAACAGATAGCATTCTGAGATCCAGCTGCGAATCCTCGTAGGAGAGGATAGCATTCCCTACAAATTATGAGGATGATTGAGTATGAGAATTATTTCTAAACTATTATTTATTTTTGTCTATGTGTTGCAAATAATTATGATATTTTTTTGGAGGTTTCAATTTTTTTTATTCTGGTTTTGATCATTGCTTTTATGATTAACCTAATTATGAATCTTTGCATGACACATTATGTGAGACAAAAAAAATCATGATTCAAAGTATTTAGACATTACCACAGTCCTTCCAATGCATGGGCCTCATATTTACTGGTTTCAACTTTATCAAAAAGCGGGCTAGCTTATCTTATCTTTATTATTCTAAAAACATTTTATTTTTGCACTCTCTTTATCTCTAAACATAATTACTGGACATATTTTGGATTTTTGTTGAAGCTGTATGACAATCAACTTTAATTTGTATTTGTTCATGTCTATAATATTTGTTTTTATATATCTATGAAAATGTTTTTGTGTCTCTGAATTTTACGTGTAGAGTTTTAGCCTATTATAGGTATGTAAAAGCCTATTTTCAGTAGTGGCAGCGACGGCAGCGCCAGCAGTGGAAGAAGTAGTGGCGGCGGCACCAGCGGCAGCGGCAGCAACGGCAGCGGTGGCAGCAACGGCGGTGGCGACGGCAGTGGCGGTGGCGATGGCAGCTGTGGTGGATACAGCAACGGAAACAAATGTGGTATATACGTACGTATATAGTCAGTATATATGTACATATAATACTACAGTATTTTATGTACATATATACTAAGTTTATATAAGTACTCAGTATATATGTACGCATAATACTGTAGTTTATATGTACATATAATGCAGTAATATATGTGTGAATGAAATGCTAGTATATATGTACATATTTACTGCAACAATATATATTTATCAAAACATAATTTTTTTTTATTTATTTTGATTTGATTTGGTGGTTTAAATTTCGTAGTACCACATTATTTCCCATATGAAGCTTCTATAAGTGAAGACATATTTCAACAAACATGATGCAGCGTGACTCGGATAGCATTTTCGCACAAAAAGTTGGTGATCTGAGGAGTAGAGGGAGAGAAAGCAACGTCAATGCATTGATAGATTATACTTTATGCACAGTAGGTAGATACATTGATTAATAAGATGTGATATAATTTTTGTTATTTTTTTGTTTTATTAATTTAAAATATTGTATTAGAATAAGTTATTAAATGAATTTTTTTTATTTAATTTAAAATTTTTATTTATTGTTTCTGTTTTTATTAAATTTAATATAAAAATATTAAATTATTTAATTAAATTTTAGTTTAAGTTGTATAACAATCAATTTAATTTGTGTTTGTTCATGTCTATAATAACTATTTCTATATATCTGTAAAAATGTTTGTGTGTCTCTGAATTTATTGGGTAGAGTTTTAGCATATTATAGGTATATAAAAACCTATTATCAGCCGTAGTAGCAGCGACAATGGCGGCGGCGATGGCAATTGCGGTAGTGGCGGTAGCGGAAGCAGCAACGGCGACGGTGATGGTGGTGATAGCAGCAGGGCTACAACAGCGGCAATAGTGGCAGCAGTGGAAGTGGCATCGGCGTGGCAACGGTGGCAGCGGCGGCAGCAACGGCGACAGCAACGGTGGCAGTAGTGGCGGCAACAGTGGCGACAATAGTAGTGGGAGCAGTAGCGATAGGATCGGTAGCATCGGAGGTAGTGGCTACATCGGAAGCGGCGGCGGCGGCGGCAACGGGGGTAGCGGCGGTAGCAGCGGAGGCAACGGCGGTAGCGGCGGTAGCAGCGGCGGCAGTGGCGGTAGCAGCGGCGGCAGCGGCGGTAGCAGCGACTACACCGGAAGCAAGGGCATCACCGAAAGCAGCAGAAATAGCGGCAGAGGCGGCGGCAGTAGCGACAATGGCGGTAGCAGTAGTGGCAATGGCAATGGTAGAAGCAGCGGCAGCACCGGCAGTGGGGGCAGCAATAGTAGCCGACCATAGTGGCCAGTGGTGGCAACGGCCAGTGGCGGCAACTACGGCAGAGGCGGCGGTGATAGCGGCAGCATCGGTAGTAGCGATGGCGGCAGCATCGGCGACATCGGCGACATCGGCAGTGGCAAAGGCAGCGGCCGCAACGGCGATAACAGCAGTGGTATTAGCAGTGTCATCATTAATGGAAGAAGTGGCAGGAGCGATAGCAGCAATGGCAGCATCAGCATGAGCGATAGCGTCAACAGCAGCAGCTGCAGGAGAGATAGCAGCAATGGCAGCAATAGTAGGAGCGATAGCGGCAACGGCAACAGCTGTAGGAGAGACAGCGGCAACAGCAGCAGCAGCAGGAGCGATAGCGGCAACGACAGCAGTGGAAGGAGCGACAGTGACAACAGCAACAATGGCAGGAGCGACAGCGACAACGACAACAACGGCAGGAGCAACAACGAGAGCAGCAGCAACAGCACCAAATGAGGTCTTTACATATGAATAAAGTTAGTATATAAGTACATATAATACTGCAGTATTTTATGTACATATATACTGAGTATATTTGTACTCAGTTTATATGTACACATAATACTACTATTTTTATGTACATATAATGCAGTAATATATGTATGAGTGAAATGCTAGTATATATTTACACATATACAATAGTATTATATATGTATCAAAACATAACTTTTTTTAATTTGACTGAGTGATTTAAATTTCTTACAGATATGATACTACATTGTCCCTCATATAAAGTTTTTATAAGTGCTGGAGTTTTTCACTAGACATTACGTGTCGTGACTCGGACAGCTTTGTCGCAATAGAAAAATAATAATCGGAGAAGTAGAGGGAGAGAAAGCAATGTCAATGAATGGATATATTATACTTTATGCATTGTCGGTAGATACATTGATGAATAAGATGTAATAAAATTTTGTTATTTTTTTGTTTCAATTATGTAAAATATAGAATTAAAATAAGATATTAAATGATTTTATTTTTTGTTTATTATAAATTATTTATAATTTCAATTTTATTTAATTTGATATAAAAATATTAAATTATTTAATTAAAAAATTATAAAATAAATTAAATTCTGAAATTATTTTTGAAATTAAAATTGCTAGGGAAAAATCCATTGCTAATTTAGCTAGGGAATTTTTCCTAGCTAATTTTGCTAGGGAATTTTTCCTAGCTAATTTTGCTAGGGAAATCTAAAAATTAGCGACGGATTTTTAGTCGCTAAATTTATTTAGCTATTGACTATTTCCGTCGCTAAAATTTATTGACCAGTACTTTAGCTTGGGAATCTTCCATCATTATTTTCGTTTAGCGAAAAAAAATCTCATTTAGCTTGCTAATTTAGCTAGGGAATTTATCTTTTTTAGCAAGTGATTTTTCTTGTAGTGTAAAATGTATAGAAAAACTTTTTCTTAAATAGCTTGATCTTATAGTTTTTTTGTGGGATGTAAAAAAAAATTCATATTTGTATGAAGGAGAAAATAAGATTTTTTTAAATTTAATCTCTCTTGTTAAGATCCATGATTGACTAGCACCAACTTATCTCCAACACTACTAAAAATTACGAGAATACCAACCAAAATACCGACCTAAAAATTTGGTCGATAATTGTTGTCTAAAATACTACTAGTTAGCAATCAAAAAAGGGTATCGAAAAAAAAATTTTCGAACAAATTTCTGACCAAAGATCGATCATAATTATCAACCAAATGTTTTTGGTCGAAAATCGGTATGTAGAATGGTTATCGAATATATTACCAACCATTTAACGACATATCATTATAATTGGTAGGTACAATATTTTTTCAAATTATTTATAGCTTTGTACATACCGACCATTTACCGACCAAATATATAAGTCGCTATTTACTGACCATTTCACGACCAATTTAGAGATCCAAAGATGCGCATCAGAGAAAAATACTTCTGACCAAATTCCCGACCAACGAACGACTATATATTACCAACCAAATATATTTGTTCGGGAATATGGTTTGTAAATAAGGAGGGAATTAGCAAAAAATATTCTCGAAAGATTATCGACCATTTAACAACCAAAAATATATAATCATTAAAAATGGTCGGTACAGTGGTTATCCAATATATTTATAAGGTCGTAATTACTGACCAAACTACCGATTGAATATTTAGGTCGGTAATTACAGACCTTTTCATGTCCGAATACTTACCATACCTCCCGACTAAATGTTTTTGGTCGGAAATTGGTCAGTAAATTAAGATGGAAATAGCAAATAGAAATTGCCATCAAATTACCTATCATTTAACGATCAAAAACATATTACCACTAAAATTGGTCGGTGAAGTAGACTTCAAATTACTTATAAATTTATTCTCACTGATCTTTTACCAACCATATTTTTGGTCGGTAATTCATTGTTTTAATTTTTTGATATAAAATTCATTTGCTAAGTCATTATCACCTTCGTTCATTTGAAACAATGTCGTTTATTCGAATCAGACACTACTGCAAGCACTAATTCAATAAATTTTGTTCTATTCTTCTGAATCCAGGTAAGTTTTTTCTTCAAATTACTTATACATATCTCCACCTCTTTGAATTATATATAGACAATCAGAATTTCATTTTTTTAGTATATTCGGGTATTAGGTCTTTTTATTTCTCCTTCAATTTTTTTCATTTTTACTTCAATTTCATTTAACCTAACATGATTTTGACTCGACATAATTAAAAAACCCTATAATTTTCTAGTTTAATCTTTTTTCTTCTATTGTTTAGATTTTTATGGTTTTATTGATTTTGATTTTAATTATAGAATATTTGCATCCGAATAATCTTAATGTTAATGGTTTATATTTATATAATCGTATAACATTATGTATAAATGTCTATACTTTAATATATATAATGATTAATATTAAATCAAACTTTTATATAATGTTAATCTTAAATGTCTATAACAGTATATATAAACTTTTATATATTTATATAATCGTATGTCCTTATGTATAAATGTCTATAATAGTTTTGTCGGAAAATTATCAAAAAATTGCCGGAATATAGTCGGTAAATATTTGTCGGTAGATGATCAGTTAATGGTCGATAATTTATCGACCAACTAATTTTTCGTCGGTAAAAAATTTAGCGACGAGCAAAATTCTGACCTATGATTTTGCTCGGTAAATGGTCACTATTTGGTTTACCAACAAAAAAATATGGAATTAGCGACCAAAAAATTGATCGGTAATTCGGTGAATTTTAGTAGTGCAAGATGACATCCTTGGAAGTTTTTGTCTTCGGATTTATGAGGATCACCATCAGAAGCATGCTTGGATTTAGATGTAATGGTCAACTACAAATCCTAAATAAATGAGGCATTGCTATAAAGGTAAATATTATAATATTCATTTATGATCTCGATTTTGAAGATCCATGGTTGATTAATAGGTGGAATCAAATTTTAAATCCTTTATGTTGCCTCCATAATTGTGGCGCTCTGTGTAAGATCCCAACATAAGTATCTCACAATCCCTAGTTATGTGGTGAATTATAATATTATACTTTTATTGGAGGGATGTAACATATGAATAAGTACCTTTGCAAATCCTAGACAAGAAAGAAATGTGTTAAGAAATAAGATGATATACTTGGTAAGTCCTTTGGGAACATCATGGAATGGCATCCCTCCAATAAAAATGAAATTGACTTGGCATGCATGGGCCTAAAAAAAAAGGAGGTTGTGCAGGCCCATCATGATCAATATAACACCTCTTTCCACCTATCTCAAATCATGAATTTGAAATTTCTTGGATAAAATTCTTATGATGGAGATAGAGTTGGAAGACACGTAAATACATTTTTTTTTTCATTTTAGTTATTAATTCAAATTGACCATGGTTAAATAAGTGGAGATAGAGTTGCTAAAAAAAATATTTTTATGTTAAAAAATAATTCCATGATAGAAGTTAGTGAAGACTATATTTAAATTTGTAAGTTTTGAAATTATAAAGAGAAGACTAGGCTAGTTTGAACCCTAATGGGTGATTAAGTCATTTTACCACTTTTAAATAAAAGATGAGATTTTTATTTCTTTCATTTCTCTATCAATTTCATCATTTCTTTTCAGATTTTTTTTTTCTTCTTGGTTTTCTTCTATTTTCCTTATTTTTTCACCAAAATATTTTAAATAAAAATATAAAAATCATGATTTTTGGTAAAAATCTATTATATGAAGTGATTAAGTTTATAAAACTCCTTTTTTTCAATTAAAACATCTATGTAAGGGTTATATCTCAATAAGAAATTTTATATTTGGGGTTAGTTAATATAATTTATTTTTTTTGTTTGAATTTTAAAATTATGATTGAAATAGCACAAATTAGCATTCTGATTTCCCTTTTGTATTAGTTTGAGTTTAAATCTTGGTTATAAAACTTGGTTTAAAATATTGAAACACTAGAATTAGAGATTTTGGGCATGTAAAAGTTTGGTTAAGATAGGAAATTTCTTGAAACTCATGTAAAAATTTTATAAATAATATTGTTAGTTACATATACATATTTTTTGATGTATGATGTTTATGTGTGCAATTATAAATCATTTTTTTTTATTTTTTTTTTCTTTTGAAATAAATTACATGAAATTTATATCTTTTAATTGAGAGACTTGATTAATTGTTGGAAACTCGTGAATTTCACACCATTAAATGAATTGTTTTTCAAAGTTTTAGTAACTCTTTTACTCATATTTTAAAGTTATTTTTTCAAAAAAAAAAAGAAGATATTATTTGACTATATAAATGGTGTGAAAATCATGGCTAATGGATTGTATGACTAATTTTGAATGGGAATATGCTTAAATAAATGTGTCAAATTATATGATAAATATTTTGAAGCTATATGATATTTTAATGAAATTTGAATCATTTTAAGAAAAATATATATTTTGGATATTGAGTTTTGAGGTGAGTATTGGTCCTACTCAAAACATTGTGGCTAAAACTACAAGAATATCTACAATATAGAAATTAGATATCCCCCTTGGAGAATGACCTTAAACCACTTATTCACTCGTGGTAGAGTTCCACTATGTTGAGTTAATGGTTGTCGAGTTGGAACTGGTATATGTCTCATGGGGCTTGAATCATGAGATTGAGTGTGTGCATTTTCTGATAGGGTTGGTAGCTAGGCTAGAGCTAGGTAGCTGGTAAGTTAGTTTTTTTTCTATGTTTCATTGTGGTCTAATGAAATCTTGGTATGCATAAATTATACATGCTTGTAAAAATGGGGTGAGATTAAAAAATAGCTTTTTTGTTTATAAACACAAATTATTTTATTTTTATAGAATATATATAAACACAATATATATGTTGTATAAACATAATATACATATTGCATGTGTCTACATATATGTTGTGAATATACAAAGTGTATATACTAAGTATATACTATATACACTCCATATATTTCTAGACACACTAGTTTGTCTACATATTACATTGATACATAATATATATACTATATGTGTGTATATATACATAATGTCTATATATACATAAGTCATAATGTCTATATATCTACATATTATGTCTATATATCTACATATTATGTCTATACACACTATCTTTATGTTGTGAATATACTATATGTCTACATGTACTATATGTGCATACATACGCACATATGTATGTCTACATATATGTTGTGAATATACAAAGTATATATACTATGTATATACACTACATATATTTCTAGACACACTTGTGTGTCTACATATTACATTGATACATAATATATATACTATATGTGTGTGTATATACACAATGTCTATTTATCTACATAGTATGTCTATACACACTATCTATTATTTAGTATATATATTGTGCATACATACACACACATGTATGTCTACATATGTTGTGAATATACAAAGTATATATATTGTGTATATACACTACATATATTTCTAGACACACTAGTGTGTCTAGATAGTATATATAGAGTGCATTAATACATAATATATATACTATATATGTGTATATAAACAATGTCTATATATCTACATAGTATGTCTATACACACTATCTTTATATATGTGTAGTATATATATTGTGCATACATACACACATATTCGAAATCTTTTTTGAATACACACACACCCCCCCCCACCCACCCACATAGTATATATTGTGGATACATATAGTGTATATGCTAAATGTATATATATTCACACTATATGTATAGTGGATATATAGAATGTGTGTATATATACATATTATGTAGATATGATATACATATAGATATTGTACATATATATACACACATATTCTAAAATGATTTTTGAAAAAAAAATATATATTGTGTATCTGTATATACACACGTGCACAATAATATATAATTGTTGGTGCTATGGGTGAGGGAGTCATATTTTGGGATTATTGGAAACCGATGGACCTAATCAAAAATAATTTTCAGCTTGTTACATTAACCAATAAAAAATTTTTGGTAACAAAACATTATTATTTTTAGACTGAAATATCCAACATAATTTTTCTAATAATCTTTTTGGTGAATTATATTTTCAAGATGCTCAAATAGTAAATAATTAGTGGCATGTGAAAAAATTATATAAGATTAGGAAAATGATAAAAAAATTTACAATTTTATAGGTATAGAATGCATAAATAGATTGTGTACCCACACTTACATAGTGTATACATTGTGTGTGTGTGTGTGTGTGTGTGTGTTTGCATGTTATTTATAGCTGAGGATATATTTTGTGTGTGTATATGTATGTATAGATTTTGTGTGTGTGTGTGTGTGTGTGTGTGTATTTAAAAATTTTACATTGTGCAAAAATATATTCCTATGTTGTGTATATATTTAAAAATTATACATTGTATGTGTATATATGTATAGATTGTGTATACACACACACACACACACAAATTTATAGATAAGGATATAAATTTTAAAAATTATCTATAATATTATTTTTCATATATGTTATTAATAATTTATAATAACCAAATAATATATATATATATATATATATATATATATATAGGTTATATACATTGTATATAACCAAAATATGTATAGAATGCATAGATAGATTGTGTATATACATTGTATGTACTATGTATAAATACTATATATAACTAATATATATATATATATTTATGTGTGTGTGTGTGCGCATATTTATTTATATTTATATTTATATATAAACATTATATATACAAATATTATATATAAATGATATTATCATGATATATAGTATGTACATTGTGATATATATAATACCATGAAAGTTCAATTGGTAAAGGGGCAAGCTGCCTAATCATAGGGTCATGAATTCAATTTCTAAAGATATTTTACGAGCATATGAAGTATATAAAGATGAATTATTTCTTCCATAGTGAGAAGAAACAAGATAAGATTATTTCTAGAACTTATGTTTAAATAATAGAGTAGCACTACTTGGTATGTCAAATACCAAATAAAACAAGTTAGTTTAGTAAATATGCATGATGTGTTGTATAGAAAAGATCTTTAAATATATGATTTTTATTGGAATATGATTAATAATAGTAAAAATAGAAGACTTTTGTATGAAATGGAGACTTGGTGGATTATTGAGAATGAATTGAATGAAAAATCATTTAAAGTTATAATATTCTGTGTTATGACTTTATTATACCTCATTGAGATATAATGTAATTTCGGCATCTATTCTTAGCCAAAATTTTACAAATATTCATGGAAATCTTTGTATACCACAATACTACAACCTCATGACATAATCATTTTATTGTGTAATATATTTTTTAGCTACATAGCTTTCTTGGAGTCATAGCCATACTAGCTTATCATAATTTATATGGTTATGATATTAATTTCATGTTGCTATAACCAAGCACCCCACTAGTACTCACAGATAAAGCAAACTTCTAGTGCTATGACTTTTTCATTATAGATTGAATAGTCTAAAGAAAAATTCTTGGAACTATCCACAGTGTCACTACTTTTAGCTATAAAAAGTTCTAGAAAGTAATACTTGAGCTGCAGTTATTTCTAAGGTCACAACTTTTGCTTTAGATAAATAACTAAAGTCATTGTCATTCTCAACATCATGACCATTTAATACAAGAAAGAGATCAAATCCATGACTCATTCCCAATATTGCAACTTTGTATTCCAGAAACAAAATGAGCAGTCATGACCATTCTCAGTACCATAGTCATGACCATTCCCAATACCATAGTCATTTAATACAAGAGAGAGACCAGTGTTGTGACACATTCCTAGTGCTATTACTTTGTTTTCTTTTCCATAGACTAAATGTGTAGCCGCAACCATCCTAATGTTGTCTCATTATAAAGATAGAAAGAGACCAAAGCCATGATTTTTTCTTAATAAATTGAAACTTTTGACTTAAGGATCACATCCAGTCGCTCAAGTATAAATGTGAAAATCAAGAATTTAGAGAAAGTAATTCTAGAGTATGAGAAAAAATATGAAAGCTTGTGTTTTGGGATCCAAAGTTCACAAAATCCTAGAAAACTAAGTACTGTTGATTTAGAGTTTGGTTCCTAGACACTCTTGAGTGATATTACCAGGAACCTAAAATTAAATGAGATATTTCTCTAATTATCTCAAGTAAATTTATCGCCAATATCATACTAAATTGAGGTGTATGATTGATATGTTTAATTCGGTGTGATAGATGCTTTATGAATAAATTTGATGTTTGGATTTTGTTATAGTTTGGATACTAATCGAGATAGTAATTATGTAGAAGTGAAATTAGAGTTCTGCTATTAATGAGTTTATTCATATTATCATGGTGGATAGTAATATATAAGTCACAAAGAATACTCATGTATAATAGTAATAAGAAAGTGATAGTCCTTTAAATCATAATGCATTAGACAAACCTATATTTTAAAACTTGAAATTGATGCATGTTAATCATATGAGCGTGATATTTACAAATCTAAAAGTATAAATACTTTTATAAGTCAATCTATTATGTATGTCTTAGAAGAACTGACCTTTAATTGGTGTAGATATTTTATATAATATTTTCTTTAGGGTTTATACCTTTAGTGTGGAAGTCACATATCATTATGGTATACAGTGCTAAGTACACCACGAGACATGTATGAGTGGAGGTGACTCATATGATAGTTATAATTCTATAAGTTACTTTCTATTGTATAACAACTATCCATGAGCTTCAAATTAAATTATATGTTAATCATGTAAGTATAGTGCTCATAAAGCTGAAAATACTAACATTTTTACTATCATATCAGTTTATGTCTATATGACACATGAGGACATAGAATAAAAATACACATATGAAATAACTATCAAGGATAGTTGAGAGTTACATAAAAAATATATACTTATGAATGACTATTGAGTAGGAATATTTTATTATTTTAGTAGTAAAGTGCTAAGTGAACAACTATGAGTATATTATCATTGGTAAAGACATAATAGTTGATAATACCTTTGTATGCTAATTGGGCACCATTGCATTTCTATAATAATCTTACATTCATTCTGAAACCAAACCTAATATTATTCAAGTTATTAAGAGATGTCGTCATACATAATGGAATGTACTAATCCTTAAATTTAAGAATATTACCTAAAACATAGTCTTATCTCTCAAATAGAGCATCAATTGACTGATAATTAGTTGATTGAATTGCCAACACAATTCCTATGGATCAATGTATAGATAAAAGATCTATTTTACTACTTGTATAACCAATATACTTATAAGATTGATTGAATGAGAGATCCTCATCTAATGAGATTTTAGAACTCTACTTAAGTGTAAAAAATAAGCATCATAACAAAGTCATAATAACCAACATGCATCTTTATGAAGACTTTAAAAAGATATCCAACTTACTTTTTTCTTCTTCAAGTTTTATGTTATGGATCTTTATACACTAGCTTTAGAGTTGGTGTTATAGTTTCATTTTACTCATAATATAGTTAAGACACTAAGAATACGACTACCCAAAATGTGAGTTGTATCAATCTATTTTGATCAAAATATAAGAACATCCTTTTGTACTTATTTTGTGTCCTAATTTTATTGATATTTGGTGGATAATATATTTTTCATTAATATTATTAGTTATTTAGTTATATGTTTTTATATAGGAATATATATATATATATATAACTACATAATCATATGGATTATTTAGAATGTGACATGATCCAACCCATGTTCTTTGTTAAAAAATGAATTAGTTTTATGGTTTTTTGTATGATGTGACAGGGTAATGGACACTACAAGAAAAAATCATTTTAGCTAGAGATCAATCCCTAGCTAAATTGCGACTGATTAGATAGGGAATAGCAATGGATTTATGATTTTTTTTTGAAAAAAAAATAGCAACGGATTAACGATGGAAAATTTTTCGTAAATTTCATTCAAGAAAAGTGGAGGATATACCGACGGATTTAGCGACGGAAGATTTTCGTAAATTTCGCTCAAGAAAAGCGGGGAATTTAGTGACGGATTTAGCGACGGAATATCCCTCGCTAATAAAAGCATGAAATTAGCGATGGATTTTTCCTTGCTAATTAAATCCTCGATTTAGCGAAGGAATATCCCTCACTAATAAAAGCATGAAATTAGCGACGGATTTTCCCTTGCTAATTAAATCCTCGATTTAGCGACGGATTTAGTGATAGATTTTTCCTTGCTAATTAAATCCTCAATTTAGCGATAAATTTTTCTTTACTAATTAAATCCTCGATTTAGCGATAGATTTTCCATTGCTAATTAAATCCTCGATTTAGTGATAGATTTAGTGACAGATTTTTCCTTGCTAATTAAATCCTCGATTTAGCGATGGATTTAACGACGGATTTTCTCTTACTAATTAAATTCTCGATTTAGTGACGGATTTTCCCTTGCTAAATAAATCCTTGATTTAGCGATGGATTTTTCCTCGCTAAATAAATTCTTGATTTAGCGATGGATTTAGAGATGAATTTTCCCTTGCTAATTAAATCATTGATTTAGCGACGGATTTTGCGATGGAATTTCCATTGCTAATTAAATCCTTGATTTAGCGACGGATTTAGCTATGGAATTTTCCTAGCTAATTATTAGCGACGGAATTTTCCTATCTAATTTAAATCTGTCATTAAATAATTATCTGAATTTATTTTTTTATTAGTTTTTATACAATTAGAATCGACAATTCTTTAAATATTTATTTTATCAAAATATATGCATTTAGCTAGGGAATTTTCCCTAGCTATTTGGGTAAGTTATAATTTCCATTGCTAATCTTTAATGATATTTTTTTAAATATTATTTATTTTAATATTTTATATAATTTTCTATATTAAAGGTATATCATGGTCTATAGATGAGCAATCCTTGAATGCCACAATCTTCTCATATAATAATTAAAATATGATATTATTAAAAAAAATTATAAATATATAAATACGAATAATTTATATTAAATATGACTAAAATAACTATTTTTTTATTATAATTTAATTAAAATAGTATACTTAATTTTATCTATAATATTTATTTATGATATTTAAATATTTGTATTACAAAACATTATATAATTTATTATATAATTATAATATTTCTAAAATATTTTAATTAATAAATAAAAATAAATAAAAATAAATAAAAATTACAACTAATAAAAAAATAAAATAAACAATAGTTTGATTAAAAAAAATTATTAAAATATATGAATAAACGAATAAACAAGTAAATATTTATAAAAATAAAAGTATAAAATAATATTTTTAGGATTAAAGGAATTTTTTAAAAAATAATGTTTAAAAGATTAAAAATTTTTGAATTATAAAAAAAATATTAATTTTTCATAAAATTTAAAAGAAAAAATGTTGTATTTTTAAGATTAATATATTGTTGTTTTAATTATATCAAAAAAAAATTTATGATTTTAAAAATTAATATTTCAGTGTGGTTATTAAATAAATACTTTAAACATTAAAATTTATAATGATTATAAGATTCAAATTATATGTTTTTATAATTATTTCATATTATATTAATAAAAAATAAATTGAATTCTTATAAATTTATAACTATATTATATGTGTGTGTGTGTGTGTGTGTGTGAATACTTTACTATTATATAATATTATTTTATTTATTTATTAAATAATGTCATTTATGGATAAATAAAAATCTGTTTCTATTATTTTATTTAAATTATTTATTTTTTATAAATTTATTTGTGTTATTTTTTTGTATTTTATTTTATAACAGTTTAGTATATATATAAAGTTTCATAGAAAAAAATGCTATAAAATTTTCTCTCTCAAACGACGAAGGAGAGCCGGGGTGCGAGAGAGCAACCTAGAAATCTATCTCATCTTCGTTACCAGGTAATAATTTCATTGTTCTTCTACTTCAAATGCTATATACATATCTCCTCTCTCAATTTGATTACCACTAGTAGTTTTCGTTTTTATAGAATATTTGGGTATAAGTTTTTTTTTTATTTTCCCATAATTTTGCTTATTTTAGCTTCTATTTTCATTTTACCTACATTTTTTTAACTCTACACCATTAATGAAACAAAAAATTTCAGTGTAATATTTGTTCTTTTACAGTTTACATTTTTAGGGTTTATTGATTTCAAAAAATTTCAGTGTAATCTTTGTTCTTTTACTATTTAATTTTATGTATTTTAATATATATATATATATATATATAATCATACCTTAGTACTATTTATTTTATTTAAAAAATTAACTTTATTTTAATATTTTTTGTATAAAAATAAAATTATTACATATAGAAGATTAAAGCCGGCTTGTAGTGACTTAGATCATCTAAAGGAAAATCTAAGAGAATGATATTTGTTAAGCATATATATCTTATATATTTGTGTGTGTGTGTGTGTGTTTATTTATTTATTTATGTATGTATATAAGTATAGATATATATATATATATATATATTTATTTATTTATTTATTTATTTATTTATTTATATAATGTATTATATGGTTGTGTATGTGTATGTTTGTTATATATATGTGTGTGTGTTAGATAAATGTGAATATATTTTTATATATAAATATATACATACATATGTATGTTTGTATGTATACTATATATGTAAATAAATGTGTATGCACATATTTATGCACACACACACACACACACACCCACTCAAACACGCCCACACACACACACACACACACATATATATATATACATGAGTGTGTGTGTGTGTGTGTGTTTCTTTGGGATGCCTGGATATAAATAAAACAAAAGGAGTAGTTATAGAAATGTTTTCAAAAATGAGTTATAGAGAAAAATAAAAAACTATTGATATTCTTACAGAAGTACAAAGACATATTAAAGAAGAATTATTAGATGTCAAAAATGTATAGAAGCACAAATGAGGACTTATAAAGAGAATGATATATTTTTACACAAACAAATCATTATGAAAACAAAATGAAGCATACAAGAAAGAAGAGAAGAAGAAATCTTACGAACAAAAACACAAAAACATTATTCATGAACAGAAACTCAAATCCAATAAATGAAAAAAAAAATAGCAATACGAGTTTTTTCTTTTATTTTATAATACTATTATATTTCTTATTGACAATCAATTGACTAAAAAGAAAAATCTAAAAGCTCAAAAAATAGAGGGCGGATTAGGTAATTGGATTGCTTTTAGTATTTAGTATAAATTAAAATCTCTTAACTCCAATAACTGTCATAGCCTTTTGCCCAAGCAAGTTATATCAACTCCAATAACTGAATGTTATCTTCCCATAGATGCAAACTCTAAAAGTTCGTAAGTCCTTTTGAATTTCATGGGACAAGATATATTCAATGATTAATCCCTTCGGCTTATTGTATAAACTAGGTTTGTAATATTTAACGAATTTATGCAAGTACTTAAAACTTAATTATTATAATGATTTTAATGCTTTATAGTTTTGATTGTACTTTAAAACTCTTCTAAGCTCAAATAATGGTCTAAAACATACCAAAAATATCACCATAAAAAAACAAACATGTTTTAAACTCTTATAAACTATGGATATTTAATATTCAAGTGGCTAAGGTAAAAGAACATGCCAAAAAAATTGAATTACTATAAACATTGAAGTGAGATAAGAAGATGATGAAAAACTTAAGTGATTACAAGTCTCAATGAATATTTAAAAAAGTGAGCATATAAAAAATTCTTGTTATGGTCTTTGAATTTGATAAATCTAACGCATATGATTATATATATATAAATAAATATTTATAAACATATGTTATATATAAGCATTATATATATACATGTGTATATATTCATTAATATATATATATATATATGCACATTATATATATATATATATGTGTGTGCATATGTTACATATATATAAAACATAAGTTATATGTATATTTATATATATATTAATTATATACTTTATATATATATATATATATATATATATATATCAACATATGTTATATATATACATTTGTATATATAGATGTTATATAATTATTATATATATATATATATAAGCCTACATAAACTATATAAAAAAACAATTTTGATAACATATATATAGAAATCTATATGTACAAGTTTATATGTATGTGTGTGTGTGTGTGTATACTTGTTTATATATATTTATTTATAAATGCATATATTTATATGTATATATATATGCTTATACATACATACATACATATACTGCTTTAATTTAGCTTTAAATAGTGCACCAAAATAGAATTTATATTATTTTTCATTAATTCATGGATTTCTAATATACTTTAGAAAAACTAATTATGCATTTCTCAAAGAAAATCAAATATCTCATTTTAATATTCATACCTTATAAAATAATGGATCACACCTTTAACAAATTTAAGAAAAAAAAAATTTAAACAAAGATAATTAATATTAAAATGATCAAATTTGTCATTTTGCCCCAATCAAAAAGCTAGATTCTAATCGAAAGTTGAATTTTAATAAAAGCATTCATCCTATTTCAGTAAAATTGCCTAAAGAAAATTAGTGATAAAATATCTCTCTACATTTTAATAATTTTTTATTTTTTATTTTAAATAGTTATTATGTGTATTTATATAGTTTTCCATATTCTTTTAACAATTTATTATCATTTCTACTGATTAATTTTGTTTAGTTAGCTAATGCTATTCTACAACTAGAACTTGTGTATTTGATGTCTACCTACTTGAAAGTATGAGCCCAAACCCGGAGGGTTTGTCATCATGCCTAATGCTATCCATAGTTGATTCTATGTTACCTAATTACCCAATGTAAATAGACACCACATGGATATCATCATCTGGTGCTGACATTTTTCATGCTCCAATTCAAGGAGTATATGCTTTAAATAATCACAATATGCGAATTACTATTTACGCGGCTTTGGATCTTGTTTGAAAGTTATCCAATTGAACTTTGTTATGCCCATTACTAATTGAATGTTTTATCTAATAGAAGGTTTTCACTAGATAAAAATTCACAATGAGTTAAAACACAATCATATTAGTTTTGATGTCCATTAATTATGTTTGTATTTTGAGAGAAATCTATCATGCCATTTGAAGTGTTATTTACTAGATAATGCTACTCTAATAATCTCATTGATTTTTACTTTAGTTATTTATATTGCTGAAATAATTATGATAATTTCGTGGGTGTATCCTGAAGAAGATTACATAGACTAATTGTACACATTGATGAGAGTTTTGATTTTCCATAGCGTTGGACAATATAAAAAGGGTCTTGATTTTGCATAATAATGACATTGTTGAAAGATCTTGACCCCCCATAGTATTTTTCATCATAACTTCTCTCACCAACTCTTATTCAATGACAATCAACCTAAAATAGCCCAGTAATTATAATCACAATAATAAATTCATTCTAAATATAAATAGTTATTTCGTAATATAGATTGGAGGTTGGTGGTATGATGTGATGGACTTGGTCCTTAGGTGGCAAGTTTGCATTGTAAGGCTATTTTAGTATTCTTAGTATTCTTCTTAAAATAATATTCATCTTTAATGATAGCATATATACAAAGGCTTTGTAGATATATTTTTGATCAGTCTTTCTCTTATATATGTTGAGATACTATATACAAGGCCAATTAATTAAAAGAGCCCTAGGGGCCCTGGGGCGAGAAGCCACGCTTTGTTGTTGATGGTAATATCGAATAATGTTTTAATAACTTATGTTGGAAGGCTTTGTCTTCGTTATCTTACCTAAGCTTTCATTCTTCAAAACAAAAGGCCAGCCAGGCCATAGGTTATATGTGTGGGTGTGTGTGTGTGTGTACAAAATACAATAGATGACGTATTCTAAGTTTCCTTTAAGGCTCATTTGAAGAAGAAGATTTTGTAACATAGGAATAGTCCAATCGGGTAAACAAATTTATCCTTCCCCTCTCTCCACCTATGTTTTCAAAGTGAAAAGGGAATTTGTCAGGCCTAGCACTTAAGGCTTCTAGTTCCTCTTCAATTCTATTTTTTTTTATTTGTCACATTGCATCTTTTATTTGACATTCAACTATGCAAATAAATATGTGGGACAACTCTCTGTGTTATTTCAACTAGTTAAACAACTTTTAAAGGAAATATGCTTATTCGGCTCTATCACATTAGGCTCAACCATTGGATCAATGTTCCATCTATCATCCTTGTTCTCGATTGCTCCCCACCCTTGAAAATAAATAGTTAGGGCATTCTTAAGAATGTCCTACGTTCAAAATAAATCGATTGAGCTTTTAGCATCACACCACTTAACATAAATAAACAAATATTCTACTTTAGATCGTAGAGCTCTTAATATCTATGAGCACTTTAGCAAGAATTGCATGCAATTATTGTCATCCTTCTCATTTAAACCAGTTTTATCTACGAGCAACCTTTACTTCTCTTAATTAGCTTGTTTAGGAATGTGCTTGGTTGTATAATATAGGGCAGCCCCATATCTGGCATTGGAGGAAGCACATGGCATGGAAAGCAAGACATCCTTAAGAATTCTATCTCATTGGGGTCCGACTAGTTTACCATAGTGTTAAAAATGAGGAGAGATGACTTTTTTTAAATGATAAAAGGTAAAGTGGCATATCAGAATTACCTTAACCAATGGAAGATATGAATATAGTTATCATAGGATATTTAAGGCTGATGTCATATCTTAATAATAAAGAAAAAGGATAGCTTTTTACTAGGTTGATTATTGTAGACTTTTCTTAGTAATTCTATCTCAATGCACTTGGGCACGTTTATTACTTGGGCATTAGTTACTATGAAACTCAACTATAATCCTGATCGAATTAGAGTGGCTTATGTGTTTCTCTTTTATCTATGCATTTTTTTTTCATTAGAGAAATCATGTTTATAGATAGCTAACTAAGTTATTTCTTTTATGTTATTATTTCTTAGCTTCACTCTAGTCTTCTTTAGCTAACTTTCATTATCTTCAGAAACTCAATCCTAGCTTGCTCACTTTGATGCTTTGTTTTTTCTTTTTCTTTTTTAGTTTTATTCACTAGCCCTTACATTATCCTCTCAAATACTATGCAAATTGTGTGTGTGTGTGTGTGTATGATATATATATATATATGTGTGTGTGTTGCTTTTCTTGTCCATATTTTCTTTCCCTACATTATAATCATAGTTGTTAGCTCATAAAATATATCGTATATCATTTTTCTATTTTTCTGTATTATGTATTATATTGTATCATGTAACATAAGTTTTTTCACGATTTAAAAAAGTTGTAAAAAAATATATTTGTATACATACATATTAAAAGTATGAATTATAGTATATGATAATAAAAATGTAAGCTTTTGTATAAGATTATTTTGCTTATTTTTTTATAATTATTATTTAATTCTTTCGTGTATTTGAATAACTAATATAATAAATTCTTTAACATGAAAAATTAATTTGATTTTTTTTAATTATAGAAAATAGTTGAGAATGTATGTATTGTTCTATCATAGTATCACATGTCATATCATGTTTGGTATTTGTATTGTAAGATATGTTTTAAAATAAGATATAAATTGTGAAACCTATTAATTTTCATTAAAAAATATATGTTGTATTATTGTATCATTTCTTGTATCACAAGTTTCTAACAACTATGATCATAATTATTTGGTATTTTTTTTCTATCTATGATGTTAATTTAGTGATGACATGATGCATTTTTTTTCATTGATTTAGAATATCAATAAATAGCAATCATGGGTGTGTTGTTTTTAGTTAATGAATATTGTTTTAATAGGATGAGTATCATCGTCATCAATATGTTTGTTTCTTTTTTGTTATTAACATTATCAACCATATATAACATTGTACGTATAATAAATTATTATTTTGTAGTAGTAGTTCATACTAATAATTAGGGCTGGTAATGATATTAGTATAGTTCGAGATCAATTAAGCTCAAGTAGAGTTCGAGTTCAATTGAGCTCGAGTCAAGTTGTTAATATTTTGAGTTCGAGTTTAATTGAGCTCATGTGTTCATCTTTTGGAAGTAAAAATTGGGTTTTTACTATTACTAGAAGATAAAAAATTGAATTTTATTGTTATTTTATGAATTAGAAGATGTATGATAATTTAATAATTCCATTCCATATATTTATCAGAGAATTTCATAAAACAAAATCTCATGTCAACCAAGATTCATGCGGGACGTTCCCATCTGAGTCATGTTGGTACCTAGAAAATTTTCTCAAGGAATTGAGATAGATATCGATTTTAAATTGAGAATATAGTGGCGGAATGCTTAGTCATAGTCATTGTTATATGAGAGTTAATATTCATATATTGCATCAAATAGATAAAGTTTCTATGTTTGATTGTGATAATGAAATAACTGAGCATTCAAATTTGATATATAACGAGAACATAAGCATATTGAAATTGATTGTCATTTCATTAGAAGTAAGATCTAATATAAAATGTATGTAAGGTTGCTATTGCTTACGCTTATTTTTATGATGGCTAATCATATAGTCTCATCAATTTTAATCTTAGTTAGATTTGTCATTTCGATCAATATTGACATTGATAAGTATGTTTGTCATCTTTTTTTTCAGCCAACAGGTTTGCTCGTGCTATAGAACTATACATACAAGCTATCAATTTACATGATTAGAATGCTGTGTATTGGGTCAATTGTGCAATTGCCCATGCCAAACTGGAAGAAAATGGGTGTGTTGTATAGGATGTTTCCAAGGCTATCAATTGTGATCCTTACTATTCCAAGGCACATAATGCATCATGAGTCTGCTGTGTGTACTTTTCTTCTTCTTCCTCCTAACACTTGTTCGAAATTACAGAGTTATTACAGACGAGGTGCTGCATATCTTGCCATGAGGAATGACAAAGAAGCATTGAAGGACTTTTAGCAGGTTCCAATCATATCAATAAGCTTGGTTCATAAACTTCATTCATCTTTAATCAATACCATGTTTGAAGCTGTTTCAATCAACATATTTGATGATCATGAACACCATGGGTCTCTTTCATCATAACTTCTATGATGAACATGAATCAGGTTAAAAAAATTTGCCCAACGGATCGAGATGCTGCCTAGAAGTTTGAAGAGTGTAAGAAGGTAGTATTGAAGCTCAAGTTTGAAAGAGCCATAGTCGTGCCCAGATCTGCATGGAAGTCTGTAGCAGATTCAATTAATTTTCATTCTATGGAATCACCTAACCAGTATGAGCTGCTCATAGTCTTTTATTTTTTATTTATAGGCTTGGATTTCTCTTATATTGTAGTTACAATACAAGTAAATATCATTTGTCCTTATATTTCAAGTTGTGACTTGGTGTGATGGTAAATATCTTTCTCCAAAGATAATAGACCTTGAGTTCGAGATATTAAACTCTTTTAGATCCTATTTCAAGTAGGAACCTTATGTGCTAGGTATGGTCGTTATCATCATACTTATATTGTAGGTCCTTATATATTTTCATAAAGATTAGTTATTTTTGTATTCTTTTTGCACAAATATATTTTATTTTGAAATTTTTATTAGATTTAGTGAGGTGAAGTTTATGTTTTCTTGCATATTTAATAATCTTGGTTTTGAGTGCTTTTGTATACAACCTATGATGAAAATTATTGTTCTAGGCCAAGAATAAAATATCATGTATCAACTTTTATTTTGAATTATTATAGTTTTTGTTAAACTTGAATTTTTTATGTGTGTTTTAATGATGTTATTTTTGAGATTTATTGCCTAGTGAGATGAGACCTAATACTTAAGGATAAATTGATGGTCAAAAAATAATCAATATGAAAAATATTGAATATTAATAATTTTATCTCCTAATTTCCTAGCTGTCTTGTTTATACGAGTCCACTCAAAAAATTAAGTTTTATTCTTATCTTTAATTTTATTCTTTATTTTTAAAATTTCAATGTAGTTTTTAAAGAGCCTACATCACAAGATTTTCCTAAAATATGATATATAAAGTAAGGTGCATTTTATCTTGCATATAATTGTATATAAAAACATGAATAATGTTGAATTTTAGTTTGGCAGCGGCGGCAGTGGAGGCACCGGCAGCAATGGCAACGGCAGCAGCACCGGCAGTGGCGGCAGCACCGGCAGTGGCGGCAGCAGGCAGCGGCGGCAGAGGCGGCAACACCTACAGCACCGGCTGCACCGGTAGAGCGGCAAAGGTGGCTACGGCGGCAGCTGCCGAAGCACCGTCTGCAGCGGCAGTAGTTGCGGTAGCACCGGCAACACTGTTAGCAGCGATAGTAGCAGCGGCAGCGGCAAGTGCAGCAGCGGCGGCAGCGACAAGGGCAGCAGCAGCGGCAACAACAACGGGAGCAGCAACAACACTAAAAAATGAGGTATATACTTATGTATATAGTCAGTATTTATGTACATATAATACTACAGTATTTTATGTACATATATACTGAGTATATATGTACTCAGTATATATGTACGCATATTACTGTAGTTTATATGTACATATAATATAGTAATATATCTACGAGCGAAATGCTAGTATATAAGTACATATTTACTACAGTAATATATATTTATCAAAACATAATTTTTTATTTATTTATTTGATTTGATTGAGTTGTTTAAATTTCTTATAGATGTGATACCGCATTGTTTCCTATACGAAGCTAGTATAGGTGGAGATATTTTTCAACATACATGACGAATCAAGATTCAGATAGCTTTTTCATAGAAGAAAGTTGGTGATCGGAGGAGCAGAGGGAGAGAAAGCAACGTCAATGCATGGATTAATTATATTTTATGCATGGTCTGTGGGTATATTTATTAATAAGATGTAATATATTTTTTGTTTTAGTTATTTAAAATATTATATTAGAATAGGTTATTAAATGAATTTTTTTTGTTTAATTTAAAAGTTTCATTTATAGTTTCTGTTTTTATAAAAATTAATTTAAAAATATTAAATTATTTAATTAAATTTTTGTTTTAACTGTATGACAATCAATTTGAATTTGTGTTTTTTTAAGTCTATATTAACTATTTTTATATATCTGTGAATATGTTTGTGTTTCTCCAAATGTTTTGGGTTGAGTTTTAGCCTATTATAGGTATGTAAAAGCCTATTATCAGTAGCTGTAGCCACAACAGCAGCGGCAGCAACGGCGTCAGTAGCAGCGGTGGCGTCGGCAACCGTGGAAGCTGCGGCAGCGGTGGCAGCAGCGGCAGCAGCGAAGGCAGGGGAGGTAGCGGCAACACCAGTGGCGGTGTCAGCATCGGCGGCAATAGCAACTGCAGCGGCAGCAATGGTAGCGGCGGCAATGGCAGCAACAGTAGGGGTGACAATGACAGTGGGAGTAGTAGGAATGGCAACAAATGTGGTATATACATACGTATATAGTTAGTATATACGTACATATAATTCTACATTATTTTATGTAAATATATACTGAGTATATATGTGCTCGGTATATATGTACGCATAATACTGCAATTTATATGTACAAATACTACAGTAATATATGTACAAGTGCAATGCTAGTATATATGTACATTTTTGCTGCAATAATATATATTTATCAAAACATAATTTTTTTTTAATTTATTTTGATTTTATTTAGTAGTTTAAATTTTGACAGATGTGGTACCGCATTGTTTCCCATATGAAGCTTGTATAAGTGAAGGAATTTTTCAACAGACGTGAAGCACCGTGACTCGGATAGTATTTTCACAGTGGAAAGTTGGTGATTGGAGGAGCAGAGAGAAAAAAAACAATATCAATGCATTGATACATTATACTTCATGCACAGTCAGTGATACATTGATAACAAAGATGTAATATAATTATTTTTAGTTATTTAAAATATTGTATTAGAATAAGTTATTAAATGAATTTTTTTTGTTTAATTTAAAATTTTTATTTATAGTTTTTTATATTAAATTTAATATAAATATATTAAATAATTTAATTAAATTTTAGTTTAAGGTTGTATGACAATTAACTTTAATTTGTGTTTGTTCATATCTATAAAAATTATTTGTATATATCTGTGAAAATGTTTGTTTCCAAATTTTGTGGGTAGAGTTTTAGCCTATTATAGGTATGTAAAAAACTATTATCATCAGCAGTATCAATGACAGGGCATTAATGATGGCAGCGAAAGTGGCTGCGATGGCAGTGGTGGCGGTGGCAGCAGCTAGGGCAGCATCTGTAGCAGCAGTGGCAGGAGCGGCGGCATTGGAGGCAGCGGCTGCGGCTGTCGTAGCTGCGGTAGCTGCTGATGCACCGGAAGCAGCAGCAGAGGCGACAGTGCGGAGGTAGCAGCGGCACCAGCACGGTAGCGGCAGCTACGGCATGCACTAGCAGCGGCGGCAACAGCGGCGGTGGCGGCTGCAGCGGCGACAGCAACAACAATGGCTGCAGCGGCGGTAGAGGCAGCGGCGGCGGCAGCGGCGGCGGCTGCGGCAGAGGCAGCGGTGCCTACAGAGGCAGGTGCGGCAGCGGCTGCAGCGGCGACAGGAGCAACAACGGGAGCAGCAGCAACAGCACCAAATGGGCTACATACGTACGAATAAAGTCAGTATATACGTACATATAATACTGTAATATTTTATGTACATATATACTGAGTATATTTGTGCTCAGTTTATATGTACACTTAATACTGTTGTTTATATGTACATATACTGTAGTAATATATGTACGAGTGAATTACTAGTATATAATTACTTATATACGATAGGATTATATATGTATCAAAACAAAACTATTTTTTGACAGAGTGGTTTAATTTTCTTACAGATATGATATCACATTGTTCCTCATACAAAGCTTCTATAAGTGATGGGATTTTTCACTAGACATTACGTGCCGTGAGTCGGACAGCTTTGTCGTAGTAGAAAAAAGATGATCGGAGGAGCAGAGGGAGAGAAAGCAACATTAATGAATGGATATATTATACTTTATACACTGTCGGTAGATACATTGATGAATAAAAATAAAAATTTGTTATTTTTTTGTTTCAATTATGTAAAATATTGAATTTGAATAAGATATTAAATGATTTTATTTTTTGTTTATTATAAATTATTCATAGTTTCAATTTTTATTCAATATGATTTAAAAATAATAAATTATTTAGTTAAAAAAAATTAAAATTTTTTAAATTCTATAAATATTTTTGAAATTAAAATAGTTAAGGAAAATTCCCTAGCTAAATTAGCGAGGGAAAAATCCCTTGCTAATTTAGAGAAGAAAATTTCCCTAGCTATTTTTGATAGGGAAATATTAAAATTAGCGACGGATATTCCGTTGCTAATTTTCTAATGCTAGGGACTTTAGCTAGGGATTCAACCGTTGTTATTTTTGTTTATCGATGGAATATTTCATTTATATTATTATTTTAGCAACGGAATTTTTTATTTTTAACGATTGAATTTTTCGTCGCTACTTTTTTAGCTAGGGAAAATTCAGTAGCTAAAATTTAGCAAGAAATACTTTAAAAAGTGCACTGTCCATTGATATTCTGACGCCATTTACTATTTAGCGACGGAAATTTCCCATATAGCTAGGGAATTATCCCTAGTTATATGGAATTTTTCTTGTTGTGGGAGGAGTATTCAAGTAATTCAGTACACCAAAAAGTAAAAATTTTGTACTATGGTATATTTTTATGAAATTTGAGTACCTTTTTTTAAATATTTGCTAACTTGTGTACCACAATATAATTTTTATGAATCTAATTACCTCAAAATAAAGATGAGTAAACAATATACTCAAATTTTCAAATTCAATAAAATATGCAATAAATTCAAAAATATTTGTTTTCTGATTAATTTTGTGTTAATTAATTTTTGTATCAAAAATAATAACAAATATAAACATTTGGGTTTAAAGAACTCATATTTGTGGTTTGATGAGATGCTCATCAAACTCTATAAAAAAAAAGATAATCATAAATATTTTTTTTGGAAAACGATTATATATCATAAAATATATCATGCAATATATTTGTAAATACAACATATATATCATGATACACAATTATGTAAATAGTTATATGTATTTATATTTATCTATATATAATTATGTAGTTATAGTTATGTAGTTACACACACACACACACACACACACACACACACACACACATATAGTTATGTATCTATATAGTTATGTTTATATAATTATAAAGTTATCTCTAGATACTTATATATATATATAGTCACATATATAAATATGTACATATAGTTCTAATGTTGTGGGTATATATATAGTTATCAATATATAGTTATATAGTTAAGTGTATATATGAGCTTATACATAGAGTTATAAGTATGTGTGTGTGTGTGTGTGTGTTTGTGTGTGTGTGTGTGTGTTGGTATAAATATACTTATGTATATATAATTATCTATATAAAGTTATATAGTTATGTGTGTGTATAGATATACCTACAATTATCTATATATATGTGGGTACATAACTTACATTATATACATATATATATACATACATAACATGATTACTGCCATAATTATGAATAGATAATTATATATTATTATTACCTACATAAACATGCACACACACATGCGCGCGCACATATATATGTGCGTGTGTCCGCGCGCGCAAGTGTGTGTGTGTACATGCATGTGTGCGTGTGTGTGCCAAAATATAAGATTCTTTCATTTTTCTATATTTATTAATAATATGAAAATTTAGGTTTTTTTTTTTACATATGTAGGTAAGTTATGTTTTTGTATAATAACGAAAAAATATTTACAAAAAAGAATTAAAATTTTCTTATATAGTAAAAAGTGCATCAAAATGAATATACATATGCATTTATATACATTTATACATAATAAATGTATATATTTATTTTATTAAAACAAAAAGTATATATGATTATACATATATACACTATTTATATAAGTTTAAATAGAAATTTATATATAAGTTTAAACATATATATAAACTTATATGTACATATTTAAATAAATTTATATAAAAATTTATATATGCATACATAAACATTTTATACATAATTTTCTTATTAAAAATTTATAAAAATTCATGTTTATATGCCTATCTAATAATGTCTATAAACATATCTACATTTAAATGACACACTCATACACACACACACACCCACCCACACACACACACACACACGTGTGTGTGTGTGTGTGTGTAAACATATATTCATATTTATATTTCATTTATAGATGTAAATAGGTTTATAAATATTCATATAAACATATAAATGTTTATATATAATTTTTAAAATTTATATAAATGTTGATAAATATTTATATGTTTATATAGGCATACAAAGTTTATATGTGTTTTGTGTGTGTGTGTGTGTGTGTGTGACTTGAAAAACAATCATACATAACTCTAAATGTTCATATAAATGTTGATAAACATTTATATGTATAAGTAAATATATAAACATCTATAAATGACTATAAAGGTATATGTGTTTATAAATATATATATATAAACATATATACATATATATAGACAATTATAAATATATATGCATAAACATTTCATTTATAAACATATATACATTTATATATTTCATTTATAAACATGTACACATTAATAAATATATACATATATATAAACATTTATACATTTCATATATGTAAATGAATATATATATATATATTCATAACACATGCATATAATTTATTTCAAAAATTATATGAACATTTAGCATAAACAACAAAAAACGACAAAAAGAAAAAAAAACATAATTTATTCAAGTACATATAAAATTATATGCATGAATATGTTTAAAATTAAAAACAAAATAATTTATTTTCAACATAATTTATAATATATATAAATGTATGAATAATTTATAGTTTATTCAACATAATTACAAACATAAACTAAACATAATTTATTCAACATAATTTATTTTATATATATACATTTATATATGTATATATATAAATGTATGAATAAGTCCTTGATTAAATATATATATTCATAGCAACTCCCCCTACCTCACCGCCGGCAGGTGCACAAGAACCTAATTCCTCAGATTTTGGTTGAAATAACCAGGCTGCGATCAGATGGCATCTTGTCTTTGAGGCAATGGAAAAAAAAACCTCGATCGATATATTGTCTTTGATGTAAAATATGAGGAATGTTGTTTAGTTTACTCAACAAAATTATAATTGTGTATATATAAGATGAAAATATGTGTAAAAAACAAAATGCAAATTTTAATATTTAGTAGGGGATGCATTCAAAAGGGAAAAATAAATTATGTTTTGGTGTATTAAAATGAATATATGTACGTATATATATGAATGTTTATATATAATTTATGCATAAGCTTTTAGCGGACTCAAGGACTTATTTTCTCACCGGAGTAGGATAAAAAGAAAATATGGAGAAGGTTTTCCAGTCGAGCAAAGTTCATCCGCAGTCAATAACGATAGTTCAACACCTCCAAATGGGCAAACTTATGGATTGTTAGCCTTCTCACCATTTCGACACCAGTGAGTAGCCGCCCCCACCTGTAAGCCCGAACTCGTAATCAAACTAGATGTCTTTGTTCAAATGTTAGTCAAGTTTTTTGCATCACTTGCTCTTGACAGTTCCTCTTTCTTTTCTTTTAAAGAAGGAGATTGGATCAAGAAGCCGAGGAAGTAACGATAACAAGCTTCATGTGGATTGTACTGGGAATCTTAGTATCCTTTCTGCTTGGCAGATTTTTTTGCTATTACGAAACTTCTTTTTGGCTAGTCATTGGTCATTTAAGGCTTTCTTTTCTAATGCTCTCATTTCCTAAAACCAGCCCTCAAAGTAAAAAGCATATATTCAAATAAAGTCAAAGTGGTTCGATTTATTTCCGAATCATTTTGCTTGTGAGCTCCTTTCCATGCAAAACCTATATTCCCCTTAAACCTGCCCACCACCTCTTGTTGGGAACCAGAAAGCTTGAGTTTGAATCTGGTTAGCTAGTGTTTCTTCAGCCCTTCATTATTATAGGGCATATCTGAGCTCCTCCACATGCTACTTACAATATTGTGAGAAGCATCTACTCTCATGTGCAAAATACCCTTCCGCAAAGACTCTCCTACTTGATTTGCTAATGATTTTGCATATAGGTCGAGGTTTTTTTTTTCCATTGCCTCAAAGACAAGACGCTGTCCGATCGCAGCCTGGTTATTTCAACCAAAATATGAGGAATTAGGTTCTTGTGCACCCGCCGGCAGTGAGGTATGGAGAGTTGGTATGAATATATATATATATATATATATAATCAAGGACTTATTCATACATTTATATATATACACATATAAATGTATATATATATAATAAATTATGTTGAATAAATTATGTTTTAATAAATTATGTTTAGTTTATGTTTGTAATATGTACATATTCATATTTTAATCTGAGGAATATGTTTACAAATATTTTCATTTTGTGTGTGTGTTGGTATGAATAATTTTGTTTTTTACAAATATTTATAATATATACAAATATTATGTTGAATATGTCACGGGACGCTTGATGAATATGTTTATAAAGTTTATGTCTATATATACATTTATATATATACGTACATATAATTTTAATAAATTTACATAACACATGCATATACAACTAATTAAGTATATATATATATATATATAAGTTTAAAATTATATATATACATTTATATAAACTTGTATAAATAGTGTTTATACAAGTGACTCATATATACTATTTCCAAAATTGTTTTTTAAAATAATTTATAGTTTTCAATTTTTCATTTTAAAACACCAAAACATAATTTATTTTTCCCCTTTGATGCATCTCCTAGTAAATATTAAAATTTGCATTTTATTTTTTACAAATATTTTGTGATTAGCACTACTTAATTACTAAACACAAACACAATTTAGTGGTTACCCCTATGATTTTGAGTGCACCAAATTTTTTTAGAGAACAAAAAAATACATTTATTAGATTTCCAGCTGAGCTCTGCGAATATTTTTATTACTAGTCCCCGCTGCGACATTTGCTTGGCACCAATATAATACTTCATACTTGTCAAACACGTCTGAAATCACAATCACAGAAGACAAGAAGCAGAAGGTGCATCGGATCCTCCACTGCCAGTGCCACCCAACAATGGTGGCCGTATAGACGAAAGAGACATGCACGGGGACAGACAAGAAGGCCCATCATCATCATCATCATTATCAACCTCATCATCATCGTTAATCTTCCCTAATTTATTACAAGTTGCAGAAGATACGTCGGTGATCAATTTGATGGGCATCACACAAACACCATTCGCTTGCAGGTACTCCATTGCAGATCTCATGTCTTCTTCCATGAGTTTTGCCACATTATGTCCCACTATTTCATCTTCTCCAGAAGGTAATGTTTGATCGCCCAGAACCTTCAATGCTCAATAAAAACACAAAATTATTTCTGTGCGATATCACTTTTGATAATTATATTTTGATTATAGGAGGGAAAAATTATGTCAAAGGGCGAGGCTAGCAGTAAGAGTAGCATTAGTTGGAAGAGATTCGGGTTTGCAAACATTATTTTTTAGTAGATATTGCTCAAAAAAAAATAACAATATGGAATAATGAACCTCATTTATACTATATTGTTCTCATTTATACTATAAAATAACATTTTTGTAATATTTTTTTTTAAATTTTGTTACATCTTATAACATATCTAATTTATTATATTTATATTTGTTACTCATATTCTTTGTATATATTATTTTTTTTATTATATAATATTTATTTTCGTAAAGCATAACTATCTTATTGTTATTCTATAATTTTTTTTTTCTATTTGATACTTGCATATCACAAAGAATTTTTAAGATATTTATTTATTTTGTCAATACAACCTTAACACTATGAAATATATTTTTATTAATCCCCTCAACTTTATGTAATATAGTTTTTAGATAGCTGAAATAATTGATTTTTGATATTTTTACTTTTTATTTTGATTATCAAATTATTATTATTATTCTTAATATGATTAAATTTATATATCAGATATTTTATTTAGTTATGATTAATCATAAATCTCATCCACTTAATTAGATATTTCATTTTGTAAATAATATACACCATTAGATATTTTTTTAGAATTTTATTGTCAATTTTGTTTATAATAAGTATACAAATACAAAGACTATATGACATTCCTAGTAAATCTCATAGTCATTAGAAACTCATGTTTTGTTTTTGTTATAATTTTTCTAATTTATTTTGTATGTGCGTACTTAAGATGTGACTTATCTCAACCCTAATAGATGTATTATTTTTATTTCTAAGATGAATTAAAACATTATGCACACACACGCGCGCGCGCACACACACACACACACTCTCTCTCTCTCGCTCTCTTCCCCTCTCTCTCTCATTTTCTATCTTTCTTCATTTATCTCTAATTTGTTATTTCTCTCTCCCATAGAAACCCAAAACCCTAATAATTGGCAAAAACAATTATAGGATAAAAGATATTTTGAAAACCATATGAAATTGTAAACTATACTTAACTCTTAGAAAATACCAACTCTTAGAAAATAGTCATGAAATTTTAAAGATTTTCCACGTGATTTTGATGATCATATGAAATTTCTTTGTGTTGGCCCAGGCTCACTCTTTTTTTTTTTTTACTAATTCATGTATTTAAGTTCTAATGGACTAGTTTTTTTTTGATAATCCAATCAGACGATCCTCTCTAGTTCTAGATGTGAGTCGAGCTTAGATTCTCACAAGTATTTATTAATATAAAAATCAGACAAACCTTTATTTGCAGCTGAAGAAATTTCACGTAATCAATGATCTCATTCAGCATAGAAGCCCTATCAGTCTGCCCACCACGATGGATAAGATTGTTAAAGGGAGAAGCTAGGGTGACCTAACGGGGGAAACAATAAATTTTGAATATAAAAATCACATAGAGATGCAAACCAGAATGACCTTGTTGGCGTTAGGGACGAGATCTTGCAGAGCTTTCGTTCTCTCTGCTATTCTTTCTCTGCGTAACTGTGTCGCCACAACAGTGCAATATTTCAGTTTCTTAGCAATGATAAAAAAAAAACACTTTAGACAGACACTCCGTCCTTTAGCATTTTTTTTATTGGTTTTTCCGAATATACCCGACCCATATATTGTTTACCGTATGCTATATATGTTTATAGTTTAAAACGACTACGTATATAGTGTATATATATACATATAGATATACATACATATATATATATATATATCCATACTTATATATATATATATAACTATATACAATGTATGTATAATGATATATAGAATATATATTAAAATGATACATATTTGTATAATTAAATTATATGTTATAATTTAAAATAATTATATATGTATTTAGTTTAACATATACATATATACATATATTGGTTAACATATAGATTATATGTTATAGTTTGAATTGACTAGATATTTATTATATACACACACATTTATATATAATTATATAGTTTTAACATAAATAGTTTAACAATCAGGTTTCAATGTATAAATACATAGTTTTAATCTATTTATATAACCCATGTATGTTTAACTTATTATATATATATATATATATATATATATATATATTTATTTATTTATTTATTTATATTTATTGTTTTATTGAACATTCTTTTTCGAAAAATACTGTTAAAGTCAGAAACACTGTTTTACAGTATTTTGGATATTATATTTAAAACAGTTTCATTTTTTTTTTAATTATGTGTGTGTGCTAAATTTGCAAAAAACAAATAAAAAATATACCATAGGGATAATTTAGCTAAAATGTTTTTTGAGGTGATTAAAACATAAAAAATTTTATTTTGGACTTTAAAAAATTTTCCCAGAATAATATGTTATATCCTAAAAATTTATAAATATTTATATATGTAAATACACACACACAAACAAACAAACACACACACACACATGCATATGTAAATGTTTATGTAGATGTATTTATCTATATATATGTTTATATATAAATATTTATGCATATATAAAAATATACATATGCATATATATATATATCTTTATATTTACATATTTTTGTGTGTGTATGATGTACACATTTATCTATGCATAAATATAATGCATAATATTTATATATGCATAACGTATATACTCAATATAAATGTTTATATGTAAATGACTACACCTGAATTGACATATGATCTATCTGTAAAATAAAATTGCTGGTTACAAACTATAACTGAGAAGAATTATTTTTGAAGAGAGGCATTTTATTTTATTCTATATTTTTACAATTAATATAATGATTTATTTATAGGCTGTAGTTTGCCCTTTTAAAACTAAAAACTAAAAATCATTATCAGTCGTAAGATTAACTGCTGATTCTTGACATTTCATATTCCGTATTAAAAATGGACATTTAATGTTTATTTAATAAGACTCCCCCATAAACTTAAATACTTCTGTGATATTTCATGCCGAACAATCTTTTGTAATTGTTAAGTAGCATCGTAGGTAGCGGTTTCCTGAGGATATCCGTGACTTTATCCCGACTTGCCACGTATAATAATTTTATATTTCTTTCCTTCACTTGATCTCGGATGAAGTGAAAGCTAATGTCAATATGTTTGATTCTCTCATGATTCATCGGGTTTTTGCTCAACTCAATTACTGATTTTTTGTCAACTCGTATCTCAGTTACATCGAGTTGTTGTTGCTCCATCTTGCTCAACAAATTTCTGAGCAATATCGCATGACGTACACACAAAGATGCTGCCACATATTCAGCTTCACATGTCAAGAGTATCACGATTGGTTGCTTCTTTGAAAGTCAGGTAAACAGCGTGTCACCCAGAAAAAACACACAACCCAATGTGCTTTTCTGATTGTCCAAGTCTCTACACCAATCGTTGTCCTAGTATCCAACTAACTTGTAATCTACCACATTTGTATATAATAACCCGAGTGATATTGTTCCTTTGATGTACCATAGAATTTGCTTTAACACATTCAATGTGAATAGAATGGCTCTCCCATGAATCAACTTACAATGTCGACACTTAATGCAAGGTTCGGCCTTGTGCATATGAGATAGCGAAGGCTTCCCACTAAACTTTGATATTTGCTTGCGTCGACTCATTCTCCTCCATCAAACTTAGAGAGTTTTGCACCTAGTTCCATTGGTGTTGGAACTGTATTGCAATACTCCATCTTGTACTTCTTCAAAATCTCCTTTGTATATGCCTCATGGGATACACAGATACTTGTCTTTCCTTATCTTACCTACAGACTAAGAAAAAACTTCATTAAGCCTAAATCTGACATCTCGAATTCCCGTATCATTGTGCTCTTAAACTTTTGTATCATTTCATTATTATTCCCCATAAAAATGAGATCATCAACATAAAAAGCAATAAATAACATAGTACATCCACTCTTCTTCACATAAAGGGCATGTTCGTAGGAACATTGCTCGAACCCGTTCTCTTTGAAGTATCTATCGATACGAGTATTCCATGCCCATGATACTTGTTTCAACCCATAAAGTGTCTTCTTCAATTTCAACACCTTCTTTTCTTTTCCGATTTTCATGTACCAAAGTGGTTGTTTAATATAAATTTATTCTTTAAGCATACCATTCAAGAATGCCGACTTGACATCCATTTGTAATATCGGCCATTTGAATTGAGCCACTTGTTAAATGAGCAATCTGATTGTCTCCATTCTTGCAATGGGAGCAAACACCTCGTCATAGTCAATTTCCGCCTTTTGCTTGTAACCCTTTGCTACAAGTCTCTCCTTATACCATTTTATCTCCACTTGAACATTTATCTTTCTCTTAAATACACACTAGATATCAATGGGCTGAGTTCCTTTCGGTAATTCTGCTAACTCCCATGTGTTGTTGCGATCTATTGCTTTAATCTCCTCATCCATGACAGTTTGCCACTTCTTGTCTTGCACTGCCTATTCAAAATTTAAATTCTCAGAATCCACCAAAAGACATACAAGGTGTACCTCATTTTTCGAATCATACAAATCTTGTTAGCTTCGCATTTTGGGTTGTCGCGGTTCATCTTCATCATCAATAGTTTCAGAATTTTCTGATATAATTGTTGGTATAGTAGTTGATAATTCTCTAACTTTGATGATATCCTCTGTTACTTTATTCCAATCCCATTCATTTGCTTCATGAACTCATACATCACGGCTTAATAGAATCTTCTTGCTTATCGGGGCGAATATCTTATATCCTTTTGTTTTCTCAACATATCCAATAAAAATATATCTTTTTCTTTTATCTTCGAGCTTTGTTCCTCGCTAATCTGGCACGTGTGCATAAGCCAAACTGCCGAATATTTTGAGATGCGAAACTATCGATTTTTGTTCACTCTATGTCTCTTGTGGTGTTTGATCATACAAATTGCATGTGGACACCGATTTTGAACATAGACGATGCATTCCACTCCTTTCACCCAAAATTCTTTCGGCAATTTCTTGCTTTTGAGAATTGAATGAACCATGTCAAGAATGGTCCGATTCTTCCTCTCCGCCACACCATTTTGATGTGGATAGTATGGTACGGTTAGAAATTGCCTTATGTTTTGCTCCTCACAATACTCCATGAAAATTATCGAAGTGTAATCGTCACCTCTATCAGATAGTATAGATTTGATATATCTACTAATTGCCTTTTCCACCATCACTTTAAAATTTTTGAACACCTCAAACACCTCGGATTTTTCTTTCAGAAAATAAACCCAAATTTTTTCGTGAGAAATCATTAATAAAGGAAATGAAATACCTTTTGCCGCTGAAAGATTCAGGGGTGTAAGATCCACATATGTCGGAATGAATCAACTCGAGATGTTGCTTAGCCCAATATTTTGCCTTCTTTTGAAAAGATATTCTTGCAAGCTTTCCGAGCACACATTCTTCATAAAATGTTCTATCGTATTCCATGTCTGGTAGTCTGTGTACCATGTTCTTCTTTGCCAAATTGTTTAGGCCTTCATGATGTAGGTGATCAAAACAGAGATGCCACAGTGACGTCTTGTCTTATATGTTGACTTATAAATATTTTTCTCGTACACTTCTCAAATTCAGTTTGTACATCTGATTTCTTCTTCTCTTTTCAACTTGTGCGACTGAATGTCATTGCATGTCTTTCAATAATAATATCAGGTCTTTCATTAAAACCGAATAACCTTTCTCCATGAGTTGCCCCATACTTAAAATATTGCTCTTGAGGTCTGGTACGTAATACACATCTTAGATTGACCCAATGAAACTATCCTTTTATACATAATAAATCATACATTGGCCTTTGACCTCAACCTTCGAGTCATCTCCAAACGATACAGATACTGCTTCAACCTTTCGCATCTCTTTTAAACAATGCTCGTGCCCACATATATGGTTGCTTGTAGCCATGTCAGGGTATCACACCATGTCATTGTCAGTGTAGAGGTGTCAATCGAGCCAGACCGACACGACCCACGGCATGATTCGGTCGTGCTTGGGCTGACTTGGCACGGAAATTTCCCATGCCTGGGCTCATGCCTTGCCTGACAACGGCACCAATCGTGTCGTGCCAAGGCCAACCGGCCCTCTTGCCGTGCCTAGCCCGGCATAATACTGTGGCCCATTAACACGGTACATCAGCACGGTTTGATAAACTAATTTTTTTTTTAAAATTAGGGTTTCGAGCACGCCGAAATCCTAATTTTTTTTGAAATTAGGGTTTTGGGCGCACCGAAATCCTAAATTTTTTAAATTAGGGGTTCGGCGCTCGGTGGCACGACCGCGCACAGCCGAACCCCTAATTTTTTATATATTAGAGGTTCGGCCCGACTGGGCCGAACCCGATGGATTGGTGTCGCGAGCCTGTGCTGGGCCGACCTCCACAGAACCATGCCGGGCTTGGCACGGCATGGTATAGTAACCGTGTCGTGCCTGGCCCGGCACGAAAGCACGGCCGGGCAGGCTAAAAATGGGTCAAGCCGGCCCGGCACGTCCCTTTTGACACATCTATGTTGGTGTTGACTTTGTTATATGTTATTAAGAAAAATCATTATTCCACCTCATCTTTCATGGCTAGGTTAGTTGTCTCTTCCACTTTTTTCTCGACTCGATATTCTTTTGTAAAATGTCTCACCTTTTCATAATTATAATATTTATCGGAATTACAATCCTTTACATAGTGACCATATTTGTCACACTTGTAGCACTCGATGTTGGAATAATTTGACCGACTGCCTATTCCACGACCACATCCTCTTCCACGCCAATTTTGTTGGTTTGATTGCTCCTTCTCCTCATGATACCCTTCTTGACTGTGATTTTTCTCACCGTGACTATTTCATCGACTGCCACGTCCACGCCATTTACCTCGAAAGTTTTAAGAATAGAATATCTTTTCATCATTGAATGATACTTTGGTTTGAAGTGTCTGCTCAAGTGTCTCATCCGCATCCTTCTTCTTACGATATTCATGTGCCATTAGGGAACCGACAAGCTCATCGACCGTGCACGTTGCTAAATTCTTTGACTCTTCTATGGCACATACCAAACTCTTGAAATTGTCAGTTAATGACCTCAAAATCTTTTCCACGACCCCATGCATCAGACAACTTTTATCCATCTCGGTTGAGTTGATTCACCATGGTTTGAACACACGTGATGTAATCGAATATACCTTCTGACTCCTTCATTTTCATGCCTTCCAACTCATTGCGAAGAGTTTGAAAGCAAAATTGTTAACTCGGTCTGCTCCTTTGTACGCAGTCTCCAAGATGTCTCATGCTTCTTTTGAAGTTTTTGCACTTGCAATCTTCTCAAAGCCCAACTCATCAACAGTTCAGAACAGCATGTACAATGTCATCTTATCTTTTGATCACATTTCTTTCAACGCCTTATTTTGAGCTGTTGTATATTATTCGGCAGATTCTGATTCTTCGAAACCTTCTTAAACCACCTCCCAACAATCCACAGAACCAAAAAGAGATTTCATTTGGATACTTCAATTCTCGTAGTTCACATTCATTAATCAAGACAGTGACATATTATTGATTATACTTCCCATCTCTCTGATACCAAATTATAAAAAAAAATTACTGGCTGCAAACTATAACTGAGAAGAATTATTTTTAAAGAGATATTTTTTATTTTATTTTATATTTTTATAAGCAATATAATGATTTATTTATAGGCTGTAGTTTATCATTTTAAAATTTAAAATTAAAAATCATTATCACCCGTAAGAGTAACTGCTGATTCTTGACATTTCATCTTTCACATTAAAAATAAGTATTTAATATTTATTTAACACTATCAAAATTTGACCTAACTTGACCAGACTTTTGGGTGAATCGGGCTGGCATTTTTGAGAGCTAAGCTCTATAATTAGTCCAGCCCAAACTCACATAGAACTTGGGCCTAGGGGTTGAAATAGAGTTATGAATCCTACTGGGCCATGTCTTGCTTCGTCGAGAATGGACTACTTCCCTGGGTCTCACCCTTATAGTTATTTTCTTGTTCAGTAAAAAAAAAAAAAATCATGTTCAGTTCATTCGTTAACATGATGCATACCCTTTCAGCGACACTATGTGGGTCAGTGGCTTGACCGCGGCGAGCCCTTACTCTCTGTTTTGGTTCGTCTGATACTTCATTTATTGAAACTGTATCCTGCAAACGCATGCAACACATACCGTCAATTATTAGGCTTCCACCCTATGATCCACTTGCTGCGGATAATATAAGTGCATGGATAGGAGCCACCATATTGAAGAACCTTAGATATTGAAGCGCCAGAATGTGGATGCATGAGGCCAGATGCAGTAGTCGGGACAAGGGTCGTAGATTCAGCTGCGTTGGGGATTTCATGGGCTATCAATCCTCCATTGACGACCATCATATGATGCTGCAGAATCATCTTCGCCGCCTCTACAGTTTCTGTACTGAATTGTCCCCGATTCTGGTGCTCTTGTATTACTTTTAATGCCAAAATGGCGGACGACTCATCCACATTGTAATCGAGGAACGTATTAATGTTATTGAAGGAGCCGTCTGGTGATAATGTTGAAATTTCATCGTATTGGTTTGCCGTCGGGTTGGGCTGCCATTGAGGGTGGTGCCATGAATAAGAAGGCATGGGGGCCAGCATTTGTCCTGCAAGGCCATCGTCATTTGATGAGGACGATGAATCGAAGCGAGGGTCTTGCATCTCTCTCTCTCGCTTTCAGTTTGGATGATGAGGTTTGATGAGAAATTACCAAACAGCACACGGGAGAGGGAAACAGTTGCGTATCCTCGCCGATGAGAGTATCTTAAGCAGACCCAGTCTACTGCGACAACACATCGACACTTCATTTTGAACTGATTGAAGACAATCTGCGGCAATTTTATTTATAATTATCCTTTTAGTAAACACTCGAATATTAATTAAATTATTTATTGCAACTTAAAATCTTTTTTTCTTGATTTAGTTCAATAGACCATTCTATATTTTCGTGCGCTGATTATAAAAAAATAAACTCAAAACAGACTCAAATATTAAATTTTCATTTGTAGCATTTTGTCCAACAAACAACATATTCTAAAGTGAAACATTTTCGTGTATTCATCATAATTTATGTATAATTATGTAAGTGATATTTAATTTGAAAATAATTAATAAAGTTTATAACTTTTAAATTTTACATATAAATACATCAAAGCAAAAATATATTTTATATATTTGTACCCTTAAAAAATAAACCATAAAATATCCTAATCACTTTAAAAAACAACAAAAAAGTGAAACACTATTTTTTAAAAACATTGTTTATGTTTATATATGTTTATATAAACATATATATGATGTTTATATAAATGTATAATTATTTATATATGGTTATATGGTTAAATATATATTAATGTTTACATGATTGTAAGTTTAACCAGATATAAAAATGGTTGTAAATGTTTAACTGTATATAGATGTAAAAGTTTATACATTTCATAAGTGTAATAATTTAAATTATTTATGGTATTTTAATAGGCTTTATAATCTAGTTTGTTTTAAAAATAAAATCTGTATTAATAATTTGAAAAATAAAAAATTTAACACTAATGAAAATAAAATAAATAATATAATAAAAGAAATACAAGCTAAAGAGAATTATGATTAAGATATATTTCAAAAAGGAGGAACCTCATTTTATAGAATAAAAAGTTGGAAATCCCGAATGAATTTCCATTGTGGGCAAGATAATTTTTTACCTACCCTCATTTATGTTATATCCTTCTAATTGAAAATTATATTTTTTAATTGTCTATACTCGCTTATGTTCTTTCTAAGCCACATGAAGTTCTACATCATTTAAACTTGTCAGTGTTAAACAATTTAGTCAAAACTTTTGCTACATTCTCATCAATGTGAATCTTTTACATATTCACACTTTCTTTTTCAACTTTATCTCGTGCAAAATAATACTATATTTTAATATATTTTATCTTTGAGTGAAATATTGAATTTCTTGCTAAGTATAGAGTACTCTGACAATTGCAATAATGAACTAAATTTATTTTGTTTATGTCTAAACTTTTCTAATAGTATATGTAATCAAATTATCTCTTTACTGACTTGTGTAGCTACACATACCATACTTTTGTCATGGAAGTAGATACAATAAGCTGTAACTTTGAAACTCAAATTATAACTCTTCTAGCATGAGTAAAAACATAGCCCGTAATAGATTTACTATTATTACTATTTTCAACATAGTCTATATTAACATAGCCAATGATAATAAGGTCTGAACATCCATAACATAATGAATCATTTGAGGTTCTTCTAATATATATGAGAATCCTTTTCATAATACTCTAATATTCTATGTCAGCATTTGTCATTAATTAACTAATCACTCTCACTACTTGTGTAATGTCTGGTCTTGTATAATCATTGCAAATATTAAACTTTCCACTACTGATAGATATGATACTTGAGATTTTCTCCCCTCTTCTTTTAAGCTAGGACACATACTTGAGGATAACTTGAAATTAACAAAAAGTAGAATAGAAATTAACTTAATACCTTGCATATTGAAGCATCACAAAATCTTGTTAAAATAGTTTTCTTGAGAAAGTCAAAATTTTTTTATTATTTTCATCTCAGTAAATCTATATCCTAAAATCTTATTTACTAGTCCCAAGTTATTCATATCAAACTTTCTAGCTAGCCATGCATTTAATTCTTGGATTCAATATTTATTGGCGCCTGCTCCAACATATCATTAACTTTTAATAATAAAATGATGAAATCATTTTTATCATCAAACCTTTTATAGTACGTATAATTATTTGAACTGGGTTTATTATACTCAAGACTAATGATGAAGGAATCAAATCTCTTATACCAATACCTCAGTGCCTATTTCAGATTGTATAAAGATTTATTAAACTTATAAATCAAGTTCTCCTTACCTGTTTTAGCAAACCCTTCTGATTAGAACATATAAATTCTTCATTTTTTTCATGAAGAAATATAGTTTTAACATTAAATTACTCCAAATATAAATCAAATATAGCACACAAAGTTATTACTTCTCTGATTGTTATAAGACAAGCTACAGGGAGAAAAAATCTCATTAAAGTCAATGTCTTCTTTCTAAGCATATTTCTTTATCACCAATCTTGCCTGGTATCATTCTACTTGATCATTGCTATCCCACTTAATCTTGTAAACTCATTTTTTACCAATGGTTTTACTTCCTAGTAGTAACAGTACTAGCTTCCAAGTCTTATTCTTGTGTAGAGCTTCAATTTCTTTCTCCATTACTATCATCCACATAGATGCATCTAAACTATTTGAAAATTCATTAAATATTTTCCATCTTTTGTTAGAAAATAATATGCAATATTACTCTTTATAACATACCCTGAGTGCCAAGTTGATGACCTTCTATCATGTATTAGCTAATTAACTTCTTTAGCCTTAGACTCAACTTGCTCTTATACTTTGTACTTTGGTTCTTCCTCCATAAACATTAGAACTTCTTCTCTTTGATAATTTTCTACTTGCAAAGTAATAGTTTTTAAAGCATTTTTCAATGTGCTATCATTATCTTTAATTATTTATAGTCAATTTTCTACAAATATTACATTTCTGCTAATGATTATCTTGTGGGTAGTAGGATCCCATAAGTGATACCCATTCACTCCTTCAGCATACCTTATGAATATTTATTTTTTGGATTTTAGATCTAACTTTGATCTTTCATGGGTGTTGTACATCATATATATAGGATATCTAAAAAGTGTAGAGTAGAGTAATCTACTAACTTACCAATTCACATCTTCATCATTGTCTTCATATCAATTACAGTTGTTAGTGACCGATTTATAACATAACATGTAGTGATGGCTATTTCTATCTAAGGAGAGTTGGGTAGACTTGCAGTCCTCAATATTACTCTCATTTTTTTACAAAAATTTTCTTTAACCATTCTACTATTCTATTTTTTTGTAGCATGTATGTGACAGTGAACTATTGTCTGATACCTTCTTGCTTACAAAGAATAAGAAACCCACCATCTATATACTCTATTCTATTATCTGTCCACAAATACTTTATCATTTTTCCAGATTCAAGTTCTACATGTGCTTTGAAGTCTTTAAAAAGTGGAAATACATTTGACTTCTTTTTGATTGGATACACTCAATATCTCCTTAAGTAATTATCAATAAAAGATACAAAATATTTTGCTCATCCTTAGAACATTTCTAGTAATTCTTTAATATCAGAATGTATCAAGCCTAGAATATATTTATTTCTTACAATTGATTTACTAAGTATCAATCTATCCTGCTTACTTGTGACACAATGCTCATAAAAAAGTAAATTTTCTGATTTGAGCCATGAAAGTAGTTTTTTATTAGAGAGAATCTTTAAATCTTATTCTGGCATGTGACCTAGTTTGAGATGTCATATTATCATTAATTTTTCTTCTTTGCTAATTGATGAAACATATGCATTAGCTTTTTATATTATTTTCCCTTTAAGCATGACTAAATTTGTTGTGATCTTTTCTCCCTTCAAGCCTATAAGTGTGTCTCTCACAATCTTTATCTTTTCTTTCTCAATATGAGTTTTACATCCAATATTATCTTTTTATGCTTGAGATAATATATTTTTCTTCAAGTCTATCACATGTTATACCTCTTGAATAATATGAACTATACCATCAAATATTTTTATTTTGATAATACAAATACCAACTATCTTTAAAGCATAATCATCACTGATATGCACAAAATCTTCTGAGAATAGTTCATATTTGTGAAACTAATATCTTTGAGATATCATGTGCCATGAAGCTTCGAATTCTAGGAACCACACATCACCAAACTATTTTTTACTTTCAACAGTTGTTGTTGTCATATTGCTATATAAAATGTTGCCATCATCATTGATACTTACCACATTCTTTTGACTATTTGATAACTTATCATCCTCACTCTTTTTCTTAAACCAATAATCTTTTTTGTAGTGTCATTTCTTATCATAGTTGCAGTACTTAATATTTTTCTTACTTCTTGATTTTGATTTACCATTATTCTGACTCCCACTAGGAGCACAATCTATTGATCTTCCTCGTATAACTATAAAGGCTTCAACTTGATGTGTATTTGTATATCTATCTTCCTTGTTTTTACATATGCTTTCTTCTTCTAAGATGACATATGCAATATTATTGAAAATTAGACTATCTATCAGAATGCTATTCATCAAATTGATGATGAGTTGATCAATGAATCAAATAGACTTTGAAATAAAATCTCAGTATGTTCAACTTTTTCTATTTTATGACCCAACATAGTAAGTTGAAAAAATAAAGTATTCAAAGTATTGATATGATCAATTAACATAACAAATTTCATCATTCAAAGAGTATAAAGTTTTCTCTTTAAGAACATCTTATTGTGAAGTAACTTCACCTCGTATAATCTTGTGAGAATATCGCAACTTTTTTTACTATATTCTTTTCTACCACATTCAACAATACTCTATCAACTATTGCTAAATAAAGATTGCAATCATATTACCATCCATCTTATTCCACTTATCTTCATTAATATCGGTGGGTTTTTTTTGCAATTGTATCTAAGCAATTATCATTCCTCAAAATTATTTTTATTTTTATTTTTCATAATGAAAAATTACTCCCATTGAATTTTTTTTATTTCATTTTTTATTGTCATTTGTTTCACTTTTATAGTGAATAGTAACCGAGAATAATAATAATTGTGTATGTTAATATATGAAAAAAGTTCACATGTAAGTGAAGGGGTACAATACGCTTTTTAAAACATAGACCTTTCGATTCTTATCACATGTTTGACAAAATTTTTCTATACATGCATTAACCACAAAAGTTGCTATCTAAACCACACCTCCGATACCACTATTATAAAAATAAAACCCTTATTAATAAAAAAAATACAATAAAAAATATAAGCCAAAAGGGAATTGAGATTGGGATATATTTCAAGAAGGGAGAACCTCCTTTTATAGACGAAAAAGTTGGAAATCTCAATAGATTTACATTGTGGGCAATGTGATGTTTCGACTCCCCTTATTAATGTTACACAGTATAACTTAGAATTTATAGATCCAAAACTTATAAACATATATAACCTATAATTTTAATGGTTTTTTTTGGGATTTTATTTATTTTTTTATCCCCCATGCCTTTCCCTCCCAAATCTAATTCATAATATACCTAGGGTCTTGGCTCATATATCCACTTTTGAGCTCCAGAGTCAGAGCATATAAGGTTCTCATCCCAACAATATGAGAACATGATTAACAAAAATATTCTGAGGTGTCTATGTGGCATTTTTGGGGATCAAACTCATGTCACTCATGAAATTCTAATAAAATTTATCATCTATCTTAACTTAGAATGCCTAGATGCGAAACATATAAATTGTCTATAACTTGGAATTCTAATAGCATTTTTATACATTTTTAAATATATTTTTTAAAATATAAAATTTGTATTTTATATTTTATAAAATATATAAAATTTATATATTTAAATGTATAAACGTATATGAATGTAAATAGTATTTATTTTTTTATTTTTTTAATATGTTTGGATATTTTTTGAGTTTAACATTATGAGCCCAAGTTTTAATATTTAAAAATTGATGCACCAAGCTCTTAATTAAATAATTTTTGGTGCATTCATTTATAGTTATATGAAAATACCCTTATTTTTTAAACAAATAACTTAACTACAAACTGCCCATTCGTAAACTAATCGAGTTTAAATGAGCTATTGGAAGCTCGTTAAGCTCATCAAGCTTCACGAGCTCCTTAATGAGCTGGTCAAGCTCGTTATAAGCTAGACAAGCTAATGGAAGCTTTGCACAAGCTTCTAGGAGCCCCCATTGAGCTCGATGAGCTTCTTCACGCTCATAACAAGCTTGTCAAGCAAGCTCAAGCTCTTTACAAGCTTGTCACGTGCTTCACGACTCACGAGCTCCTGGTAGCTCCATGAGCTCCAGAGCTCCTGGTAGCTCGTAACGAGCTCGATAAGTTCAATCAAGCTTCATGAGCTCCTGGAAGCTCGTCAAGCTTGTAATGAGATTGTACAAGCTAGACGACCGTCTAGGAGCTCGTTAAGCTCCTTCTAGAAGCTCATTAAGCTCAATTAGTTTAAAAATGGGTAGTTTGTAGTTAGAATTTTTGTTTAAAAATAAGAGTATTTTGTATTACTATAAATGAGTGTATCAAAAATTAATTACTTAAGAGTTTGGTGCATAATTTTTTAAATATTAAAGCTTGGGTTACTTTTTTTCAATTTTATTATAAATGGTGTACGAAAACATAATTCTCCCTTCATTCTATAGCTCCAAAGGTACAATACTGTGCATAGTCATGACCTTGTTTTTGATTGGTTCCTCTATGATTTCTATCCCATCATTATCTTTTTCTATTGATCTCTTAGATTCCGTTGAGTTGTTAACGTAGGACTATTCTGAGTTCATGATTAAAAGAATGGCATGACCTCGTTACAGTCAACTTTTTTTTTCTTCTTTTTTATAGCTCCAATATAATTATTCCTTTTTGTATTTCTCATATTTATCACTATCATAGCTCCAAAGTTATTTTTTAACATCATTTTTATCTTTATCTGGCCATTAATCTTCTAGAAAATTCTTCCACTAGAAATACACTTTTTGTTGCATTATTTTATGATAAAAGATTATCGATTCCCCAACACTTTATTACATCTTTGTTTAGACCTCATAAACCATTATAAAAATTAAACTTTACTTGTTTCTCAGTTTTCACCGACATGCAGAGTGAACTCTTCTTTCTTAATATCAATAACGGCTTGTCAAGTGGCCAAAAAGAGTCATACCAATTTTAAAGGTTCATAGTTTTTCTTCATATTCAATATAACAATATCTAATAGAAAAATAAATATACCCACCTTTATCAATACATCTTCAATGATTCCATCTGGATGTTTAATACTCTAATCTATCATTTGGAGTGAGAAAGATATTAAAGTAATTTGTTGAAGATTAATTTATATGTAATTGATAGAGACATCAAGTTGGCACTTGATCTCAAGTCACATAATGATTTCTATGAGGTGTGATCTCCAAAACTACATCGTATGATTCAGGGTACCTTCAATTTCTTTAGAAGTTTTCTTTGAATTATTAAGCTATACTTCTCAATCATATTCATGATTACGTATGTCTTCAATATCTTCTCACTACTCATTATGTCCTTAATACATTTTATATATGTTGACATTGCCTAGAGTTTCAATATATAGTATGTTTACATCTAGCTTTAAAAATATATTGAGATACTTCTTGAAGTATTCATCCAATTTCTATTTTCTAAATATTTGAGAAAGTATAAGAATTACTAGAAACTTACCCTTAGCTTTATTCTGCTTTATTTCTTCACCTATGTAGCTTTAGGTAACCTATATTCACTCATTTGTTTCTTTGTTTCCCCTTTTTCAATCTTCAAGTGAAACTTGGGCTTACACTTCTTCTAGAGTCAGAAGCTTGTTAGGTGTCCTAGTATTATAACCTTCATATCCCTTATTATCTTCAGTTAGGGCTGCAACTTCTTTAAAATTTTCTAGCTAAACCATGACTTTTGAGAAAGTCATGTCATTTTTACTTCTAAAAGTTATATAATCCTCTTATTCAAAATACATTGGTAGCTTTAGAGCAGCTACTTTTGGGAGAGTCATAGCACTATCACTCCTAAAAGTTCTAGAATTTTTTTGTTCATATTACTTTAGGGTGTCAAGTGGGCTAGGGGGCTGCGCACAACACAAGGCAAGACCTGACTAGGTCTAGCCTAGCCTGGCATGGCATAGTATAGAACCATGACTCAACATACGTCATTTCAGCATGGGGAACAACTCATGTCATGATGGACTAGAGGTTCCATGCCTCATGCCGGGCCAGGCATGATCCACTTGCTTGGCCTATTGGCATAGTCCACCAACATGGTGACCATTACCCAGGACTAGAAATGAGTCACAAGCCATAGAAAATTGGATAACTAGATTTATGTGATCCATCCACGCCCTTGTTTTAAAAAAAACCATGTTATTTTTTTCAAATATAAGTGCCACATACACATGGTGGGTTATATGAAACCCATACCTCCATGTTGACATGGCAGATCACCCCTTTGGCACAGAAGTCCCAATGGCTATGCCAACAACTGAGATATTAGCTGAATGCGTGCACACACCTGACAATGATAGTAGTGATTGTTGTTTTCAAGCATATGCATCGATGTTCACTTAAAAAAAGGTTAGAAGATCCTGGCCATTGGAATTTATTCGAATATCTAGGGGCAAAAATCCGATGGTTACTGTGTTTCTATCCATTTTAATATTTAAAAAAATCAAATTAAAACAAATATAATTTTAAAAAAATAAAAAAATTATAAATATAGTTAAGTATATATAGTTTTTTATTCTTAATTATATATCTCTCTCATCTCTTCTTCTTTCATTAGTTGTTCCTATCTCTCATTCTCAATTTAGAGTTTTTGTTCTCTAATTTTTTCTCTATCTCTACAATTTTGTCTCTGTCCTTTGGAAGTTGGAAACTAGAATGACAAAATATTTTTTACAACAATGAAAATCACAACTCAATACTCACAATAAATAGTTCCAGTTCTAGTTGTGGTTATGCTTATGCTTAATGGTATATGAATTAAGGTATTTTTTTTATTTGTTTATAAATATAAATTAATTTTTTTAAAACATAAACTTAAAAAAATAACTAATGGCTAATATTGAATATAATGATAATAAAATTAATATCGATTTAGATATGAATAAAAATGATACCCCTATGGAAATGTATGAGGCTAAAACTTTGTTTCTCCCATGACCTCGACCAAAATTAAATGCCTAAAAAATAAAAAACCCTATTGATTTAGATAAGAATTTTAGTTATTTCGACTGACTTTAAGATAATAAAAATAAAAATATTTTAGAGATGTTGATGAAGAATAGGTACAATGTATATATTTTTAAAAAATATATATATGTAAGAGTATATGTGACATAGGCCACCTAAAAAAGGCTTGTAGATCAATGCATAAAAAGATATGGTACATTAGATCCAAGGCTAACCCAACTGAGCCTAAGCGGTGAGGTATTTGAAGCTGGATCTAATTTAGTTTCTTAGATCTCATTCATGTGCCATAATGATTTAGGGAGAGAAGACATGATCCAACTTATTATGATCATAGGTCTTTCTATTAAATTTTTAGAGGATCCTTTGTAAGTCAATATCAAGTAGACCTACTTCTAGCTTACTTATCATTGGATTCCTAGGACCACATGTATGAATGAAATGATAAAATATTTTAAGTTAGAAAAATACTTAATAATTAATAAATTTATAAAATATAATGGTGTGATGTCTCTGATATCCATATTTGGACTAGTCATTGTGATAAATAGTTTACATGCCTTACTGCCCACAATGTAGATTCAACATAGAAACTTTATAAAAAATTTTATGATTTCTTGAGATTCTCCATCCTCATAATGGTCTTGTGGTATATATGAGTACATGATAAGACCGTTAGAGATTATGATATTCATAATAAAATATTTAGTTTGATATTTGATAATGCATCTAAAAATAGAGTCGCTATTAGTATATTTGTTAGGACCATTTTGATGTGTCAATTTTGTTGGGCAGCCGGGGCACGACATGATCTAGAACTATGCCTAAACTTAGGTCAGGCCAGCTCGAGGCATGGCTCGAGCCATGCTGGGCACATGGCTGCCATGCCTCGTGCTAAATCGGGCATGGCCCATGTGTCTGGTCCATTGGCATGTTCCAATGACCCATGAGGAGTAACTTGATGGTTATAGGTTACTAAAAATCTGATGTCTAATTTGCCCACTTCCTGGTAATGGTCAAGTTTTAATTATGGCAGAGTGGGGTGAGTTTTATTAATGAACTAAACCCACACCGCCACATGGACATGAGTTTATTATTATTTTAAGGTTTTAAAAATTATATTTATTAATGAAGATGAACCGATTGAACTAATTTCTTAGGATGCCTAGCAAATGATATGAGTTTGATAGTCTTTATTTGTTTGCAAGTCTAAATAATAAGAAATTCCAAATATATTTTATATACTTTTAGAATTATGCTTACCTAATGTTAGAGTCATATATTAGATATGAATAAGTGATATTTGACTATGTCAATATCACTTATTCATATTTGTATATATTAAATTATAATTATAGCAGGAGTAATTTAGACTATCAAACTTATTTAATGAAATTTTTTGACATTATAGTAAGAGTGATATTAGATAGAATTATACACTATTAGAATTATAGTAAGAGTGATAAAATTATAATTAAATGACTTTAATTGAGATATCAAAATTTCTTTAATGAAAATTTGAATTTTTTTATGACATGATAAATATTTATTTATCTGTATATACTTCCACCACTTGCATTGCACTCAGGTAATATACAACATTAATAGCTTGTTTATTAGGCCTAGAGGTCACTTTATATTTAGTACTATGACCAATGAGATGAAAACCAAGTATTTAAAGTATTGTTCTACCATTTCATCTCTTTTTTTTCCTGACTATTGCATGGATCCTTTGGTTATGGTAGAAGGGGTATAAAATATTTTGACATATATCCATGTGCATGAATCTGAGATACCAACCTAAAGATTTCATTCATGAAAAAATGACCAACTTATTTACATTTTGCCATACTAGATAAGGTAGTAGTTATAGCTAGGCTTTGAGTATAGACATGAATATTATATTTGGAGATAATGACTTCTTCATTCAATTAGAGAGGGTGAAATGATGGGGTGATTTGTCAAATAGAAGCGAGCTATCTTGATACTTAAAAATTAATTATTCTTTCACATAATGATAATAAAAATTTGATATTTTATATGGTAGAAATCATATGAACCTATATATCCCTGGTTGTCTAAGATGACATGAGATATATTGACTCATCTGGTGTCTAGCATAGCATAGGTGTCTATTTTTTGTATTCCAACCAATGTCATTTTAGATAAAAGATTGAAACTATGATCAGATATTATTAAGGTACTTGTATGCATGAAGGACTGAGAGATTTGACGTTGCGCATATAAGATAGAGCTAGAGCACATAAGTTGCTGGAAAATAATGACTCATGGCACTTGGAGGATATTGAGGCCACTTCTAAAGATACCACCAAATGTTTACATGATGATAATGATTTGTATATAGACACCAATTAACATTGAGATTGATTATTATTTGTTGATTTGTTATAATTATTTTATTATTATCATTTTCATACGAAATGATAATTATTATTTATCATTTTCATATTTGATATTATGATTATTATTTATGATTGTATTTTTTTTGCTATTATTTTTAATTATTATTTATCATTTTTATTTCATGTCTGTCTCTTGGATATTGGTTTGAATTAAAATTTTTATTCCATTTTTTGCTATATTTATAGTTATAGTTTATGTTAATATATTTTTACTATTATATTTATGTTTCATTAATGTTATGTCTGATGTGTGTTGTACATGTAATATAATTTGTTTTTATTTTTTTTTGATATTTTATTTTTATATTATAATGTTGATTGGTCATCGGTGTGTAGTGGAGGTGGTTGTGACCGGTGGATGTTGTCTATGCTAGCGCTACTCACAAAACCAGCATGATCTAGCAAGACCCAAGACAACCTGCGTGGTGAGCATGAGTCTACTCAAAATTATGTTGGTCATGTCATGGTAAGAATGATACAACTTCAATGTCAAGTCATGCCCACTACCTAACATGGCATGGTACCCAAATTGGGCCATCCAAAATTGGGATATGTCAGCACGACATGACTCATTTAACACCTATAATAATATCTTAGTAGCTCTTTCCCACTTCTAAGTCATATCAGATTGGAATTCTCTGGATTTGCTTCTATATCACTTGGTTGTTAATTTAGTCATATTCACTCCATTGATAATGCCAATTATCTAAGATGATGCTCAATATTCTTCATCACCAAACTCATCTGATCCATTCTTACTTCAAGTGCCTCCATCCAATTGTCTAAGGCATCACTCTTCTTTTTCAACTTTGGTATGATGGTCTGTATCTTTCCTTCCAATTATGACTTCGCTTCCCTTAATGATAGTTGTAAAGTAAAACTTGAGTCTCCTTGATTAATATAACTCATCACATTATTCCCAATATTTTTAGAAGATAATCTAATATTATATAGCTCACTCCAATAACATCCATGTAAACAATTCTTGTGATTTCGAATGTTCAAATGGTAATGCTTTGGAACATTATTGTTAGGTTAAACACATACCCTTTATTTTGCATTTGATTAGTTTCATCCATTTGATAAATGAGGTCAAAGTTTGATGATTAACATACTCAAATTTTGAGTTGATGTGCCATAAGTACCATATGACACATCCTTTAGTCAGATGTGTCACAAAGATTAGAAAATATTATGATTTGTAATCATTTACACTTTTAGCTACATTAATATCATACTCACACAATTAATATATACTTACCTCTAAGTTTACTAGTAAAAACTATATGAGTAAAAGCAACTCGCAAGGGTTATCACCACCTTACTGTAACCACACACTTATGCATATCCTGAGGATAGCCTGTCAACATCCTCTTCTGTGATGATGTAACTCTCACGCTAAATGTGAACTTCTTAGGAGATTATTCTTATAATATTTATTTCAATCATTATCAATTCTTTTAACTATAAATATTAGCTAGTTTGAACACTGAACATTATCCAAGTTTCACTTTCTAAAATATTACAGAAACAAAACATTCATCAAAAACTTATATTTAGCTTCATTTTAATTCTTTTCTTTCTCTCCATATCCTTGAGTAATCTTTATTCACTCCTTTATTTCTTTACTTTTTTCATTTGTAGTGGGGGTAATATTTTTGGGCTTCTACTTTCACTATAATTTTTAGTGTGACCCATTTATCTGTGGAAAAATTCTCAATGAGAGCCATGAATTTTGAGAAATTTTTAGTGTGACCCATGACTTTTTGGAAAATCATGGTGATATCAACTCTATAATTTCTAGAATCTTTTTTCTCCTCGTGTTTTCTCTATGGCTTTTTTTACTTCAAAATAATAAAGATAAACACTTCTTTAGGTTTACTTTAGTATCACTTGGTAGCTCATTAACTCTATTTCCCTTCATCACTTGGTAGCTCATTCCGACGATCCATGCATGATTTTGTATCATGCCATGCTGGGGATGACATGACTATTTTGGGTCATGCCTCATGTCATTCTTGTGATGTCTGGCTCACTTAACACTTTTAATCCTATCAGAATTAACTTCTCTCACTTCATAGTTGAGAACTGATTTAAGGTGTAAAAAACTTAGTGAGAAATGACCTCACAAGTTCACCCAATTCTCAATGAAGTCATATGATAATTACTAGAACCAACTTAGAGGTGTCAAACGAGACGGGCCGGGCCGGCCCGGGGCATTTTTTTTTGAGCATGGGCATGCTTTCGTGCCGGGCCGGGCACGTCACGGTTATTGTACCGTGCCATGCCTGGCCCGGCATGATTTAAAAAAGTCGGGCCCGACACGGCCCGTAGGCATGGCAGGCCGAGCCGTGCCGTGCCGTGCAAGGCCGGCTCGGGCCTGGCACGGCCGCACGGGCCAGTCAAAATTTTTTTTTAAAATTATTTTGTTTTAATTTTTATTTTATTTATATAAATTATTAAATTATATATAAAATTATATATTTATAATATGAAAAAAGTTAAAATTTATTAAAATTACAAAGTAAAATTTTTTTTTATAATATAATATAAAATTAGTTTAAAGTTTATTAGAATTATATAATATAGTTATACATTTTTAAATGAAAAATTAAAACACATAAATAAATCAATCAATCAATAATGTTAAAAAAATAAAAATTAAAAAAAACATAAGCAAACCAAATGAAAAATTACCTATCAGCCATTAGATACCGAAGGTCCGAACCAAACAAATTACAGTTTCAACATAACGTATAAATAAAGCGTACAATCAATAAAAAATAAAACATTGAAATCAAAAAATAGTAGATCATCATCAATCGTCAATCAACATATCATGAGCATCATCAGCCGCAACATCAAGATCAGTATCATATGGATCATCATCATCAGTAATCAACTCCTTCGCTATCGCAGTAGATATGGATTAGAAAAGCTCAGACAGAAGTACTGATCCCGGGAAATTCCTTCCAGCAAAACTGTATTTGTAATTGAGTAATGGCAGCCTTTGGTACGATAGCAGGTACTGTTCTAGTGGGCCAGCCAAGCCCAAGGAAGACTTACTTTGACTTAGCTTAGCTTAGTATGAGTATGGAATGAAGGTATTCGAGGGACTTGGGCATTTCGAGGAACTACCTTATTGAGGGCAATGTCGGGCTTAGGCTTTCGAGCGTCAAAGACTTCCGCTTTCGTGAACCTTTCCATAACCAGTAGCAAACCTGGTTCGAATGAATAGACTAGACTATAAGCTTAGATTCCTCCTTGGGCATTGTGCGGCTTCTTTTCTTTCTGAGTATAGCGCACGCGTATGATGGTGAGCAGTAAGCTCTTGCTTTTAGGGGGGGCCTGTTGAAGTTGGAGTTCTATTTCTTCTGCCTGCCTTCGAGTTCCAGTTAGAGCTGTAGTTTCGAGTCTAGAGCCAGGTCAGAAGCAGAAGTAGCAGGCCTTTCATTTTAGCAGGAGAGGGCCCTAGTCTTTTTGAAGGAGAGGATCTCACGACATCTATGACGGCATTTACCAAATCCTCAATAAAAGAAGATACAAATGTCTCGATTCAATCTGTCTCTCTGTTCGATGATAGCTTTTCGAGTCTCATGAATTTGTAGATCGAGATGGAGTCATAGATAGAGATGCTAGCTAGCTCCACTTCTCTATATTAATATGAAGTAAATCATTGGTGAAGAAGGAAGGCAAGCTTATCAGAAGTCATTCATAGGTGCTCCACTGCTATATCATAAGAAAAGGTCCATCTCTAACTAAAGGAATATAATCGCTTAGCGCGTTAGAGCTAAGGAACTGATCAATATACGGAGAGATCCTCCACTGATTAATATTACGTGAATACAAGGTAGAGAAGGAAGGCAAGCTAGTGCGATATAGAGATTGATTTACTCAGGCAAGCAACTATAGAGTAATTCATTGGTCGATAGATATGGATTGAGTGCCACCTCCCATGAATAGGAAGGGGTGGTAGATCATCCTTGCTTTTTGATTTTAGATCACCTATTACATGACAAGGAAAGCTATCATTGAGTGAAAGCCAAAACGGATCTCTTTTCACGGTCGATACCCTACTGGACAGGTCATGGGCGATCGATCTCAGCTAGTCTTCTTTCTTGAGTCAGGTCATGGGGTACAGAAACGTCCTCTTATCAGGAGGACGGAACAAAATAGGAAATAGGCGGGCCATATTTCAAGTTGAAAGAAGAAGAAGCATCACCATGAACTCCAAATCCTTGCGCATACACTACTCAAAGTGAACCGCCTAGGGGCCTCCCTGAAGAAAGGCTAAATGGAAGACTCTTCGATCCCTCTGATTCGCACCCCTTGACCGGTCTAGTGCCATGGACCTCCGCTACGAACGCGGAGAATTGCGATGGGAATTAGGATGCCTGCTTGTCTTGTTGACCGATAGCCACACCTATACATTTTAGCAAGCACTCTCGGTGATCGTTTTTCGTGGCTTATACCCTCTCTCACGAAGAAGGAAAGAGACCAACGATTTTAGGTGAATGTGTGAACCGTGATACGGTGATGGAGATTTGCTTGGAGCTTCAAAGCCGTTTTTGCGATGGTGGGCTTTTTCCTGTTCCTCGGGGGTTGCATTAGATGCCCAGGCGTGAAGGAAGGCATTCCCCTGCACCGGAAAGGATGATATGGGTTGTACTATCCTATCCCATAGTCTGAGTCTCCGTCCCCTTTCTCTCTCTAGAGATGTGTGGGCCTACGTTATATACGTTATAGGATGACCAGGTTGTTCTAACCGGGAAGAGGGCCTGCCCTCAGCGAGCATTCTGCGGCCCATGCGCAATCCGTAAGGGGTGGACCCTACACGAATACTGATTCTGTGAATGAAGAACTGCTCTCTTACGATGGTCATTTTTTGGGCCAATCAACTCTTATATTGCTAGTGTGAGAATGGGAGTACATCTTGGTCGGCGCTGTAGACAAGTATTTCACCAAAATACACAACTACAAACTTGCCAATGTATGGTCTGAGCACTTGATTCATCACCCTCATAAATGTGCTCGGGGCGTTGGATAGCCCAAATGGCATAACCAACCATTCGGACAGTCCATCCCTCGTCTTGAAGGCTGTTTTCCACTCAGCACCCGGTCTAATTCGGATTTGATGATAGCCTGACTTGATCTCAAGCTTAGAGAACACTCTAGCACCTGCAAGCTGATCAAGCATGTCATCCAAAGGTTAGGTATTCCTTGCCGTATGAGTCAGAGCGGGCGACATCCTACACAATGGTCTACCGATAGCCACATGGAAGGAGTTGGATCGCTTTCTTGTTCACCTGTACGAGATTGCTTTCTGTGCGCGTACGGATCGACAGAGATACGTCGTAAGTAAGAATTGCCAGTGACCATAAGAGGATGTTCTCCAAAACCACAAGGGGAAGGGCATTACTCGATTCGATGCTCTCAAACAGATGGTTTCCTTTCTCCAAGAGTAAGAGGGCATTCGAGGGCTAATGATATTCCCGAATCGAGTTCTCGGTCTCACCCAGCGTAAAGTAAGTAAAGCAAGCAGTCAAGCCGTCAATCCAGTAATCAGACTCATTCCGTCTATTCGAGGCTAAAAATGAACCCAATACCTAAGATGTCAAAGAAATGGATGCTTCCTGCTTTCAGGAAAGTGAGGCACTACAGGTATTGGATTCCGCTTTTTATAATGAACCAGGTTTGTTAAGAGTCTTGTTCTTTAGAGCCAGGAGTTGTTCCCAGTGAAAATGATTTTCTAGAGTCAGATTCAATAGATGGGCAAAGAACTCCAATAGCAAAGACCGCTAATGCCACATCTCAAAGAATATTTGTCCTAGATGGGGTACTGGGAAAGACTGCAAAAGGGCCTAAAAGCTCCTCAGTGACCAAAGAAGGGAACGAAAATCGTCTGCTAATCGAAGAAAAGAAAAGAATGGAAAGAGAGAGCCAAAGCTGTAACTTAGAGACTAGCGTACGATTGATTGTCAGTCTCAGGTTAGCATCCTAGCCCAAAGAATCCCATCACTGTCCAATCTCGTGCTGTAAGGGGTTCGCAGTACTTGCTTTATGCCTTTATTTCTTACTTTCCTGAGCGAGGAAGGGAATCGCTACTTCGGATGCAAGCAAGGAAGCGCTAGCCTATACCTATACGACTGCTACTCTTATTTATATTGATGAATGCGGGCTAAGGACGTTGATACCTGAGCCCTCTTCAAGTCTTGTTTTCATGCCCACCAGTCGAGATGCCAAAGACGAAGGAAGATTGACCACCGTCGATTCCTAGATGCTTTTCATACTGAGGTCGAGGTTGTAGGCTCCCCTGTGTATAACTGGTTCTTCTTCCTCATGGGGAAGGAATTGAGCCCTTTTTGGGCCTAGCAGATCCTTTTTTGTTTGTCCATCTTCGGTGATCCGGGAAGACGATTTCCGACATTCACTATTAAAAGGAGCGGCTTCCTTCTGTCCATGCCTGTTGAAAGTTCCTTATCACCCATATGCCCATTTTGAAAGAATAAGGGCTTTGCCTTTAATGCCTTTTAAAAGTTGCCTTTGCTCAAATATGCCTTTTTTCTCGCAATTAGTTCCCTTGCTGATGAAATGCCTTAGTCAGTAGCCTGCCTTACGACTGAAAATGGTTCACGCTCACAGCCCTATAGCGCTAGCCTTGCTAAAGGTAGAAAAGCCCCCTTTCCCTCCTCAGTCGGATAGTACAACGATCGTGCAAGAGTGCGCCTTCCCTCTTTCATGCCTTTGATAGTTCTCATTTGTTTGATGAGATTGTCCAGGCCTAGTTCCCTCTTGTAGCTGCCATCGAGAAGAACCGGATTGATGAAGAAGGGCAGGTGAATTTGAAGAGGGTACAATAGGCATTGCTCCGAATTTGGAATAAAAGAATGTCGGTGTTGTATTAATGGGCGATGGTTTGCTGATACTACAAGCAGGAAGAATTGCTCAGATACCCGTGAGGCGAGGCCTTTACTTGTTGGGTCGTTTTATAAATGCCCTGGCTAAACCTATTGATGGTAGAGGTTCAATTTAAGCTTCTGATAATGGAATCTCCCGCTCCGGGTATTATTTCGCGACGTTCCGTATATGAGCCTCTTCAAACGGGGCTTATTGCTATTGATTCGATGATCCCTATACCTAACCTATAGGACGTGGTCAGCGAGAATTCATTATTGGGGACAGACAGACCGGTAAAACAGCAGTAGCAACAGATACGATTCTCAATCAACAAGGTCAAAATGTAAAATGTAATATGTTTTTATGTAGCTATTGGTCAAAAAGCATATTCTGTGGCTACTTTCCAGGAAAGGGGAGGGGCGTTCATCCATAGCCTTCTGAGTAACTTCCAAACGAGCAAGCAACCGTCGTTTGTTTTGGAAGAGATTCCCCAATTTCAATGGATTCCATTCCTTAAGCACAGATGTAATATGATTGATAGCTTGGGGCAACTCACCTTGGGACAGCCTGTTGTTACTGATAAGCTCCCAAAAGTTCTCATGAAGGCACCACTTCAAAACGAAAGGGGCGGTTGCTAGGAGCAGGGGGAGAGACCCGGCAGGAGAATGAATTCTTTCAACAATCCCTCCACTCCAGCTAAAGCAACACCAATTGCAGGGTGTCCGATTTCCAGGTTGTTGGCCTTCTCCTTCTCCTCCTTGCTCGGGTACCGTAGGGGTCCAGTATTACTCCTCTTAATAGAGATAGTGAGGTAGAATCCAGGTTAGCTAGAGAGGGCGGTATTCCTCTTTTATAGCTTGTTTACCGGAGGCTTCGTTTTCAGGTTTGATAGAATCAAGAAGTATAATATCGCTCTCTTCTGCCCGCAAGGTTCACGCCGCGGAAAGGGTTAAACGTCGTCTCTGTCAAATAAGCTATGAGACTCTGGTAATACCTGTTGCTGATCCTCATCTTGTACTTGTGAACAGCGGCAGAGGCCACATATGATAGGTTATTCCAGAAGAAATGTGAATATCGCCGAATAGGCGACTTCGTTGCACAATCGTGAGTCCCTTGAATATAGAGAAAAGTGTGACTTGTAAAAACAGACGTGAGTGTCCCTAAAACTATGCCCTTGTTCTAATAGTACAAGCTCGCTATAAATCCAGTTTATAGTATATGGATAGAGAGTCCCTAGCCCGAGATACTAGTTCTCTACAGTGTCTTTGACAACTATCTACGAAAGAGTACGATAACAGGCCTTTAAGTGCCATCGAAAGAGCCTAACGCCTATATCCTACCAATCTCAATCTGCACGTCTGAAAGGGACCCACTTCCCACTTCCCTTTCCCCGCGGGGCTAACCCCTTTTTCTGGGGGGATGTGGTAATACATCTAAGAAATTCTTCCATCGAACGTACTCCCCTCTGGATGCAGGAATAGCCACATGTACTAAATGCCCTGTCCAAGCCAAGGAACTTACGCCGAAGAGTCCTGACAAATGATTATTCAGACGAGATTCGGCATTTTTGAACCACGAAACACTCGGTTTCCATTTTGGTTGTAGGTGTAACCAACCTGCTATGGTAGAAATAAATAATAGAAAAAGAGCTCCAGTATAAAGATCTTAATTAGTGCGTAAACCGATTGTATACCACCATTGATAAACACCAGAATAAGCGATATTCACTGGGCCAAGAGCACCCCCTCGAGTAAAAGCTTCTACAGCCGGTTGACCAGCCACGGTCTCCATATGGCTCCCTTGGGGAAGGGAAGAGGACTAGCTGTTTAACTAATTTGTTTCCACATTTCTCCAGCTAGCCACATTCTCTTAATCTGGTTGATGCAATCCTTGACTAGATCTCTTTACTTGTACGACTTAGACGTCTATCTCGTCCTCGTCTTTCTCTAAAAAGTGAATTGATATATTGAAATCTTTCATCAAGAGATTGGCTTACTATATTATAATTATACGGTGTCCCGCCTGAAGGAGATACCCGACTTCTTTGGCTTTCGTTTAGCAGCATCTCATGGCTTCATCAATCAAGCTCAACGCCCTTCCTGAAAGAGTAGTTCCACTCGTGACGGTAGGTATAAGTCATTTCTTTTGAAGCTTTCACTCTTCAGGAATGCAGTAACGGGTGCTTTCCTAAGGGTTTTCCCTGCTATCGATTCGTGCCAGCTACGCTTCCTCTTCTAGAACAGTGACAGCCTAGTCTGATTCCCCCTCGCCTATTACATCTTTTCTGGTAAGACAGGCTTTTTACAATTCCGTTATCCCACATTCTATTACTTATACTTACGCTATTCTTCTGGTCAAGCAAGTATGATGACTAGAAAGATCACTCCTAAAAGCAGCACCTCTTTATCTTCCCAGTATCCGAAAGCGGTTCGCTCTCCGCTCTGCCTGCGAACTTCTTTTGTCTCCGCCATACAGTCTGAAGCCAAGGCTGTTGGGAGAAGTCCGGAGTACAGCAAAGATTCGCTCTTATTGGCTTGTTGTACTTATTATTGTACCAAAGCAAGCACACTCATTCAAGCGCCAGCCGTTGACTAGCCAACCAGAAAGACATTTATAAAGAAAGAAGCGACGTACCTACCGAATTCCACGACTTCGCCAGCCAAGCATTATGTTCCAACACCGGCAACTCCCACTCGAACTGGAAGAGGAGCCGCAACAGACCAAGCAAGGGATTCACTCCAACAGAAGAAAGCCCAGATATCGAATCTGAATTGAGCACTCGTACTTCGCTACCTTTCTCCGAGCGACTAAGAATATTAACTGATTGCGTCTGATAGAGATGAACAAACAATGACTTTCAAGTGGGAGTGAATGATAAAATCCTAGGCATTTTTCGATCCTGTCTTAAATAGGCCGTAATCACCCGGCCAAGGGAGGAGGTGTGGATACTTGGACAGCTATAATAAAGCTTTCTTCTTGTGCCTTAGGCGCTTTAGTCTTCTTGCAGCTAAGCTAATGCGTGCACTTCCGTTTTCTTCGATTGCTGGTGGTGACCAGTTTATAAGAAGGATCCATGAACTTATTGCGCAATCGTTATGATTCTTTTTTCCGATATGAATGCTGCCAATGCAATCCAGGCTACTGATTTGTCGGGTAAATCCGCTTGGATTCGATTGAGGGATTTTCTTTTGTGGCCTAGTGGGTGGACATCCCTGCAGCGTAAACTTCGGAGTGGCAAGTAGCAGAAAGATCAAATCCCACTTAGGCCTAAGGCGTGATAAGGCCCCTTAAATGGCTATACCTTTTAGCAACTATCCGACCTTCTAACCACAACCACTGGAAGTTAAATCTCTTAAGAGAGAAGAATAACTGCACTTTCTGGAGAGCCTTACCGCTCCGTGGGGCAATTGGATAGGCGTACCGCACCGTGGGCACAGGCTTAGAAAAGGCCTTAGCTATTGAAGTAGAATGCGGAAGGAATCCTATAGGAAAAAGCAACTCAAATTGTAACTGGATCTGGGGAAAGAGCACTCGCTGGAAGGGACGACTACTGCAATAACAGGTGCTGATACTATCTTTATTACCCGGGGGAAAGTAAAGGCTTGAAAACTGTCTTTTGTGTAAAGGAAAGGGGACTGCTGGACTGGAAAGGGATTGAATGAATGAAACTGAAGAAGTAGACGGGCCTTTGAATCGTAATGAAAAGAGGAGCAGCTTTGAACTGGAGAAGATCCCATAAGAAACAGTTCTCCAACTGCAAGTATCCCACTGGCTGAAACAGAACTCAAACTACCTGCAAGTAGCAATTACACTGACTCCGACAAGGGGAATATCCGGTATGGGGAATAGGCTGGGGAAAGCAGGCTCTGAGGCAAGCAACTAGATCAGGGACTGACAAAAGGGTCAGAGGGAGGTTGCCAGGGTTGTGGTTTCACTTGTCTCACGCAGAAAAAGAAGTGTTCGCTCAAAGATACAGCCAAAAGAGCCGTTCACACCCGTGGATGTTCCTATGTTGAGAGCTATGCTCCACTTTTTGGACCCTGCGTACCGATTTGGACTTTCGGGTCACTCCGACCGTGGAAGAAGATCCTATCCTGCTCAAGATCCCTCTCCCGTAGTCAGAGGACGTCCCAGGCAACTGTCGAAGATGATTGGGGTTGAGGTGAAAGGGGTCATGAAAGAGAAAGGAGAAAGCTCTTGCTTGCCTGCATCTTATCGAGTACGTTAACCTTGGATAGTGAGAAGAAGATCAAGTTTTGCTTATATAGGATCTTTCCGAAAGTACGTGGCTATATTGATCCGGATCCGGAAGTAATCTGTTTCATTGCTCAGGCTGAACACCAAGTAAATCATGCCCCAGTCATCCTTGCTCCGACTTCCCGTTCGCTCAACCATTGCAGGATCACCGGGGAAGGCACAATGGATTCATACGCTCCAAAGCCTGACAGATGACCAAAAGCAAGCAACCTTCTCTCTCTTCTGGTGAGCTCGTCTCCTATGTTGAATAAAAAGAGTCAATAGTTCAATAGTTCAATAAAGCAAGCCCAAGTCGCCGCGCCGGTCTCGCATCCCAGTGCCAGTAGCAAGGGTTTCCCAGCTATAGTATGGTGGAATTTGTGAGGAGAAACTATACCGGATTTGAAGTCGAGTCTTGCCATTGGCTTTCCCGCCTCTACCCTGGATATCAAACTTGTGCTCGCCCTTCTACTTCCAAAGGACGAGAAAAAAGACCCCCGCCCCGGAGCAGCCCATTTTTATGAGAAAGAATGAGACGACCCCCCAAACGGAGGGAGACTTGGGAACCGCACCGTGGGGACATAAAATAGTAAACAAATCCCAATTGGTCAAAAAGAAGATCAGTGGCTAGGAAGATGAAAAGAATCGACCATCGTTGCTTATAAATAGGAGATAACGGGGAATAGTCGTCATGGGAAAGAAAGGAAGAAAGAAGATAGGAGATTATGAGCTTGTCCAGTACCACCGATACGATACCAAAAATGCATCTCAAGTGATTAGGCGTGGGCAGGATTTGAACCTGCAATCTTCAGGTCATGAGCCTGATGAGTTGACCAATTACTCTACCCCGCGTCTTATCCCTCTCTTTCTGCCTAGCAAACGTAGGCTCGAAAGCCGGAGTGCGCTAGCGCGCACTTCCGTTTTATCGCTCCCGACTTGCATGTGTAAAGAATATACATGGCCGAAGCTTCTCTTGTGCTTACGAATTCCCTAGGACATGCACGTGTAAAGAATATATGCATTCAGTCCTTCTTTTCTGACGATATTTCAATGCTTGCAAGTGTAAAGCATATAAGCAAGCAGTCAAGCTGGGTATCAAATGGTCGATTGGTCTATAGAAATGTGCCATTGGCTCTTGGAATTGCTCGGGGTTGATCGAACAAGCAAAACAAGAGATATCTTAGGACAACGAATACACTTGGGAGAGGCTAAAAGATTCAATCAAGGTTGGAAAGTGCATGGGAGATATTTAAACAACCAGCAGAATACACTCTCCCTGGCCTTGAGAGATTACTAATACACCTTCCTTCAGCCAACAAGTAGACAATCAAGGTAAGGAGGAGTTAGACAGTTGGAAAGATCACTTTCACGTCTCTTTTGCTTTATCCTCTTTACTATCCTGTCCGGATAGCTTTCTCCTTGGCATGTCTCTCTCTTTGACTTGCATGTCTTCGCTCATATACAAAAACTGAGAATCGGCCGCATGATGATCGTTGGAGACTACACCTTCGTCTTCTTGTTGAAAAGAACTTTTTCTTTGCTTGGATGTTCCCCAAGGCTCTCTCAAGTACTCTTAAAGCAAGGGAAGAACAATAGTCAAATTAACCATCTCCCTCATGTCTTGCATTCCGTGCTTTGGAAGGAGAACGAGAGAGCATAGGGGAAGTTCGTTCTCTTGCAAAGTCTTAAAATGCCTTAGTACAATGAATGATGAATCGCTTAGCGCGATAGGGCTAAGGAAGGAGAAGACCACAGTCGATCGAATACACTCTCTCTTCCCTGTGCTTACGATCATATCTCCAGGACCTGCAAGTGTAAAGAATATATACATGGGCCGAAGGCATTCCATTCCTACTGTGCATATGACTTCTTCGTAGGTCTACAACTTAAGTTAAGAACAATACAACATCCGCAATACAACCTTATCTTATAGAAGGAAAATACATCAAAGCAGAGACAGAGAGAGGTAGGGAAGGTTATTTATCGTTGACCTGCTTTCTCTCCTGATCCTTAGACTTTTGGAGCTTTGGTTTGGACCTGTACTAGTCCGAGAAGTGAGAGCACCAGGAATAATGCTAGGAAGAATAGGACAAATAGGCTAGTTTACTAGGTTGTAGATCTTTTCCCTTATTATAGATGAATCCCCTAGTGGGATAGATGTCACTATTGGAAAAAGGGGTTATTCTCTAATTAGAATCTTTCTATCTCAATCTCAAATCGATCTTTATCTCATCTTTCTAAGCCCTGTGCTCCGAATCCATTTTGCCGATTCACGTCTAAATGAGTTCCCCAGAGGACAGGGATGACCTCTGGCTCTTTGAGAAGGTCCAAGAGCCGCAGACGGAAAGGAAGGAAATGTCACCTACAGAAGGAGGAAAGGACTTCGAAGAAAGACTAGTCCAACTCTTAGATGGACAGATGTCGACACTTGAGTCAAAGTCTTCAACCGACAGTACAAAAAGGACTAATGTCCCTATTGTCATGATCGGAAACGAGATACCAAAATGTATCAGGAAGAAAGGGCCCTTACAATCAATGTGTATCAGATTCATCTTTTAAAGTCAACTGCAACAACTAAAAGAAGAGCAAATACAAATCATTTCCCCGAGGGATCCATTAGAGGGAGAATATGTCGAAACATCTCATTTTAAATGCAGGATAATAAGTGTCAAGTATAACACAAGCGGGCTCGAAGTAATATCACCAGAATATAAGGATAAGTAAGATTTGAACCTAGGACCAGTCAGTTAATCACCGACCGCTCTGCGGTTGAGCTAGAAGGGCGGGCCCCACGGAGCGGTAATTTATTTGATGACTCGATAGAGTTTGGCATTGGCTTGTTTGCTAAATCTACATACAAGAAGTCGAATTCGAATCCCTTTTTTTTTTTAGATAGTTAGTGCTAGATAGCCTACGAGATGGGGAGTCTATCGATGATAAAAAACTCCGCTGCAAGAACTGCCTTCACTCATAAGTGAAAGAAAGAAATCCCTAGGATAGCTAGTCAATCATCTCTTAATGACTATAACTCAGGAAAGAAGCAACTCATTCACTCCGATAACTGCCTTCTGGCAGTGACTCTGAACTCAGTTCAATAAATGAGGAATTCAAAACAAGGTTAAGTACCCAGGAACCCATAACCAGCCCCCCTCCTTTTCCCGAAGCCCAATTCCCTAACTCAGGAGCTCAGTTTATAAGTAAAGGAAAGAGGGACAAATATATCCTTCTTTCTGTGGTAAAGACAGGAAATCCTCAAAGCCTCTTGGGCTGCGGAAAGAGCAATCTCAGCTTGCAAGAATTCGTCAACAGACTTGTCCGTTTCTAGCTGAGTAGAGGACAAGAGCGATTCCGCCGAGCCTAGCCGATTGCAGATTTCAGCCAGCCTCGTCTTGCTCTGCGGCTCAGTTGCCATCTCTCGAGCGAAAGAGGAGCGGTCCGGCTTAAAGGGAGGTGCCTCCGGAGAGTCAAGTAAGGCTCGGGGGGAGTCTTCTTCTGTGGCGAAGGATAAAACGATGGCTGCCCACGTGTTGACCACGCCTGTGACAGAGCACACCATGTCGGCGGGAGATAAAATCCCAAAATTAGATTAAGGCAGCGGATCCCAATTCTTTAGGGGGTCTTGAATGAATTCCTTTATTGGTTGTCGCAACTATATAGATAAGAGGGCTTGCCGCTCATTTGTCAGCGGCTGCCACATCAGATGAATGGAAAGCTGGGTCGACTAGTCACCCTTACTTGACGTAAAACATCGGCTCAGCTAGTCGTCTTTCCCCGACACGAACCATTGGCCAGGATCTGAGTACTTAAAAAGAGTCTGGGTTAATTTGATTATAATGTAAAGGAATCAGAGGATTGACATGTAGAGGCTTCTGCCACGCAATCATACTTTTTTTTATATTCCTCGTCAGATGTTTCCCCATATCTGATCTAGTCCGGAAAGATAGGAATCTGTACTCTAATTTAATTGAATTCTATCATCAGCCTAAGCCTAGAGAACCAAGCGCTCTTTTCTAACTTTGATGCTGCCTCAAATAAATAGGCAATTTAATATCTAAGTTTCCACAACGTCTGGGCCTCCTTTACTTTCTGCATTTATTGGTGTTCGTAGATAGCGAGAAGATCTAATGAAAAGGCAACACGCGGGAACCCTTGACTGCCGCCAGCAACTTTTATAGAGCCCAATAGTGGCTAGGCTTCGTTCAATTCAATTATTCTCTCCTTTGAGATAGTCCTTTGATAGATCGAGCAGCCTGTAAGGAAAGGATCTTGTACCCGCCATGTCAAGGGAAGCGCATCTCGGATATCAAGCACGCATGCGACAGGCATCTCTTTCATTTCCCTAGCTCGGCAATGAGGACCTTCTCTTCCTGAGTACGCATCGGAAGGGAATCCCTTTTGTTGCCTAGCTTGGCCCTTCCTTTTAATCACTTTTCCAGTAGGCTACCCATCCTGTATTCGAGGAGAGACATTGAATAAGTTATCAAAGGGGATATATAACGAGTAGCCCAAAGATGGAGTTATTGTTGATGGATAGAAGTAGATAGTTCTCATGTCATCGGATATTGACTTTGGAGTCTCTCTTCGCTTGTCTTCTTTTTCATAGCTTGAAGAAGTAGCCAGTAAATAAGGGCTTTGATCCAATCATATTATAGTGACATGCGGATGCATGTAACTTTATAGTGATTCATCACTTCAGGAAACTCAGCACATCTCGAACTCTGAAACCGGCGAACCCTCCGTTTTTTCCGATGAAGAGCCAACCGAAGTCGCCAGCAACCAACCAAGGTAGAGTATGTGAGTCAGCGAAGTTCGGGTTATGGACGGGGTGCTTATTTTCTTATTTTCTTAGGATGGTCCTGATCGAGACCCATACCCATGCCCAGCATCAGAACCTGCGACTTGCCCCGGCATCCCTTACAACAATAGATGAAGACTTTATCCATACGTAGGAGCAGAATAAGTATATCGTTCTGTCGATGAAGCAGTTCGATACCCATCATCAGCAAAGTCCTCGACGTACAATCGTCGCATGAGATCCAAGATGCATGTATTACAGTCTGAAGCCAATCAGTCCTGGTAGGCGCACATCCGTTGCTTGTTCATTGCGGGTATGCGCAATCAGTACGAATCTTTGCTTTAAAAGTAGTACTAGCAGGAGGAGTAGCACTAGGAGTTTCCTCATCTCAGATGTTATCCAAGTGATGAAAAAGGAAGTCGATAGAGATTCATCCCCCTTTTCCTTTTTGCCTGGCACTGAAGAAGAAAGATCAGCCTTATCTGCTCTTTGCATGTTTTCATTGGACAAATACTGTTTGCGACGTGAATCGAGGAAGCTTTCGCCTAGGACTAATTCCACAGTAGAAACGGCTATGCGCACCAGCCCTTAGCATTAGTGCGTCTATGCGTGCTTTTAACATGATCTTAGTGCGGAGGATTGATTGCTTGTCAGGTGCACATTCAAAAGAGAGTGTAATGTAAGTAACGGTGGTGCGCTCTCCTTTGTTAGCAAGAAGCGGTTAGCGGGACTCAGTTCGAGGTTTTATTCCTTTCGTGAACAGATGGGACTCTCGCCTGTCGGAGATAGCCTGGTCTTTAAAAGTATATGATTTCCGGGTTATTGAACTCCAAAATGCATTCCGATTGGGGAATAATAAAAGATGTTATTCACTTCAAGTTATCCCAATATTGTTAGCTAAAGCACTAGAGGGCGCGTTCTTAAACCTTTTCGATACGTGAAATTTAAGCAAGATCCCGTCGGTTCTATCTTTAGCGAAATCTTCCCTTAGTTAGCTTTGATGCCAGGTGATCAAAAGAGATTAACGAATAGAGATCAAACCTTCCTTAGCCCTTAGAGCTAGGGCGTACTAAGCGAATCAATTACCTTCTAGTTATCACACTCAGATAGAGGGAAGATTTAAGTATACCAACACGAGGTCAGTGGGCGATGTCTAAGCTGTGTCTACGAACATAAATATTTTACTTTTTAGCTTTAGCTGTCACTGCAATTGAAGCTTGGATTGGAGTGGAAGGAAACCTTTCGCTAAAGACCTTACCAAGAGTCTGAAAGCTGTCCAACCTAGGGTAGGGTAGGCCTTAGTCAATTCCGTAAAAAAAGAAATCCCGCAGCACCTAGCCCTATTTCCGTATATCCCCTATCTCGTAATGAAGTGCAAGGGAAGGGCATATCGAATTACTTGCTTTGTGTGCAGTAAGGCTTGAGATCAAAAAGAAAGACTGATACTCCCTGGCTTCCTTCCTCCTTATATTTGACTACTATTGAGTAACTTCCCAAAAACCGTCCGCCAGGAGCTTATATTACCCTAACTGCTGATATTCCAACAACATTTCGAGAGCAAGCCCTTCAGATTCACTTCCTAACAGAGCATTTCCTCCATCACCCATTATTCCAGCAAGAGCTCCAAGGCGGACTCATCTGATACTAAGGTGGACTCATCTGACTGTTCACCCCGATGTTTCCCCCTCGCAAGCTGAATGGAAAAATCGTCATCTCCGAACAAGGTATCCATGTTCGTAATCACAGTCTCTCTACCACAATCACCATACCTAGTATCGTAGCATGTGAACAGGTCAGTCAACTTCTTGTGAATGAACCCTTCAGGTGGCTCTTCCACGTCCATGCACAAGGAAATGTAAGTCAATGTGTTTTCTACCCCTTCCACCTTAACCCTAGGGTCCATGCATGCGGCGAGCTAATAAAGAGATGGAACGGTGGACCAGTACTTCATGTACTTGGTTTCCATCTCTACATATATATGGCTAAGTGTCGAGTCAGCTCAATACTTCCTAAACATGCTACTAATGTTGCATATGCACCTGAGTGCAAAGCAAGTTGTGGGCGTATAAACCGACGAACACATGTTCGTCGTGTCATAAAAAATCTTCAGGAATTTCATAAATGAAATTTCTGAAGCCCAGTCAGTGTCGTCACTAATAGTTACTCACTCTTACTATTGACATAGTCAGATATCACGTGTTCGTATCTAACACATGATTCCAATATCATGTAAATGTAATTCCAACGATGTCTCAGATCCAATTGAAATTTTTTCTTCTTAAGATTCGCAGACAAACATAGACTACCAAACTCTTGTTGTCTACGAGGAGTGCGAATATATTTTAGTGCATTACGTATATTATCCAACGCGGGGGAACACAACTTCATACCCGCTTGAACAATCAAGTTAATCACGTGACACATGCATCTGACATGAAAAATCTCTCCTAATGGTGCGTCTCTAATATAACTAACAAACATTTTAATTGCTACTCCATTATTAGATGCGTTATCAAATGTGATACAAAAAATTTTATTTTAAATTTTATATTCTCTAAAGATTTTCATCATGCACTAAAAAATGGCCGAGCCATCATGAGGATTGAGTATCTCAGAGAATCCTACAATTTTTTTTATTCATAGTCCAGTTAGAATCTACATAGTGGCTTGACATGCATAATATGATTCATCGTGACTTGTCCAGATATCGGACGTCACGGACACCACTCCACTATATGTCATAAATTCATTAATTATTTTTTGTTTTTCTAACTTATATAATTTTAGTATATCATTCCTAGATGTGGACCTAGGAGTCATATGATAAGCAGGCTGAAAATATGTCTATATGATACGCACTACCCTTGGATCTTCCGAAAATCTGATCGAAAGACCCATCAATGTGATAAGTCTGGCCATGCCGTCCCTACCCAACTCGCTGGAGTATATGAAGGGAGTAAACTTTGAGACTGGACTCGATCCAGTCTCAAAAAATACAGTGCCAATTTGGATTTTTCTAGGATCTAATGGACCATATTTTTTGGTGCATAATTCGGCATGCCTCTTAAGGTGCCCAGTCCCAAACGAACTCTTACATGTTAAAATTCTCATACACTATTTGTACTGTGTCATTTCTTCTTCATCACCCCTAACATTTTTTTTGTTTTATTATATTAAAATGAGTCCAAACTACATAAGTCCTCCTAGTTTTTTGTTTTTTAGAAGTTTAGGTTGAGACGACTAGAGAAACCAAAGTTTCAGCAGCCTCAAACCTCTGTGTAATATTTTCATTTTTAAATTTAAATATGTTTCATTAGTATTTGTCATTTTTTAGGATTTTTCTTAATCAGAATAGTTATTTAGAGACTAGATGATTGATTTTAAAATTTTCTATTTTTGGTCTAGAGAGAGAAACTAGAGAGAGAAAGTAAAAAAAAAACTTAAAATAAATTACCCTGTAAAAGCAGTGAGGTCGGTCACGTACACGGTGCACCACAGGCAAGCTCAAAATTCAAAACTCAAGTGAGATTCCCGAAAATAAGCCGAATGCCAAAATCCCGAGTCACGCAAGAGAGAGGAGCAAGATTTTTGAGAGAGAAAATGAGAGATTTGAGAGAGAAAATGAGAGATTTGAGAGAAAAAATATTTATTAAAACATAAATGTTATAGAGAGGAGGGGTAGAATTTATAGATTAAAAAAGATATTTTTTTTATAAAAGTAATTTTTTAAAATTTTTTAGGGAGCATAATCATGAGGGTCGATGGATTCCGCCCCCTAGCCGTTGGAGGCGATATCCAACGGCTGAAATTTTTTTTTTTAATTTTTTTTTCTCATTGGGGGGGGGGGGGCGAATAGGGTTGGTTCGGGGGACCGTGGGTCGGGTCCAATCAGACCCGAGTCGTGGTCTTTTTTGCGGGAGGACTGAAGTAAGGGGGACACCGGACATGGGATACCACACGGGACGAACCCGTGCCGGTGTGTCGTGCCACGGGCACAGAACCTTGCCAGGTCAGGCACAGCATGGCTCATGCCTTACCGGGGCACGGGATTTTCCCGTGCCAGGCCAGCCCAGGAACGACCGAACCATGCCATTCCTCGTGTCGAGCCAGCCTGGCCCGGCCCGATTGACACCTCTAAACCAACTCCATACTTTATTCCTTAATGAGAATAGAAATAAACATAATCTTATTACATCAAGATTGATTTCAATCATCTTTATAATGTCGCATCAGCTCCAAAAATATTATGACATATATATTAAGATCCTCTAACATCTTTCCATTGTACTTGTGCTGCTAAACCATCACTTACAGAATCAAGTTTAACTCAAAATAACTTGCTCTCACTTGTTGTATTTGAATACCCAAATAATTGTTCATCATCACTAACTACTAATAATTTTCCAATGTATAGTGCTATGTGGGCTATTGGACAACTTGCTCATTAATACCTTTGGCATATCTATTGTAGTTAGTTCTATTGCTCTTTGTTTTTGTATCAATAGAAATTAGCTTAGTCCAAGAAATTCTACTCATAAAATGCGGCTACTAAAAAGAAAGAGATAATCTCAACACAAAACAAAATAATCCACATTTCAAACAAGATTACAAGACAAGTTATTGGATCTAAGAAAATCTATCAAGATATTATTATCTAAACTATTAAAAAAAGAATTGTTCTTTATCAAAGATAAACTTGTAACTACTTTGTCTATCCAAACTAAATAATCTTCAACAACAATGCCATAAACTTGCAACTACTTTGTTCTTGCCAATTTTGTTGGTTAGATAGTATCCCAAAAGCTCATTTGTAAGGATATCTCATCAATAACGATCTATAAGTATATGAGTCATATAAGTAGTAAAGAAGACTTTCCTCTAGATATCGATTTCATAAAAATTATATCAATAGTTTGATCAACCAACAATGAGACAACATAATTCTATTAGATGAGACATTTAGGGATGTTGGTATGACTCTTAGATCCTATAGTTTATCCACATGATTCATATGATGCATATTCAAATAGTTTGATTTATATTGAGTTAAGATATAAAATGAATATTTGATTATTATAGAATAACCCTTTTCCCTTATAGCATATAAGGTGATTAGAATCATTGAGACTATTCTAATTATGATTTCCTCATAGTTGTCCCCTTAGTACTTTACCATTGAGAGAATAAATTATTTCTACTAGAGGTTCATTCACAAGTTCATACCATTTAGGTAACTCATCAACTTTTCTTGAAGGTTGATTTGTATGTATATTTTATTTTATGGTCTCATGTGTCATACAAACCATACTTACACAATTAATATATGCTTCCATTAAATCTTACTAGTATAAACCAAAAAATGAAACAAACTCAAAGGGATATCACCTTGTAAGTCACCATACACTCATACATGTCTTATAAATTACTTATTACCATCCTCCATTGTGATGATGTGATTCACACACTAAAAGTAAAATCCTTAGGAAAATATTCTAATGAACATCCACATCATTTGATAATTAGTTCTTTTAAGACACGTATAATGAATTGATGTGTAAATTTTTTTTTCTTTTGGCTTTGTTGATATAGTACTCATAATGATTAATATACCTCAATTTTAAGTTTGAATGTATAAGTTTATATAATATATCATGGTTAAATGAGCTATCACTTTTGTCTTATCATTTGCATAAGTCAGCCTTATGGTTTACCTATCATCATCTACTACAACAACATACACAAATCTACCAATAGCCAAACCGCTAATTCATGTTCTATTTGATTACCATATTCTTTAATTTTCATTTCACAATGTAAATCAAATATAATAATTAATCACTAAACTATTTATACAGTACATAAATCACAAATACATAACCATAGATCTCAATTTAGCTTGATATTAGGAAGAGATTTATGAGATATAAGAAAAGAAGTCTCATGAAACTCGTATTCCGAATGACTACCCTCGTGAAAATCTAAGATAACCTCTAATCTCACATTATTTTAGTTTATTTTCATGAATCTACCCTATAGAGGGGTATATTGAGAGTCATGCCTCTAACTTTAGGGTTTAGCTTATGTCTTGCATTTATTGTTTGCTCTTAAATCCCCTGGAGAGTGCAAAAAACTACCCCTATGATTGTTTGATTCACTTTGTTTTGGCTTGGTGCATGAATGAGATGAAAAGTTTTTTTTTAGAATTTTTCTCTTTCCTATTTTATACTCATGAATTTTGGTATTTCTCTAAGTAAAAAGTCAGAGATTTCAAAAGATACCATGACTTTGACCTTGGTCTCTTGAGTTTGAGGCCGTGATTGTGGAAAGTGGTCTTGGCTTTGGAATGTATCATACCTTTCTATAACATAAAGTCATGATACTAAGAGTATCCATAACTTATGTCTTTTGACTTTGTAATACAAAGTCATGGTATTGGGAATGTGAATGATCATAGTTTTGTCATTAGTATATCTTGTGTCAAATGGTCATGACATTGAGAATGGTTATGACATTGGTCTTAGTCTTACTTCTATGTGAAATGGTTGTGACACTTGGGAATGACCTCAACATTTGGAATAGTCTCTCTTGTACATCATATGCTTGTAGTGTTGAGAATTTCCATGACTTTGCCTTGAACTTTATTGTATATCAAATGGACATAGTGCTGGCAATTAGACTGAACCTAAAAGTACTGGTTTTGCCTTCTCTTGAGGGCAATAGTCATGACCTTGGAAAGTGGTCATGCTCGAATAATACCTTTTGTAATATTCTATATCCAAAAATCATAGTGCAAAATAATTGTTGTGGCTTTGGCCTGAATAACTTTGGCTTTATAACTTTTTATAGCTCAAAAGTCATAACTTTTGAAATAAAGTTGACTCCAACTTAAGAATATAAAACCTTGGGACAGATAAAGCCATGGTACTATGAAATAGTCATACCTTTGAGCATCAATAAGGTACTTGATTACTATAATGTAAAATCAATATCATAGCCATTTAATATTTCAGAAGTAAATATGATTGCCACTCCATAATAATATCATTAACAAAAATAATATATTGCAAAGCTGAAGGATTGTGCTAACAAGATGGTAGAGTTATTGCATAAAAAAATAAGTAAAGTTTAGACCAAGAATTGATGACAAAATTATTCAATGACTGATAAATTCCCAAGTCACCAAATACCACCAAATATACTAATTTCATGACTATTCATTAAAATCCACTAAAATTCTAAAGATAAGGAATCAATCCAATCATGACCCATTTTCATACCTACGCGTTATCTAATAACACAAAAAATATTTTATAATAATTGATAATTTGAATATTGAACACTACACACATCATAAAGTAAATATATGTAACTAATAATAAAAATTATACTATTCTCAAATGAATTTCTAGAGATTTCCTTCCTCAACTAATTTTTCCAAGCCTTGACACACAAACCCTTTATCTAATATTTCAAAATATGTTCTATAACCTCAATCAAATCCTCAAACTAAAAGAATAGGGAAATAGAGTTGAGAATTGATATAAATTCACGTACAATTTAATAAATCAAGTAATAAAATGAAAATGTATCAACTCATCTCAACTCTAACCTTCATTATTGAGATCGAATCCCTTTCTTGGTTGTTATTTTTTTTGAAAAAAGAGAAGTCTTTAGGTTTTTCACTTCCCATAATAAATTTTAAACAAAAATCATGAATTTAGAAATTAATTTGAAGGATTTTGATGAAGAAATAAGGGAGAAGAGATTAGAAAAAAAATAGATAATAAGAGTACCATAACATAAATCATAAAACAAAGAGAGAGAGATGAACATTTTATCTTTCATCTAAGGCTAAAAAGATAAAATTAATTCTAAATTTTGAACTAGCAAAACTTACTCTCTAAAACTTTAAAATTAGGATATTTAATATTATTTTCACCATTTTTTTATTATGATTTTTTTTTGAACATAAAAACAATTCTTATTAACTTTGTCCCTTATTAATTAACCAACATGGTAAAAATGATTAATATAGGCCAATGATTTAAATAAAAATATTTTTTTTTCATATCTCATATCTTCTCCCCCTTTAAAGGAATTTAATTTAGAAATAAAAAAAATACAAGATTCAAAAATATTAGGATAATTATGTTGCAACCGACTTGCATTTTACTAAATCACTTCTTCTACTCAATGGTACTACAAAAATGCTTTTACTAAATGGATCAACTTGTTTCATTGTATCTATGTTTTTTGATTTAATATATGAATATGTATGTCTTCATGTGTCATATCCTCTTGTAAGCTATTACTGTGTAATTTAATACATGACTAAGGCTTAGATAGTACTTAGACAACATTTATATGATGAACACATTATGTACATGATTGTACTCTAGTGAAAATACTATTTGACAAGCAATCGGTCTCATTCTCACTAGTATTTCTAGTAGATTTATATATCATAACACAAGTTTTTCTTTCTTACTAAAATGATGTGCACTATTACGAAATGATACTTTAAAAAAAATACAACTTCCAACCTCAAACTCTTGAGGTCTTCTATAATCCATCTAGTTTTTTTTGCCTACTTTGTGTAGTGAGTAACTTCTCATGAATTACTTTAATTTTTTCAATTATTTCTTTGGTTAGTTTTGGTCCAGGTTCGTAGAACTTATCCAACTCATCCCAACACATCATGGACCTACAAGGCTTATCTTACCTCACCTCAAAAAGGCATCATACAAATAATAGATTGATAATTATTATTTAAAAAAAATTCAACCAATGATGAATTTTCAACCCTACTACCCATAAATTTAGGCACACAAGTACAAAAAATGTATTCCAAAATCTGAATTGTATACTCAAATTGACCATCTGCCTAAGAATGAAAAACAATACTCATCCTCAACTGAATCCCAATAGCATTCTAGAAACTTTCCCAAAATTACAAAGTAAGCTAAGGATTCTATCCAAAATGATAAATATTAGGACACCATACAACCAAATGACTTCCTTTACATAAAGCATACACAACATATTAAAGAAATATCTAGTTTGAATAGGAAAAATTAGGCTTGTTTAGCCAATCAATCAAAAACCTAGATATCATCATAGTACTATGATGTCTTGGGTAATCCCATAACAAGTTCATAGTGAAATCTTCATCCTTCCACTAAGGGATAGATAGTTGTTGAAACAATTCTTTTAGCTTTTATGCTTAGTCTTTACTTATTGATAAACAAAGGACTTCTTTACAAAGTCTATAACACTTTGTGTCATATGTTGCCACCAAAAGTCATATTCCATGACTTTATATATCTTAGCTTTTCTAGGATGAATGGAAAACATATAATGATATCCATCTTTTAAAACTTCATTTCTTGACCCTTGAGGCATAAAAAGCTTTCCCTTAAATTGGTACCCACCACTTATAAATAGTCTTTACTGAGTATCTCTATATATTGTCCACTTTCACAAGATTTCCTCCAATTCCACATCTTAATTATGAGCTTCAATTAACTATTGAACTATGGTATGTTCAAATTTAAAATGATAAAGAAATTCTAGTTCCTCGTCTTCTTTTGCTTGAAGCCCAAAGCCATTAATTACAAACAACTTTTCCTATCACCAGTGTCAAAAAGTTAACTTTTCATGACTTTTATACATCAAATTTTTTTCCGCAACATTGGCCTTACCAAGAAGGTAATGCAATGCAAAATCATAGTTCCCAAGATACTCTATCCACCACCTTTGTTTTAGGTTGACCTATTTCTAAGATAATAAGTATTGAGGACTTTTATTGTTGGAGTACACCTCAAACTTAGACTTAGTCCGGACCATATTCCTTTATTAATTCATAATAAAAAATTCTGAACATAACTTATATAAATTAAATTTCAATACAAATGGATATACCATATAAAACTTTTCGGGATTTTCCACAAAATTTCGAATTATATTGTATGAAGGAACTAGGATGGAAAAGCTCACCTATAAACTTTTTAGGCATAAATATTATCTTAGAAATTAGAAGAAAAAGAATTGTGGAAATATTTTTTTAAAAATTAAAAAATGATGAGCTTGGCAAAGGCAAAGGATGAGCTTAAATAGGATTGACTATTAAATGGGTCAAAGAAAGTGATAATAAATCTAGATTTTTCCATGCTTTTATTAAAGGGGGAATTATGTGTTGGGGTGTTTTCTTAGAACTTTTTAACGTTTAGAAATTAAATTTTGATATTTTTTAAAAAGTCACAAAACTAAAAATTAATTAAAAATAAGGACACCTGAATTCTTAAGTCCTAAACTACCCTCGCCCCTCCCTCACCCTCGCCCCTTACCCTCGCCCTCGCCCCTCCCTCACCATCGCCCCTCCCCCTCGCCCATACCTCCCCCTCGCCATCGACGATGTCCTCGCCCTCGCCCTCGCCCACGCTTTTGTCCCCTGCCCTCGCCTTTCTTTTCTCGTCGAGCTCCATCGAGCTCGTTGTTCAAGCTCCAGTGGCTCGATGGAGCTATCGGTCGAGCTCTAGGAGCTCAATGGAGGATGATGCCAATCTCTTGGAGCTCGAAGGAGCTCTCGATCGAGCTACAAGAGCACGACCACGAGCTCTAGGAGAACGATGGAGCTCATGGTTGAGCTCCATCGAACTCGATGGGAGAAGGCGAGGCCCAATGGGAGTGGGCCGATGGGAGATGTTGATGGTAGTTTAAGATAAATTTAATAGAGTGTACTAAATTTAAATATTTTAAGATTTTGGTGACTTTTTTTTCAAACTTAAAAAGATAAGTTTCAAATTCTTAAATTTTTCTGGGGGAATACCCCAAATCATAATTCCACCTTCTAAAAAACCAAAAAAAAAAAGATAAGCCACCTTAAAAAAACTTTTGCCCAACAAATAAACCTTAAAAAGTGTTGTCAATATTCCAAAGAGGTGGAACAATGATCGTTGAGTAGTTAATAATGGAAATAAAAAAAAGTTAAAATTTATTATCAAAGAATACAACTTTAATAGACCACCAAGGTGCACACATCAAAAAAATATTAGAAAAAAATACGATGAATTATGTCTTGGGGTAATCCAAATTTTAAAAAATAAGAAATTAAAGTTTAATATTTGAAAAAAAAAAGTCATCAAACTAAAAAAAATTAAAAACAAGGGCACTCGAATTCATAAGTCCTAAACTACCCTCGCCCCTCTTTCCTGCCCCTCACACTTGCCTCGTCCCCGACCCCGCGATCGCCTCATGCCCCTCTCGCAAAAAAGAGCGTGGGTCGAGTCTGATTGGACTCGACCAGCGGTCCCACTCCCACGAGGCCCAAACCGACCCAAATCCCCCCCCCCCCCCCCCCCCCCCCCCCCCCCCCAACGGGAAAAAAAAATAATAAAAAATTAAATTTTCAGCCATTGGATCTCGCCTCTAATGGCTAGGGGGCAGAATCCGACGGCCCTCATGATCTGCCCCCTAAAAAATTTAAAAAAATTACTTTTTTTAAATTATTATCTTTAATGTATAAATTCCACCCCCCTCTCTTTAACATTTATATTTTTCATAAACATAAATTCTCTCAAATCATTCAATTTCTCTCTCAAAAATCTTGCTTCTTTCTCTCGGGACTCGGGATTTCGGCAATCGGCTTGGATTTTTGGGAATCTCAACTTGAGTTTTAAACATTATAGCTTGACTGTGGTGCACCGTACACATGACCGACTGCACTACTTTTACAAGGTAATTTATTTTACGTTTTTTTAACTCTCTCTAGTTACTCTCTCTAGACCAAAATTAGAAAAAATTAAAATCAGTCTTCTAGTCTCTATTAAACTATTCTTAAAAATAAAAATCCTAAAAAATGACAAATACAACTGAAACATATTTAAATTTAGAAAATGAAAATATTACACAGATGTCTGAGGCTGCTGAAACTTTGGTTTCTCCATTCGTCTCAACCCAAACTTCTTAAAATCAAAAAAACTAGGAGGACTTCTGTAGTGTGAACTCATTTTAATATAATAAAACAAAAAAAATATTAGAGGTGAAGAACAAGAAATGACACAGTGCAAATATTGTATGGGACTTTTAACATCTAAGAGTTCGTTTGAAACTGGGCACCTTAAGAGGCATGCCGAATTATTCACCAAAAAACATGGTTCATTAGATCCTAGGCAAACACAACTTGGCACTGCATTTTTTGAGACTGGATCGAGTACAGTCTCAAAGTTTACACCCTTCATATACTCCAGCGAGTTGGGTAGGGACGTCATGGCCAGACTTATCACATTGATGGGTCTTCGGATCAGATTTTTGGAAGATCCAAGGGTAGTGCACATCATGCAGACATATTTTTAGCCTGCTTATCTTAGGATTCCTAGGTCCATATCTAGGAATGCCATATTAAAGATATATAAGTTAGAAAAATAAAAAATAATTAATGAATTTATGACATATAGTGGAGTGGTGTCCGTGACGTCCGATATCTGGACAAGTCACGATGAATCTTCTTATGCATGTCTCACCAACCACTATGTAGATTCAAACTAGACAATCAATAAAAAAATTTTAGGATTCTCTGAGATTCTTCAGTCTCATGATGGCCCGGCCATTTTTGAGTGTATGATAAAAATTTTTAGGGAATATCTTTAGTATCACCTTCGATAACACATCTAATAATGGAGTAGTGATCAATATGTTTGTTAGGAATATTAGAGAGGCACCATTAGGAGAGATCTTTCATGTCAGATGCATGTGTCACGTGATTAACCTGATTGTTCAAGCGGGTATGAATGTGTGTTTCCCCGCGTTGGATAATATACGTAATGCACTAAAATATATTCGTACTCCTCGGAGACAACAAGAGTTTGGTATTCTCTGTTTGTCTGCTAATCTTAAGAAGAAGAAATTCCAATAATATGTGAGATATCATTGGAATTACACGTACCTGATGTTAGAATCATGTGTTGGATACGAACACGTGATATCTGACAACGTCAATAGTAAAAGTAACGAACTTATTATTGATGACACTGACTGGGCTTCAGGAATTTCATAAATGAAATTCTTGAAATTTTTTTATGACACGACGAACATGTGTTCGTAGGTTTATACTCCCACTACTTGCATTGCACTCTGGTGCATATGCAATATTACTAGCTTGTTTAGGAAGTATCGAGCTGACCCAACACTTAGCCATATGGTTGCAGAGATGAAAACCAAGTACTTGAAGTACTGGTCCATCGTTCCATCTCTTTATTGCCTCGCTGCATGCATGGACCCTATGGTTAAGGTGGAAGGGGTAGAAAACACCCTGACTTACATTTCCTCGTGCACCTGGAAGAGCCACCTGAAGGGTTCATTCACGAGAAGTTGACTGACCTATTCACATACTACGATACTAGGTATTGTGGTGGTGGTAGTGAGACTGTGATTACGGACATTGATACCTTATTCGGAGATGACGATTTTTCCATTCAGCTAGCGAGGGAGAAACGTAGGGGTGAACCATCACATAGGAGCGAGCTTTCTCAGTACTTAGATACCGATTACTGCTCAATCATATCACATTCTGATATTAAGAATCTTGATATATTACAGTGGAGGAAATCATATGAGTCCACCTTTCCCGTGTCATCCTACTGACTCCTTCGGTGTCGAGTGTAGCATCGAAGTCTACTTTTTCTGTTGCAGTGAAAGTGATTTCGGATAGGAGATCGAGATTACGTCCAGATATTATTGAGGACTTGGCTTATTTGAAGGATTGAAAGGATTTGAGGTTTAGCATCCTTGATCATGCTGGAGCTGGGACTGGGACATGGACTGTAGCCGCATCCACTACGATGGTGGAAAAGTTGATTGCTGATGATGATGATCCATATGATACTGATCTTGATGTTGCGGCTGATGATGCTCATGATATGTCGATTGATGATTGATGATTGATGATGATCTACTGTTTTTTGATTTCGATATTTTTTTTTATTGTTTGTACGCTTTGTTTGTACGTTGTGTTGAAACTGTAATTTGTTTGGTTCGGACCTTCGGTTTCATATGGCTGATTGGTCATTTTTCATTTGAGTTGCTTATGTTTTTTTTAATTTTTATTTTTATTAACAAAATGTATTGATTTATTTATTTTTTTGTTTTAATTTTTCATTTAAAAATTTATAACTTTATTATGTAATTCTAATAAATTTTAAACTAATTTTATATTACATTAAAAAAAAATTTAAACTTTGTTATTTTAATAAATTTTAACATTTTTCATATTATAAATATATAATATTATACATTATCTAAAATTTTATATATTTTTTAATAATTTATATAATAAAATAAAATTAAAAAAAAAAATTTTAGCCCATACGGCCTGGATTGGCCCGTACAGCCAGGCTGGCCTAGTGGGCCCGGCACGACACGGCCTACAGTGCCTGCGGTCCGTGCCAGGCCCAGCTTTTTTAAATCATGTCGGGCCTGGCACGGCCCGGTACGGTAACCGTACCGTGCCAGGCCCGGCACGAAGGCACGGCCCGGTACGGTAATCGTGCCGTGCCAGGCCCGGCACGGTAACCGTACCGTGCCGGGCCCGGCACGAAGGCACGCTCGTGCTCAAAAAAAGGGCCCGTTTGACACCTCGAGCTCCACGATTGAGCTCGAGGAGCTTTATTTTAGCTCAACGTGGAGCTTACTAAAACTCAACAAGCTCCTTCATGGAGTTCCATGATGGAGCTCAGGATAGGGGTGCGGGGTGAGAGCAGACATGCAAGGGGAGATGGGTGATGGTGAGGGGCGAGGGCGAGAGGCGAGGGGCAAGGGGCAAGAAAGAGGGGGCGAGGGGCAAGGGGCAAGAAAGAGGGGGCGAGGGGCAAGGGAGAGGGGCGAGGATAGCTCAGGACTTACGAATTCAAGTGCTCTTATTTTTAATCTATTTATAGTTTGGTGATTTTTTTTTCAAATATTAAAAATTTAGTTTTAAATTTTTAAAAATTTTTGGGGGAGTACCCCAAAACATATTTCTCCCAAAAAATTAAGTGTACCAGTATCATGATGATTTAATAAATTCCTCTCTAAGAATGATAAAATCATTCATATCATACATGTGTTGAATGTAATTCCTTTTTATCATTTCCAATCATTACCTCATCCTCAAAGGTATTATCATGAAAAAAGAGAGACTATTTCCATAGTTATTTGGATGAAATGATTAATAGATTAAACACATAAAATGGATTAGCTAAAAGCCAATATTATTCTTATGATAAAGGTGATATTAGAATCCACAATATAAAAGATATTTATGGCATTTAATATGAAATGTTGCTGCAGATATATGACAGGCAAATCATTATTTAGAAAACTATAAAAAAATATGGAGGCTGATATATCTTTTCTTTCGAAAAATATTAAATACTTTCCTCATTTGGAAGTAGCTGGATAAGATTTATCCATATTTAAATGTAACATAAATGTTATATTATAGTTTTTAGATGTAACAACTTTGGGAATGATGAAAATATCAATGTGTGATTGATAAAAAAATTATTTTTATTTTTCAAAAATAAATCTAGGATGAAAAATAATGAAGAATGCTATAAAATTTGCTATTTTGAAGTTTCATAATGAAAGTTAGGTTAGTTCGGAATTCATGGGCAATTTAGTCTTTTACCATTAAATAAAACAAAAAAATTTCAATTCTTTCATCTGCCCATCTCTCTTATTCATGACTTCCTTTTTTATTTTTCATGTTCTCTTTCTCTCCTCTCTCTCTCTCTCCCCCACCCCCCCCCCTCTCCCTCTTCTACTCTCACTCCCTCTCCATCTCTCCCCCTCTCCTCCTCTCCCACTCCCCCCCCCCCCCCCCCCTCTCTTCCTCTCTCGTCTTCTCCCCCCCCCCTCTCTCTCTCTCTTTCTATTTGTTATCTTCTCTTATTTCTTTAACAAAATCCTTCAAATCAAATTCTTATTTATATTTTTTTTGTTAAAAATCTTTTATAGGAAATAATAAAGCTCAATAACTTTTCTTTTTCCACAAAAAAATAGCCAAGGAAGAACTATAATCATGCAAGGAAGGTTAAGGTTGAGAAGATTTGATATATTTTTATTTTCTTGTTTGATTTATTAAATATGGCTTAAATTTACATTAATTCTTGCCTATATTTTCCTATTATTTTAGTTTAATATTGGATTGAGATTATAAAGCTTTATTTAGAATATTAGAGGTAGAGTTATAGGGTTAAGGCTTGGATAAGCTTGGTTGATGTAGGAAATGTCTAGAAACTTATGTGAGAATTTATTTTTTATACTTTATGTTATTAGTTATATTTTTTTTCTAAAAATGAGAAAATAATTTTTGGCTCTGTGTAAATAGTATCAAAGTCATAGTTAATTGATTGTATTACTAACTTTGAATTAGAATTTTTTTATCTGCGAGTATAAAATTCTATGTGAAATATTTTGAGGCTATATAAGCTATATAATATTTTGAATTATACATGAATGATATAAGAAAAATAAACCTTTAGGATATGATATTTTAATGTGACTATTAATTTTGGTGAAGATAGAAAGCCTGGACTATATTAATATCCATGGAGGAAATACTTGAAGTTCCCTAGAGAGAATGACTATGACCTTCATTATATTCATATGGTGGGTTCTACTATTTAAAGATGGTGATTGTTGGGCTATGAATTGACATTCCTTACAAGTCTTATAGTCATGAGAGTTGCAGTGTCTATTTCCTAGTAGGGGCAGTAGTGATGCTAAAAGTTAGCACATTAGTTTTTTTCTATATATGGCTCCTTGTGGCTTGATAAAGTATCATTATGAATAAACTATACATGTTTGTAAAAATTAGAAGAGATAAAAAAATGAATATTTTGAGAATGCACACACACACATATTACATATTATGGTTTTCTGAATTTGTATTGCTATGTATATATATAAGAATATGTATGAATATTTGAAAACTTATTTTCAAACTCTTATATTATATATTGAAAAATGTGTAGATATAGATGTAAAATATGGATCATCTCATACTTTCTTAAGTTTTTCCTATTAGACACTTATGTGTTTAACAATATATTTCCAAGAGTGTTGGAAATGGTAAAAAAATATTCATGACATGATAATAGTAGCTGCTTTAGAGAGTACAGACCACTTAATGGGTCATTTGACATGTATGGATACTTTTTTTGGGCTAGGAGACAAAAAATAGTAAAACTATTTAAAAAGCTTGGATGAGTCCATGAGAGTATATTTTAATATATTTATGATTTGTTGGAGGCACACTTGGTGCCAACTCTAAAAAATTATATATGTTTTTAAGGTTTGGTTATGATTTTAGTTGTTTTGCATGTACTATTGCTCTCAAGAAAATACAGTTCAATTTAATTATTTGATGTTTGGATATGATATGTTTTATATCGGTTTGTGAGATTATTTAAAATTATTTCCAATCTTAGTAATATTTAAGTATTGGTTCCTAATGTTTTCCTTCTTTTTCCCTCTCATCTTCCTTTTTCTTCATCCCCAAGTGAGGTGAGTCCAGGTCTCGAAAGAAACATTGCTTGGGAGGTATGACAAGTTTTGATTGCAGAGCGAGGATTTCCCAAGTTTTGATAGTATAGGGAGGATTTGCCAAGTTGTAATATACGTGGAAAATTGAGCATTGTTGATATGATAAATCATTTATTGCATGATTATGTGCTTGAAGTGCTAAGTACTTGATTAATTTTTTTTCTAACACTCCTGAGAGTGTGAGTACCTTTTTTCTTTGTGAATTTCTTAAGAAAATAAGATTATATTTTTAAGTTCTTTAAACTAAGTCTTAGTTGTTCATTATGTAGTGATGCAAGATGAGCTCTAGATGAGAACATCATAAAGGATGTCCATGTTTGGTTCATAACACTGAAGAGTGGGGCCTCAAGCACCCAACATAAACTTGTGGGTCTAGACACAATAGAAAGAGTTGTGTTTTAGGCCTTTCATAAAGTTACAAATGTATTAGTCCAAGTTGCACAAAAAAAAAATGTTATGATTCATATGGAAATAGTATTGGTTGGTCCTCAAATGACACTTAAGGAGGAGGAAAGGCATTTGAGGCATGGTATGTAAATATGTTTTCTAAGTAAAATGTCCTTTCTTTTAGCGGTGAGCTCAATCCTTTAGAAGTGATGTTTTAGCTATGTTTGGTAAAAAGGAAGATGAAGAGATTATGGATCTTAGTAGACTTCAAGGTTCTTGTGGTAACTTTTTTATTCATTTGGAAGGAAGACTTGTGATAGGAAAGTATCACTAGGCTTTGAGATATAGCACATTTCATGTGAATGAGCATGAAGAGTTCTTTAATGACATGTACTTCGACATAGCTTCTATAGGAGGAAATGCCAGTAGTTCATAAAGATAATATAAGGTAATATGAGAATGGCTGAATATGAGGTCACATTTTTAGAGTTGTTACATTTCACATCTTATATGATTCATACAAAGAGGAAGCAGACCCAATGACTATCTTTATAGAATAAGAGAGTGATGATACATTGTATATTAATGAGGTAGAAAGAGGAAGTTTAGAATATGGCAACAAGATAAATTTTTTGATTCTTTATCATAAATTAGGCCACATGGCATAGACTTCTTGCTATTCTCATACTATATGAGGGCCAAGTTCTTCTTTTGGGTCATGAGATAATTTTTCAGGGGTGGTCTATGTTTTGACTAAACATCATACTATGGTTATAGACAAGAAGGACATTTAAAAAAAATTTATCCTTACTAATTTAAATAACTACCTCAACAAGTAGCTATTCAGGCACCCTGGGGAGTAGCTTTGTCTTCGTATGTTAGTGTACATATGTCTAATTACATTGGAAAAACAATCCTTCAACTTCAAATGCAATGTAAACTAGGTGGGATGAAGAAAAGGATCTCATGGTTCAGAGGCGAGCCTTTGCAACATTGGTAGTGGTAGGAGGGAAACAATTTATAAACTCTACAATTTAAGGTATGCTACTTGTGTATAGGTATAGTACTTGGGATAATATTTTATGTGATACTGCTTCAAAATCTATTATTTCTTATCTATTTGTAAATAATGTGGCTATTGAAACTGAGGAGTTGAGTCTTATATGTATTTCACCCCTTTAATAGGCACCACAAAAAGTATTAACAAATTGGGTAGATATCATGAATTTCCACTTGATGACTTATCTCTTTGAGTGAATCTTTTATCTTTGAAATTTTTTGGATATGAAGCAATCCTTGGATTAGATTGACTAGTGAAATTTTATATTGTATTTGAATGTTAAATGAGATGAGTCATGTTTTAATTTGGTAAATAGCTTATTGTGTTTAAAATCTATATTAGTTTTCATGACCACAGTTTATTAGATATTCTTGTGGAAATGTTAAGTAGAGCTTTATGTTCTTCTCTTTTGAATAAGGTTAGAGAAGCACCTAACAATGAGACTCTTTGGTCTCAAATGCCCATTATACAAGAGTGTGGTAACTAACTTCCCAATGAGCTACTTGAGTTTTCTACTTTGAGTTGAATAAGGTTAGAAATAAAGTTTTATCTAGACTTGGTGTCAGGAATCAAACCTATTTCTAGTCCTTCATACCAAATGGTACCAATTGAGTTGAAGGAATTACAAAAACAACTCCAAGACATCTTGGATAAAGGGTTTGCATGACCTAATGTATCACTATAGGGAGGTCCTATTTCATTTTCTAAGAAGAATCATGGGTCAGTGTGGTTGTATATTGATTATCATAAGTTAAATCAAATGACCATCAAAAATAAGTAAGGACTTCCTCAAATCAATGACTTATTAACCAACTAGTAGGGGTCTAATTTTCATCTAAAATAGATATATAAAATTACTTCATAAGTTTTTTTCTGTTTATGAGTTACTTCATAAGTTGCTATAGAAAAAAAATTATTAGTTATATATTCATTACTATCTTTCATCATTGACACTAATAATTTGCTACTATATATATAGATATATAAAATTATAAATCCACATCATCTCATATACAAAGAGTTAATGATTATATGTATGTGTGTGCGTGCGTGCGTGTGTGTGTGTGTGTGTATAACAGAATGTATACATATAAAATTATAAATATATTACACCATAGGAGGCATCAACATTTAACACATATTCATAATTGATAATAAAAATAATGAAATACATACGCATACAACATGTGTGTGTGTGTGCGTGTGTCATTTTATATTCATATATAGTAAAATGTATGTGTATGACTTTATATATATATATATATACATACTATCCTACATTCACACTAAACCATATATCTATATATACTTATTTTTTTAAATACTATGTTGTATATGTATGTATAAATTATATTTTTATAGTGTACGTGTATGTGTATATATACACTATTGTACACTAGTATATTTTACTTCAATATTTATAATCTTAGATATTGTAATTAGTATTAAGTATGACATATTGTACATTTGTACTTCCCTAAAATACATATCTATATTTAATAATATATACAATATATACTGCAATGTATATGTATGTATACATTATAATTTTATATAATATGTGTGTATATACATTGCAATGTATATACAATGTAGTATATTATACTTTAGTACATATGTATAGTAATTAGTATTAAATATCGTATATGCATTATGTGTAGAGTGTAGAAAAAATATACTATTTATGAATATAGGAGTATATTCATAAAGAGTATATACTATTTTAACATATATCATATTGTTAACATATAGGAGTATATACTATGTTAACATATATCATATATACACATATATTAACAAATCTAATCACAATAGACTATAGAAAAAATACATAGATATCACATTGACACGTACTCAAACTTGAGAGGCAACAACGGAGGAGGAGAAGTAGAAGCTAAAAAAGAGCATTCTTTGCTTGGCTTTGAAGTTTGAATTCATAATTGATTTGGACAAGGGGAAGAGGAATGTGAATGGATAGATTCACCATAAGTTCAAGCTACAACTTACAATATTACATATAGTCACACACATAACATAGTCTATAGAATAGAAGACAACATGACAATTAACATATAAGTAATTATAATATTACATAAGCTTGGATAGATGACATGGCAACAACCAACATGCTACATCAAAACATAGCCTACACCAACATACATGAGCACGCCCATGAGCATAGAGCACGATGCTACACTCCACATTAATCATTAGTAGTGTTTCTTAAACTTTTTTTAGTTGTTTTTAAAGTATTTTTTTTTGGTTTTTTAATTTTTTGGATCAATCTCAGATTGGGATTGAGTTGGGTCAGAGTTGTAGGCCAAAATCCATCCTGATTCAAAATTAGGTTGAATTTTTCAACCCAAACTCAATCTGAATCCGAAAAAATATCAAGCGAAACCTTAGTTTTTCTCGAGTTGGGTTTGAATTTCTCAAGTTGAGTCAACCCAAGTTGCACCCTGAATAAAAACAAAAGTTTTTTTGTTTTTATGATAGTGGAACATTATTTTAATTTATAGATGGCATGAATATTTCAGGTATGAAAGGAGTGTAGTATATAAACATCTTCTAGAAATTATTTTCCCATTGGTAAACAAAATATTATTTTTAACCTATATTAATTTGTTTACTTTAACATATTTTTTAATAATTTTTTTTCAATTGAGTATATTTTATTTGTTTATTTTTTTTTTGTTGTATCATAGTATTGCTATTAATGTTGCCATTCTCTAGCATATTTGATGTTTGAAATTGTTGGGTTTGCCTGAGTGGGGTAGGATAGTTTAGTTTGTTTTATCTATTTTTTTTGAAGATGTGAAGCATAGTAAACCAAGTATATATGATAAAATATCATGTTCTCTTTTTAAAAAATAATATTTAAAACTTGAAAATGGGAACATTATCATTTTTGCAAAAAGAGTATGTGTTGTGCCCTCTATGATAAGGCAGTGCCCCCATCGTGTCTTTAAAAAAATAAAAATAGAATGTAAGTGAAAAAAATAAATTTAGCGAGATACAGTGTGTGTGCATTTTTTTACATATATACATATATGCATTTTTTACATATAAACATATGTGCATTTTTACACAGAAATGGATGTGCATTTTTACATAGATACAAGGTGTGTTTCACTGGGAGGCCTTTTTTCATAGTAGGGTGTGTGCATTTGTGCTACTTATTTTTTTTTGGTTGAGTTCTACAAGTTAAAGCACAAAGTTTCTTTCTTGCTCATGCTCTCTCTCTCTCTCTCTCTCTCTCTCCTCATCACTCTGTTTTGAATATTACAATTTATTTATTTATGAGATCGTGTTAAAATTAGAATGTGTGTTCAATTTGTTCATTGATATGTGATTTATTTTTTGTACATTATATGTACCTATTATATATATAATTATAACTTTTTTCTAATTTCAACATGTGCAAGGTGGATATTGCTAATTTACTTTTATTTGTGTGAAAGAATGTATGTCATAAGAAATTAGTGTTTGGAACTTTGAAGATTTGAAAAATACGAACAAAATCTCCTCTTTGGTCTATAATTAATAATGTTATCACATTGATGATTCTGAACAATAAATATGATGAACCAACCCTATTACCTAAAAAATAATGTGAAAAGAGATTTGGATCATTCATCCCAAAATTCACTGTTTATATATCTGTACTAGATTTTTGATTTATAGGGGTTTATATCCTAGAAAATATATTTTAGTCCAAAATATAATTTTTGGGCATAATGTACTTTATATACTTCTTATATAGGTTTTAAGTCTTTAGAATATGTTATTTGATATGATATTGTTGTTATTTAAACTTTATTTTTGTTGGATTATATTTTTCAAAATTTTTATATTAAGATTTTTCTTCATTTTTGGTTGTTGATTTTATTTGATTCCATTATTTAATTAATCAATTATATTTCTTGTTACTTATGCTTTTTGATATACTATGATCTAAACGTCTACACCAATAACTAATATCATAGTGATGTTTTGATTCCACTCAAAAAGTGGTATCCAAATTTTCATCGAGGATGTTCCTCATTGGTATTGTGATGGTATTCAATCTATCCATTATCATTATATATGTATTTAATTATTTTGATATCAATACAATAATGTCAAATATATTTCAAGATATTTTTCTTTAAGTTAATTACTTGTGATCAATATTATTTTTGTTTATTATGGAGGATTACTCCATAATAATAAAATTAACTATGATCAATTATTCTATATGAAAAATGGGATATGTGACTATCTTATAATCAAATAGTTGTATGATCCAATGAGAAAAAAAATAAAAACCTTAAAATTTGAGTGAGAAGAATAAGAAGACCTGTATTTTAGGTTTGCCTCCATTATTTGACAATGGATAAGTAGTGATACTTATCAATATGTTGTTGATGAAATGAGAGCATACAACCTGTGAGAAACTAAAGTCTATATTCGAAATGCATCTCTTAGAAAATTTATTATCCAAAGAATCAAAGAGAAATGAGAAGGAGGGAGCTTCTCTTGATATTCTCAATTTTGATTGATGTGGTAGGAGCATTATGCAGCACACACAGCATAATTGTAGAACTTATTCTTCCAAAGGTATGTCACAAAGTAAAAAAGTAGTCAAATATTACTATTGTAACAAGTTGGGACACATAAAAAAGGATTGTTATTCTTGGAAAAAACTTGTAACAATAATGCATGAGATGAGAGAGACTCGAGAAAGGTCAATATCACCTTAGATAGTGACTTGATGCTGGTTAGTGATGATAATTCTACTAATATTATATCTCATAATTAACTTATTGACTCAAGATCATTATTTCATATCACTCTGCACATTGACTTCTTTACTATCCACACACATGATGATTATAACACAATAAAGATGGCTAATAGTGAGACATCAAAGATTTTAGGCTTGGGAGACATCTATCTAATGATATAAATAGGATACCAGCTGATGCTGAGAGATGTCTGTTACATACCAAATATTCATATGAACTTGATGTTTATTATCATACTAAATAATATTGGATATATTAGTCATTTTGGTAATAGTCAGTGGAAGTTGGTCAAAAGGCACATTAGTCATTAGAGGGGTAAGAAGTATGGTACTTTGTATGCTACTCATGCAAGAGTACTTGGAGATTAGGCAAATATTATTTATTATAAGAGCAACATTGATATCTAACATAAGAAAATTAGTCACGTGAGTGAGAAGCACCTTTAGCTTCTGGTTAGAAGGAATCATCCTATTTGATTAGAGATTTTCTCTTGATGAGTGTATGGACTATATAGCTAGAAAATGTCATTGTTCATTTTTTCCTTGGCATCCACCCTCGAAGAGATCGAATATTCTGGATCTAACTCATATTGATGTCTGCTCTATGTAGAGCTGAATATTCAGCGAGACTCTTTATTTTGTCACATTCATTGATGATTATTCTAGGAATGTGTGAGCGTATATATTGAAAATAAAATATCATGTTTTTCTATCTTTTAAGATTTTTATGCTAGAGTTGAGAGAGACTAGTAAGAAATTGATCTTCATATGTTCTAATAGTGAGGGAAAATATTATGGTTAGTTTTAAGTTATTGTGTATCCCATGGTATTAGACATGAAAAGACACTAACCAAGATACCATAATTAAATGATATTGATGAGAGAATGAACTAGACTATTGAGAAGATAATTTGATATATGCTTTCTCATGCACATCTTCCTAAGAAATTTTGGTGAGAAGCTATGCATATAGTTGTTAATGTAATTAATATATGCATTGTTGCTACATTGGATGGAGATATTTCCAATAAAATCCAGACTAAAAAAGATGTCCCATATGAGTGCTTGCAAGTTTTTGGCTATAAAGCCTTCATTCATATTTCAAAAGATGAACAATCTAAACTTAATGATACTACATGTCCATATATCTTAATTGGCTATAGACACAATGCATTTGAGTATAGACTATGGGACTTAATTATTGAGAAGCTTGTTGGAAGAAGAGATGTGACTTTTTTAGGGACTAGTTCATGGATGACAGTCATCCGAGTAGAGATGAGAGTGATACCATAAAGATTTATATCTACATATATTCAATGTTAGATCCTTCTAGAGATTAGTCTGATTAAGGGGGAGGAATTGAGTAGCTGCCTGATATTTCCGAGTCTCTGGATACTTTTGATATTTATTAAGCCATATGATATACATGATATCTTTAAGCCCCAAGATATACCTATTAAGGAGGTGAGAGACCATATCCTAGCTAGAATTGGGTAGTATCAATTTGTTCATCATGATACATCTCAGTATGAACTGAGAAGATAATCTAGGTCTTGCCAGATATCCTCTAAATTCTATGATTACATATTACTAATGGATGCAAGTGAGCTCAAGATCTTTTAGGAGGTCATCTCTTTTAAGAATAAAAAGGATTGGCTTTGGGCTATGTAAGAAGAGATGAAGTCTCTTCACATCAACCAAACTTATGATCTGGTACCCTTATCAAAAGGAAAATGAGCTTTGAAAAATGGATGACTTTTTAGACTAAAACCAAAGATGATGACTCTTAATTGAGATACAAGCCTCAATTACTATTTAAAGGGTTTAGTCAGAAAAAATGAATTGATTTTGATGAGATATTTTGTCCAACAGTTAATATATCTTCTATTCAAGTAGTTCTAAGCTTGGCTACTAACTTGAACTTAGAAATCAATCAACTCGGTGTGAAGACTATATCTCTTCATGGTGACCTTTATAAGACTCTATGCATGGATCATCCTAAAGAATTCATTGTAGAAGGAAAGAAAAGTCTCATTTGTAAATCGAACAAGATTTTATAGGTCCTTAAACAACCTCCTATGTAGTGGTACAATAAATTTTATTCATTCATGGAGTATTATAACTTTCATCACATATCTTGTGATCACTTTGTGATTGTCAGTCATAAGTTGAGAGATGATAGACTTATATTTTTATTATATATTTACATCATGTTAATTATTAGTTATAATAGAGCTCTAATTGATAGGCTTAAGAGACGTGAGAAAAGTCTTTTTTATAAATAACTTAGACCTAGTCAAGTAGATTGTAAAGATGGTGTCATCTTATGTAGGCTTTCTTGGCATATTTGGTTATCTCAAGAATGATATATTGGTAAACTTCTTGAGAGATTTTTCATGAATGAGGCTAAGCTAGTCTCAACTCCCTTAGCGAAATATTTTAGGCTAAGTATTGAGCATTCTCCCAAGAAAGATGAAGAAGGAAGAAGCATGAGTCATGTCACCTATGCCTCACAATTGACAGTCTTTTGTATGCTATGGTCTATACTAGACCAGATATAGCACATGTTGTAAGTATTGTAAGTCATTTTCTCTTGAACTAAGGTTGATATTACTGGGTTGTAGTGAAATCTATCATAAGGTATTGATGCTGATTTGGGGGAATTCGTAGCTATCTTTGTGTTTGAGTGGGTTAAAACTCATGCTTCTCAGATATACTGATTCTAATATGCCTAGTGATTTAGATTCATGTAGATCCATCTTGGGTTATCTTATAATATTTGGAGTGGGAATTGTATCTTGGAAATCCATGTAACAAAAGTGCATAACATTATATAGCACTAAAGTTGATTTCATTGTAGCTACTATAGCTTGCAACGAATTTTTATGGATGCAATCTTTTTTTGCAAACTTTGATTTGTGACAAAATACATATATTATATTGTGCGATAATTAGAATATTATATCTTTCTCTAAGAATTTGATCTTCCATAATAGGTTGAAACTCAAAATACATTGATGTATGGTATCATTGGATACAAGATATATTAGATAAAAAGTCGGTTGTACTTAAAAAAGTACGCATGAATAAAAATAACATTGATATGTTCTCAAAATCATCATAGTTGATAAAGCTAAATTTTTTTAAGTTACGTGCTAATATGTCTCTCCTCAACTAAGACAAATAAAAGATTTGTTGGGTTTGCCCAGGTTGGGTAAACTAGTTTTATTTGTTTTATTTTTTGAAGGTAGAAGCATGGTAGACCAAGCACATGGGATAAAATCCCATTTTTTATTTTTTTCAAGTATTTAAAACTTTTTTGCAAAGAGGGCTTGCGTGGTGCCCTCTTGGAAGGAAAAGTGCCCATGTCATGTATTTAAAAAAAATAAAATAAAAATAGACAAAGCATGAAAACAATAGAGTTAGCAAGATATAGGATGTGTGCTTTTTTTACATAGAAGCATGTGTGTGTTTAAACAAAAAAATAGCTGTGTATTTCTACACTAATACAAAGTGTGCGCTTTTTGGTAGAGGTTTTTTTTTTCCAATAGGGTGTGCATTTCTGCCACTTCTATTTTTTTTATAATTTTGAGTTCCGGAAACAAAGGCACAATTTCTCTCTATCTCTCTCTCTCTCTCTCTCTCTCTCTCTCTCTCTCCTCTTCATACTGTTTTGAATATCACAATTTTTTGTTTATGTAATTGTGTTTAAATTACAATATATGTGTTCAATATGTATATTATTGTGTGATTTATTTTCCATGTATTATGCATATAGATTATATATATATAATCACAACTCATTTATAATTTCATTATGTGTAGTGTGAATGCTGTTGATTTTTGTTTTTATTTGTGTGTAGGAGTGTATGCCTTAAGGAATTGGAGCTTAGATAACTTTGAAGATTTGAAAGCTACATATAGAATCTCCTCTTTGGTGTAGAAATAGCGATATCATCACATTATTGATTTTGAGACATAAATCTGATGAACCAATTTTATCACCTTTAAAATAATGCAGAAAGAGATCCGGAGTATTCACCCCAAAATCCTAGGTTTTTGTATTTGTATTGAATTTTTGATTTCTAAGGTTTTATATTTTAGAAAATAAATATTGGTCAAAAACATAATTTTTAGGCGTATTACATTTTTTAAACTTTTTGTACATATGAATAAGTCTTTAATATATATTGTTGGATTTAACGTAGTTGGTACTTGAACTTTATTTTTGCTGGATTATATTTTTTGGAATTTTTATATTGAAGTTTTTCTTTATTTTGGGTTAATGGTTTTATTTACTTTTGATATTTTATTAATCAACGATCATTCCCATTACTTTGTGGTTTTGAATAAATTATGGTCTAAACATCTTATATTAACAAGAAATTTGATTTTAATGAATTTTCCTACCTATATTATTTTGTTGTTTACTATTTAGAATACCTTTGCTAAATTTAATTACCATTCAGTGTTGTATCATGGAACATCATTTGATGAAGGCACAATACTAATCTTGAAATCTTTATTTCATTAAAATAAGCCAATTATTGAAGTAGAATTTAGTAGGGTTGAAACTTGAGTTTTTTGAGGGCCAACCCAATCTAACCTAAATTGTGCTCAAGTCAACAATTTTCAACTCAAACTTGAACCCAATATATCCTAAAAATTTCCAACCCAATCCTAACATGATTTGATAGTATGAAACTTAGGTTACGATTGAATTGAGTTTGAGTTGTGCAAATTGAGTTGGGATGAATTAAATTGTATCATTTATAATAATAAAAATTTAAAAAAATTCATAATTATATTTTTTTAATTAATGGTTTGAAATTAATTTACCTTAATAGACTAATAAAAATATTAAAAATTGTTATTTTTTAAATATTTGTAATTTTTTATGAAAAACAAATTTTTATAACATAAAAATAAAACAAAGCTTACATTAAAATTTTAAATTAATTATAATTATTAAGTGTGTGTGTGTGTGCGCGCATGCGGGCGTGTGTGCATAGTTTTAAGTTAAGTAAAATTTATCTTAAAATATAAAATTAATTATAATAATTATTAATATAAATATTTTTAAGTTTTAACTTAGGTTGTAAATATCAAATCTTATATTTATTGTCATAACAAGAAGTAATCATATATATATATATTAGACAATCTATTCTTCAAATTTAAAGAAAAAAAATTATTTTTTTTATGGGAGGATTTCAGAAAAGAAATATTTTTATTATTTGTTTTTTATAAGTTATTTTGATGTGGGGATTTTTAAAAAATATACTCAACAATATTTTAAGTTACAATGGTTCAAGTAACAACATGCTCAAGTTGACATTCCTACGGGTGGGGTTGAAACATCTAATTGAAGCAGGTTGTTTTGGATCTGAGCTCAATCCAATCTACAACCCTAGAATTTAATGCCTCATAGCGATAAATAGTTGATCAAAATTCCAAGAAAAAAGTGTTTTATTTTATGTGTTATAATACTGACTTTCACAAAAAAAATTGTAAGATATATATTGCTATCTATGTAATAAATAGATATTTTTTTTTGTAAATAATTATTCTAGGAGGGCTTTATTGTTTTTTAAATTTAAAATCATTGATCACATCTACATTTAATATAGGGAGAATTATGTTTTTGTGCACTAATCAAAAAAAAAATTTAAAAAACAAACATAAGTTTTAATATTTAAAAATAGTTACACCAAACTCTTAAGTAATTAAGTGTTGGTGCACTTTATACTAAAAATACCTTTTTTTTTAAATCTTACGAACTCATCAAGCTCACTGAATCTCATAATCTTCTTTGGCATTTAATTCTCTTTCTCTTTAAATTTGTAAACCATCATCACAAAAGAAAATATAACAAGAAATCTCATTAATCACTTAATACTATAAATTAATATCATAAAGATGAGGCATGTAAACCATCTTAGAGCTTCATTGAGCTCCGTTGAGCTCGACGTAGCTCCAGGATGCCCTACAGGCTTAGACTTGATGTTGGTGATTTACAATATTAAGTGATTAATAAGATTTCTCATTACAATTTCTTTCGTGATGATGATTTACAAGGTTAGAGAGAGAGAAAGAGAATTAAGTATGGAAGTAGATGATGAGATTTAGTGTGCTTGTATGAATTATGTAAGATTAAATATATATATATATTTTCGTATTAAAAGTATTAAGTGCAAAAAAACTTAATTAATTAAAAGTTTGGTGCACCTATTTTTAAATATTAAAATTTAGATTATATTTTTTTCATTTTTTGTTTGATTTGGTGCACAAAACATAATTTTCTTTTTAATATATGTCATTATTAAAAAAAATAATGTTTTGGACTTTTGCCTGATCAATATGGGAGGGTTCTCATCGGAAATAGTTCCCATTTAAGAAATACAGTCGTGAAAATTTTTTTTGATCTTGTGTCATTTGAAATGAGATTTATATTTTTATTTGTTTGCATCAATAGAGGCTCATTTGCCTAAGGTGTTTCATGTATATCATTAAGGTTAAGATGTGGTTTTAATTGCTTTTAAAAGAAAATATATTCGCTCATGCTTGTAATGTTACCTTCTTTAGGGTAAGCATGCATTTCTTATAATTTTTTCATGCTAAATTAATTTTGCCACATTTCTTATTCACGCATTCTGTTTCACTCTACTTTTAAATTATTCCAATTTAAATCTTTATATTTTTAGTATTTAAAGTTAATAAAATAGCAAAAGAATTAATGTGTACCAATCCAAACTTTTAGTTTCGCCCAACCAATGTTTCTAATTCCTAAACTTTAATTTTAGTTAAGTTTCATATTTTTAAAATCCAGCTAAAATTTCCAATTTTCCATAAATCATGTCTACAAATAATGTAGCAGACTTTGAACCCAGACAGAGAAATCATACTGCTAAACTAATAATCAACAGTCCTTTTTTAATCCAAAAATTTTCAAAGTATGATTCACTTTTGATTTTATTTCTACTCTGGCAGAATTATTTTTCCATATGGTGCAAAATATCCAACTTTATGTTTATCAGGCATGAAGAATTTTTGGGTGGTATACTAACAATGAGACAGGCTGAAGATGTATACCCAAGATAACATGCATGCCTTTGAGAAAACTAGTTTTTGTTTCTTATATTTGAAAAAAGTATGCTTGGGTTGAATGTGGTATCACCTTTCATGAATATTTATTTGTCCATCAACTTTTAAAAATATAAGTCTGACATTTTTATATTTAAGGGTCAAGATCAAAAACCTGTGTGAATCACCTTGTTTTTGCAATAGAAAAAAAAAATTGGGCAGTTTCCAAAATTAATATGTATATTAAATATTGATTAAGAATGTGTGTGTGTGTGTGTGTGTGTGTGTATACATGCATCTATATATATACTTATACTTGCAATTTTGCAAAGTGATTGGATTGCATTGCTAATTTTGATACGTAAAAAATAGAAATGTATAATTCATTTCTAAATTAGTGATGAATCATCAAAGAAATGCAAGAATCCATTTTTATTTAGAAATAGATTTTGAAACAAAATAGTGCGTTTCTATTGTTTGTACCAGGAATATATTTCATTTGTGCAGTATTTATATGTTGTATACAATATACAATTAGAAATAGAAACTATAAGAGCTACAATCAAATAAATATATATATATATATAATATTCATCATATGACATTGACATAACATCAAACATAGAATAAAATACCAAATAAAAAACATAAATGTCCATAAATTCAAAAACATAATTTATAATATAATTAAACAAATATTACCACAAAAACCATACTTTCGGTCTTCAGATAAATATACTTTGCAATAAATTAATAATACCACAAACAATTAAAAGTCCTAATGAGTATTGTCCTGTGTAGATCTAGATGAATTCTCTTCAGAATAATAAAAAATAAATGATGCATTTGTTAACCAGCATATTATTTTCTCCATTTTCAAAATCTAATGTTGTATTTATTCCTCATGTTTCTTTCTTTTCTCATCTATTTTTAATCTTTCAGCCTCTTTTTTTTTTCAATTCTTTAATTTATTTTACATCTCTTTTTTCTTTTGTTGCAACTCCTCATTTTTCTTTTAGAATGTATCATAAATATCTTGCATCTTATCGCGCAACCTCTCATCAAATATTATTATTATTGGAAAATGATGATGAAAAATTTCAAATAAAACCTAGATAAAATGTAAATGTATGGGTATCAAGATTGTACGCATTATTATTTTTGGCTTTAATCCGACATCCTATAGGTAAATATGTGCAACATCAATCTCTTGCGCCTATGTAGAAGGACTAATCAATTGTAAAGCAATTGTATCATATTTTCCACAGCTTCCTACCATTATTAAAATATAATATAACTCATCAATTACTATATTAAAAGAAATTTTATACTAAGAGCATCTCCAATCACACTCAACAAAATAGCTACTCAAAATATATATAATTATTAAATTCATTATTTTAGCTAGCAATTTTTCAGAATACACTCCAACCACAGTCTTTATTTTATACCTAACTTCCAATATTTTTTAAAGAGTCAAACATGTATATAGAGAGAGATAGAGAGAAAAAAAGGGGAGAGAAAATTTAGAGAGATAAAATGACTCTCTACATTTGTTGAGACATTTGAGTAAATTATGAAATAGAGAGTGGTAGAGAGTGTGGGTTGGAGAGGAATTTTTTGTGTTTGGCTAGCTAAAATAGCTAAAAGTAAAAAATAGAAAGTGAGTTGGAGATGCTCTAACAAAAGAAACTGTACTCTCGCTTCTACAAAATATTTTAAAAAATAAAGATAGTAATTATATTTAAGAAGTTTATAAATAATAAATTATTACTCATTATAAAAGAATATACTTGAGTTTGTATTTTATTTCTATTTAATGCCAAATAATCAATTTTTAAATTTTTTTTCTTTTATTATTTGCATTTTGTTAAATGAAACTACAAATACAAAATATGAAACTCACATTTATATCATTTGAGCGCTTTTTCACAAATGATTTATCATTCTTCTTGTGCATTCGCTTGAATACCTCAAATGGTGTCGATGGACGTCCCAACTCAGCCTCTTGAAAATAAATATTAATTATTGTTGAGGTACATCATTTATTATGACACGGATTATATCCGTTGGATTCTAAAATTTAAATAATAACAAAAATAAAAAATAATTATACAAAATCTATTGAATGTTGGTCGATCACATTTGAACCTCCAATATGTTTTGAAGGTTCTAATCCCTTGTCTGCTTTTTCTGATCAAAGATTGTATGAAACCACCAGGGACAAAGATTTGAAATCATTATTATTCTACTATTCTTGCCACTCTATCCAAACACTAAGAAAGGTATTATTAGATATTTTCATCTTTACTATACTTTTTTCTCTATTTGCCAAGCTTGTCATTGTATCTCACACTTGTCACATGTTTTCATGTATTCTTCAAGGATACGGCCAAAGCATTATTCCATTTGTATTTTTTCTGCTAAAACTAAATAAAATAATAATACATTATAATGCATATATTTTAAGAGTAAATCATATTATATCAATTTTTAAAAAAAAGTAAATGCATAAAATATGACCACAAATTCTTCTCAATAAAAGTCTTTCATACTTGGGGGAATTTTGCTCTACTTTTTATCTTTCATAACTAGTTTCTGCTTAAATATCTTTCCGATTACATGAGAAGCAAATGAAATAAACTTGTCAGTAATCTAAAATATTCACTTACATATACATATAAATAAAATACACATTTTTTGTTGCTACTAAGTTAAAATTTATTTCATTTATATTTAATAACCAAAACACATAAACAAAAATTGTATTTTTATTATAAATAATAATGTTGAATAAGTAGCAATATGATACGTACATATTATAAAATACATGTAGTAAATTTAAGAAAATTACATACTATTTATTATTAATTGTGGACTGAATGAAAAATTTCTCAAAATTTTAGAAACGAATTTGGGCATTTCTAATTTTTAGTTCTAAATATATTTTTTTTGTCGACACACACACACATATTTTAGGGTGACCCAAAATTATGCTCTAGAGCAACCCAATATAAAATTATTTAATTTTGTCCACTTTTTTTAAACTCTAAAAATTTATATACTAAAATATAAAATATTTATATTTCATGGCCAAAAAAAAATGAAAATTTGATATTGACTCTGGTTTTTTGTTTTAGAAAAAAAATTGGAGAATTTTTAAAAAAACTTATAAACTTCAAAATTACTACACTAGTAAGATTCAAAAATCAAACCCAAGACCCGAAGCTGATTTTGTGCATGAAATAATCTAATTATAGACATCAAATCATTTATTAAGTGATACCATACATACATACATACATACATGTGTGTGTGTGTGTGTGTGTGTGTGTGTATGAATGTATGTATACACACACATATACATGCACACACAAACATATTTAAATAAATAAATACGTGAATTTATAAATAAATAATTAAAATACACACACACACACACACACACACATATGATATAGATAGATAAATATATGCATATATAAATATATAAATATATGCACATAAATAATTAAAATACACACACACACACACATAATATACATAGATAAATATATGCATATATAAATGTATAAATATATGCATGCAAACACACAAACACACATAAAATTTAACATATATAAATGTTCATATATTTTTATGTTTATATATTTATATAATAAAATATATTTGTGTGTGTATAAATATTCATTTATTTATTAATTCTTTTTTTCACTTAACAAATGATTTATTGTTAGTGGTTGGATGGTTTCATGAGTAAAATCAAACTTTAGATCTTGGGTCAAATGACACCATAACAATAATTTCTAAGTTTAAGAATTTAAAAATTGTATAGAATTTTTTTACTAGAATGAAGAATCATGGTATAAGATTGGGTTTTAATTTTTTTTGGTTGTAAAACATAAATATTTTATGTTTTGAGATATGTTTTTTAAAAAGTTTAAATTGGAGCAAAACTTAATTTTTTTTTTAATTTTGAGTCTATTTAACATAATTTTCCCAAAATATTTATAAGATTTTTTATAAATAATTCTCTTTTGTTTATTTTTTTTTCTTTCATCTTTCCTCTTATAGTCTTACTTAGTGTCACACTCACATGCCAAGCCACTCAACATTCTCTTTATATTGAATATCAATTTTTTTTTGTATTGTGCCATTCTTTTTGATACTTTTTTATAGTAACATAAAAAAAATATTTGGAGAAATATGTATTGGTGCACTCCGTATAAAATAATTAAAAAAAAAAGAACCTAATATTTATTATTTTATAAAAATGGTTCCAAACTCTTCACTAATTAATTTTTAGTGAACTCAAATATAGAAATCCCAAAAAACCCTTTAGGTTAATCTCATCCCTATGTAACTCACCCATTTCCCCTGTAACTTTATCAATATCCATAACTCCATCGATGGAACTCATCGAGCTCCTCGGTGGGGCTCCGACTAGCTCCATTGAGCTCACTAAAAGCTCTTGCAGAGCTTCCAAGAGGTCATTGAGCTCCATGTAGCTTGTCGATCTCCATGTTGCTCATCGAACTACATGGAGCTCGTACAGAAGCTCCATGGAGCTCGATAGAGCTCTTGATCGAGCTCCATTAGCTCATAGTCGAGCTCCTAGTCGAGCAATAATTGCTCCACAGAGCTCAATGAGCTGCATGGAGCTCGACGAGCTCCTTGCAGCTCCTAGTGAAGCTCATGTTCAAGTTTATGGTCGTGCTCCATGGAGCTATTATTACTTGACCATGAGCTTAACCATTATCTCCAAGAGCTTGACCATGTGATCAATCGAGTTCCAAGAGCTCTATGGAGCTCCTGTTTGAGATCCAGGAGCTCGATGAGTTCCCATTAAGCTTCTAGAGCTTGACCAGTAGCTCCTAGAGCTCGACTGAGATCTCCATAGAGTACCTAGATCTCGTTCGAGCTCTTGGTCGAGCTCCAAGAACTTCTAGTTGAGCTTCTATTCAAGCTTTATGTACTTTATCGATCTCAATGTAACATGAACTTGAGCTCTATGGAACTCGAACAGGATCTCCATTGAGCTCCATCGAGTTCCAACGAGGAACTCGATGACCTCCTGGAAGCTCTGCACAAGCTTTTAGTGAGCTGAGCTCCATAGATGACTATATGGGCATCGATGGAGTTACAGAGGAGAGGAGTGAGGGGCGAGTTAGAAGGGAGAGGGGCGAGTGGAGACTAATAATTCATTAATAATTAATTAAATATTTAGGAATTAACTTAAAGATATTTTTGTGATTACTATATTTGAGTGCCCCATAAATTAATTAGTTGAGAGTTTGATGCACTTTTTTATAAATATTAAAAATTATGTTACTTTTTTTTTCAATTATTTTATACGAATGCACCAAAATATAATTCTCCAAAAAAATTAAACATTTATTAAATTGAACCTACTAAGCGTAAGCTATATCTAAAATTAAATTGAATTTAGTTTTATTTAAACTAATTATCCAAACTTATTTAACTAATCTCGTCGGCCCAACCTGAGTAGACCTAACAAGATTTTGATTTTCCCAACAATTTTTCATTGTCTATTTTTGTTGGATATAGATTTTTCTCATAATCAAATAATGTTCATGGTAATGTCATTCCTCTTTATAATGATTTTTAGGTCTATGTCTATATATGTTTCACATTAACATTGAATGTGTGGTTTATCAAGAATTTAATTGTGAAATCCTCAATAAACTATTAGATCTAGTTAATCTCATTAAGCTCATTCTTGATGATCATGATGATAAGTTTAGGACTGTTGGATGACATGAAAAATTATGATATTAGAATTGAGATGGGAACCTCTTTGCTTATTTTATGTGGGTATGACTTCTACATTACGTCAATATTATGTTCATTAGTCTAACTGATCAAATAGGTCAAATAGTTGGGGGTATAGATATATATATTTTGGGCATCATAATATTACCATTAGAGATGGCACAAGGGTTCCCACCTCAAATTAGTTCCACCTATGTAATCAATTTCCACTCCTCGTACATAATAATATTCTCCACATTAGAATGAAAAATGTTCTTCATACCATAAAAATAGATAACATACTTTACCACTTGTATACACCATGATAGAGTTTCATCTATCACGAAGATATAATTTATATTTCTTAACCTATTTTCACTTTTAATAATGTCTTTATTGAAGTTGCCTTCTTTATTTTATGTGAAACATCTTCACATGGGAGCACATCTTATTTATGGGCATGCTAAAGTTGGTGTATACAAGTGGAAAAGTATGCTTGCTTCCTCTCCTTTAGTTGTCTTTTCTGGTATGAAGAACATTTTGTTTGATTGGCAGCATCATCTAGCTCATCCATCTTTTTTAGTTCTTAGACTTTACTTTTTAGTCTTGATTTTAAAATTTCAAGATTCTTGTTTTTTGAGTTTCAATGTAATGCTTGTTTTTGCAATACAAGTGACAAGTTACCATATTTATCATCAACTTTTTCATCTTTTCCAACCCCAGATACCATTTCTTCTAATGTGTGCGCATCTCTGGGTTATATTTATGATGATTTCAAATATTAAGTTATTTTTTATGAATATTTTTTTTTTTCACTTTCAACCCTAACATAAACTATTTTAGAAACAAAATTTTTACTTCTATTTGGTTCGTGATAGTAGATCTAAAGCTCTCACTTCTAGTCTTACTCACCATGATACTACTCATTTAACACCTATCCATATACTCTCGAACATAATGGCTACTTCAAATGTCCAACATCATCATCGACATATTGTTAAAACCAATGTCTCTCCTCACATATTTATATGCATCTCTTATTTTTGCAGCCATGCTTTTTCTATTAATACATATCTCATTAATTGAATGTCTACCCCCATTCTCAATCTTCTATCATTATAGGTTTTTTTTTTTCTTTAATTCTAATTGTTCCATACTCTATCTCTTTGGTTGCTTGTGCTATCCTTAGCATTGTTTATATTATGATCAAACACTTCAACTTATTTAGATGCTTGCTTCTTTTTCCATAGTTTTCTTTTCCAAAGTGTCTATCTTAGTCTAGATCCTACTATCTTCTATCACTAGATTTTCTTTTTTTTTTCCACAAATTCCAATTATTCCATATTGTGTCTATTGTTGTTTGTGTTATTCTTAGCTTTTGTCATATTATGATTATATATTTTTTCTCATTTACATGCCCATGCCTTTTCCGTCACTCAACTACTCATAGTCTATATCTTCATCTAGATCCTTCTATCATAGCAATACTTTTCTAATTGTCAAACTAGTGGAAGCCAAAATCATATATGATTTAGAACACACAATTTAATTGCTAAACTAACATAACAAGTCAGATCATACCTTGTGAAGTTGTAGAGCGGTAAGCACACAATATGTGCAAATTTTCCAAACTATTCTTGGGGTGGTGGAGTAGCATGTAGGAATTTGAATCACTAATAAAGTGATTTCTATTCTCTGGTTATTCTTTCTTGGTTAACTATGCTAGAGTTTTACTATATCATTCTATTTACACACTACAAACCTTAGAAAACCTAGTAGTCATTTGATCCTTCACACGTTAGGACTCAAGCCCTTGTGTGTACATCTTTAGTGTCTTACTCATTTTGGGCTTGCTTGTATAGCAAAAACTCAACAATCTCGCACTTGCTATATAAAACACGTCTTTATTCTTTCTTGCAAACTATGATATCAAGATCCACCACTTATCTTGACCAAGTTTGGGGATCCTATATTTATTATTATTATTGTTATTATTATTATTATTATTTATTATTATTCAAGGATCCTTATAATTGCAAAGAAATTATCTAATCTTATTATATTTCACTAATAGCCCATAATTGAACTTTAAATTAAATAATATTAAATATTAATATTATTTTTTATTAATCAATTAAGTATTTATTCTCTTGATTTATTGGTTTTTCTAATTGATCAAATGTATTAGCCAGCAACTTCATAACATCTAAGCACTGAACCATATCAAAAGGATATTTCATACAAATTTCATATTATTTTTTTCATACATACTAGCAATTAAATGAACGTGCTCCCATATTATCAAATATTGGTCATTTAAATAGACCCCACTTATTGACAACTCAAAGAACAATAATCATTTAAATACCTACCCATAATGAACTCATGATTGAAAGAATTATAATAAAACATGACTTGAAATTTATTTCCTTTTATAGAAATGTAACTTTAAATAAATCTCATTTTGATACTATCAATAAAAGCTTAATTTGCACCAGTATTTTATTACAACCAAGATAAATTATTTCATAAAATATTGTAGCCTAATTAAAGCACTCAACTTTATTTAATAACTATGATATTATTCATTAATTATGAGAAAATATGATCATCTCTTATGAATGTATCCATATGATCATCTCTTATGAATGTATCCATATGATCAAATACTCTACAATTAATCTGGACTTTATACGAAAATAAAAGTGTGCATAATAATATGAAGAATATCTCATATTGTATTAAAAAAATAAGTTTAGAAAACATAATAGCATCTAACTTGTTCCAAAAACATAAATAAACTCCCACATGCCCTAAAACAAGTTTGGTAAACTTGTATTACCCATACAATCTTCATGTTTCTCACAAACTCGAATCAGCAGTGTCTATAAATGGGCCTACTAAAATTTTCTCATGTGATATTTTAGTAATCATTGTATCTCCACTCTTGATGATATCTTGAATCAAATGATACTTTCTCTCTATGTGTTTATATTCCTTTTGATACCTTGGTTCCTTGGAGTGTGCTACAACCCCACTTTTTCATATTCAAAAGTAATGAGCCAATCTACAATTGGTATCACTTGAAGATCTAAAAGAAACTTTTTTTAGCCATACTACTTCTTTTGCTACTTCAGAAGCAGCTACATACTTAGCTTTAGTTGTGAAGTTAGCAACATCAGTTTGTTTGACACTCCAACTATTAGCTCCTCCATTTAGGGTAAATACATATCATGCATTTGATTTTCTTGAATCAATGTTTAGTTGGAAATATGAGTCTATATAGCCAACATTTTATAGACTCTCACTAGAATATACCATCATGCAATCTCTCATTCTTCATAGATACTTGAGAATATGCTTCACTACATGACATACATGAGACTACTTACTAGTGATTTCTCCAAAATCATATTGATACCAACTAACTATTCCCACTACAAAGCAGATTTTCAACCTAATACATAACATGAAATGCATAAGAATACTTACTATCTAAGAAAAAGGTATCCAACTAATATATTCTTTCTTCTTAGAAGTTTCTGGTGATTTCTTCTTAGTAAGATCAATTACATGCTTGAAGGGTAAAGTTTTCCTCTTAGTATTTTCTATGTTGAACCAAGCTAGAATTTTATCTATATATAAAGCTTGAGATAGTGGTGACTCTTTGTTCTTTAGGTCTCAAAGAAGTATGATTCAAAGAATATAGTTGGCTTCTCCAAAATATATCATATCAATTTGCTTTTGTAACCATCCTTCACATTTGATAATATCTTTACTTCATTTTTGATTAGTAAAATGTCATATATATATATATATATAAGGGACTAGGAAAACTATTTTTGTAACTTGGATGCTTTTGTAGACACAAGGTTCATCAAAAAGTTTCTCAAAACTACATAAAGTTGTCAAACCCATTGTTCCATGTTCTTGATACTTGCTTTAGTCCATAAATGGACATTTACAACTTGCATATCATGTGTTCTTACTCTTTAGCTATGAACCCTTATGGTTACTACATGTATATGTCTTCTTTTGAATTTCCATTCAAAAAATCTATTTTCACATCCACTTATCAAATCTCATAATCAAGACTCATAGCTACATCTAAAAAAATCCAGATGAAATTAGGCATGACTAATGGCGAAAAAGTTACTTCATAATCTATCCCCTCTTTTTTGGTATAACCTTTTGGGTGAATTATGTCTTGGGGTCTTGGGAACCCAAATAATTAACCTTAAGGCCTCATAACACTTATATTTGACTTTAAGGATATAAACATTTCCAGGACAAAAATGCCCTTAATGATTCCACATCAGCAGCTGATGTGGAACTACCGAATTCATTAATTAAAAAGGATTTTTTGCTGTGTTTTTCCAGCAATCAAAAACTGAACCTCTTTCTCTTTCTCTTTCTCGTTCTCTTCAAAACCTCTTTCTCTATTCTTCTCTTTGCTCTAGTTTTTCCACCGAAGAAATCAGAGCCATGGCGGGGATGCCCAAGCCCAAGCCGAAAATATCACCGGTCTTTGTAGAAACAGTGGAGGAGATCACAAGAATCTTCAGATCATTACCACCTAGACCCTAATTTGAGGATGTTGAAGCGGCCATGTCTGTAATCAGAACCGTCGACAGTGAAGAACATAAGAGGCTGGAGGATGTGGAAATGGGAGAAGTCTCCGCCGAAGTCCCGTCGGAGCTCTTCTCTGTTCTGAATGAGGTGAAGAAGACGATGGTGATGTTTCAAAGATGATACCATTTCTGGGTATTCAGAAAAGAAAAACCAGATAGGTTGGCATGAATTATTTGGGTTCCCAAACGAGAAAAGAGAGAAGATGGAAGACTTTTCTCTCTTTCTTAATAAATGTAACATTTATTATTTTCCACATCATCAGGGGTAAATGAGGTATTACAAAAATATTATATCCTTAACATTAATTTTTGTTTGTTTCATACTTTTGAGGTCAAATATAGGTCTTATGAGGCCTTAAGGTTAATTATTTGGGTTCCCAAGACCCCAAGACATAATTCTCCCCAACCTTTTCCCACCAATCTAGCTTTAAAGGTTTCTATCTTCCCACATGATCATCTTTTTCTTTTATAGGTCTACTTACACCCTATAAGTTTTATTTCTTTGGAGGCCTGTACAAGAGACCATACTAAGTTGGAATACATAGACTCCATCTTTTGAGCCACGGCTTTGAGTCACTCATGTGCATCAACGTTCTCTAGTGCTACTTTGTATTAACGAAATCCTACTTATAGTATATAGTTTATTTTGTTATCTATTTTCTTAACCCTCTATTTTGTTTCTCATTTTATTTATAGGCATATGTACTAATATGTTATATTTGAGAGATTTGATACATGCCATTGGGACTATAACAAGAGTCTCATTGTCTGGTCAGTGGGCTGATAAATTTTTTGGAGCATGACCCAGTCTACCATGAAGATCCAACCCATTCTTTTTTATGTAGAACCCTAATTAATATTATATATATATATATATATATATATATAGTATCTTTAAACATGATTATTTGCTCTATTTTTATTCTCTCTCAATTCTATACTAAGACATTTAGAGTTAATAAATCTGTAAGTGCTATGTATTTTTTTCTGATGGATATAGCTTGTCGTATTGAATGACTAGTGATCCAAGTTAAAATTGGTGTTGTTGTGGTTATGTTATGTTCTGTACAATCCATTGAAGTTATGTTTTAGCATAATCACTTACATACATGCATAAAAAATCTAACAATTGGTATTATAGGATTTAAATATGTTATAGTTTCTATTATGTTGATGAATTTCTGGTTTTATTGCAAATATTTAAATTTTAATTTAACAATCTATGAATTTTGTTGAAATGTTTAGAACATTGAACACCACTATTAAGATATTCAATGGTAGGAATAGTTTTAGTATGTGGCAAATAAAGATGTGAGAATATCTAAAGAACTTTGAGATATATGTAGCACTCTAAATGATGATTGTGATGTTGCTGGTGCTGCTATTGTTGGGATAACAGAGGGTGAGACACTAAGGCATGAAGATAAGGCTAACTCTACAATTTCTTTGAGCCTAGATGATAAGGTGATAGTTGAGTTAGCAGATGAGAAACTATTGTAGGCTTGTGGCTCAAGCTAGAGTCATTGTATATGAAAAAGTCACTCACAAATAAGCTTCTATTAAAAAGGAGACTCTTCATTCTAGGGATGTAGGAATGGACTCCATTAAAGAAACACTTGGATGATTTGAACAATATATTTATGGACTTGAAGTATGTAGATGTCAAGGTAGAAGATGAGGATGTTGTACTTCTACTAGTGGCCTCTCTCCTAGTTTCATATGAAAACATTGTGTAATCATTAATAATGGGAAAATATGAAATTACTCTATAAAATATTTGGTCTACTCTACACTCCAAAAAGATAAAGTAGAAAAAACTATTGAATAGCCTAAGTAGTAGGCTACTAGATTGGTGGTAATGAATAGAAGGCCCCAACCCACCCTACCCAAGAAAAAGGGGAACAAATTTCAGTAAAGGTGCAAGGAGGGTGACACCTATCACTAATCACTATTGCAAATAGAAAGGGCACTAGAAAACTGAATGACCAAGGAAGAAGATGAGACCTAATCAACCAAGTCAGCCTGTTCCCCCATCTCATGTGACTGTAGCATGTGATGTCATGGATGAAGATGACTTCATGTTGGCTACCTTTGTTACTGTTGCAAAGTCTAACTCCTGGATCCTAGATAGTGATGCTTTCTTTCATATCAGTATACATTTGGAATGTTTTAGTTCATACAATATGAAGGAAGCTAGTCATATTGTTGTGGGAAACATCCAACCATTTAAAGTTAGAGTTAGGATAATTAGGCTGAGGACATATTATGGCTAGATCATCTCCCCATTAGATATAAGACATATTCTAGAAATGACTTTGAATCTGATCTCACATGGTGTTCTAGATGATCAATGATGTATATTTAGTGTCCAAGAGGGAATACTAAATATTCATTGAGGAGAAGACATCATACTAAAAGGGCAAAAGAGTGGAATACTATACAAACTGATGGGTTCCACATTAATAGTGACTACTACTGTCACATTCAAATAGTTTACATCTGAAGTTGAAGTTGATCTTACCATATTATGACATATATGGCTCACACATAGGGGTGAGAAAAGTATGAAAATCTTTTTTTTATTTTTAATTTTCTTGTTGGTCATAAAATTAGTAAACTAGATTTCTATGATCATTGTGTTTTTAGTAAGAAACATAAAACTAATTTAGTAAAACTATACATTACACAAAAGACACTTTAGACTATATCCATGCTGATTGTTTGGGCCCTTCAAGGGTCCTATTTTTTGGTGGTTCCCAATTCTATTTATTTCTAGCAGATGATTACTCTAGGATGCCCTGGGTATTTATGATGAAACATAAATCTAAATTTTTTGGAAAGTTTAAGCAGTGGGCTAGCTTAGTAAAAAACCAAATACTTAAGAAGGTTAAATTGCTACAAACAGACAATGGTCTAGAATCGTGTTCATCTAAATTTGAGTAATTCTACAAGGACAAATATATAGCTAGACATAAAACTATTAGGAACACTCAGCAAAATATTATTGTTGAAAGAATAAACCAAACTCTTTTGGAGAGAACTAGATATATGCCCCCTCAATCAGGCTTAGTCAAAGAGTTTTGGGTTGAAGTTGTTAATATAGTATGCCATTTGATATATAGATCACCACATAGTGGAATTGCTTTTAAAATTCTATTTGAGGTATGATCTAGTAAACCAACAGGGTATTCCAGTCTAAAAGTATTCAACTGTGGTGCCTATTATTTTGTAAATGATAGTAAACTTGAACAATGAGAAAGAAAATGAATATTTTTATGATATGGTGGAGTCTAGAAATTCTATATCTATTCACCATCTGAAAGAGGACTGATCCTTTTTAGGGGTGTTTCCTTTGATAAAAATATCATTCTAAAATAAGTACCCAGTCCTATCCAATCATCTGAAGTTCACCAATCTAAACTTAAGGTGGAGCCAAAATCTAATTTTGTGGCTATAGGAATAATGTCTAAATTTTTCTCTATATAATCAACAACTAATCATGAATATGATCTTGAGTCTATTTTTGAACCCAATCCTAAACCTACATTTGAAGTTCCTATTCCATATAGTATTGCTAGGGATAAACCTAGGAGAAAAAATGTAGGTCCTCCTATGACATTCAACCTTGATAAATTTGTAGGGTTTGCCCTACAAGTTGCTGAAAAAATTGATATTCATGAACCATCCTCCTTCATGGATGCTATAAAATATCATGAATCTTGAATCATGGTTAGTTGCCATGAATGAAGAGATTAAATCTCTTCATAAAAATGGTACATGGGTTATTGTACCTAAACTAAAGGGGAGAAAGATAATTTCTTACAAATGGGTTCAAATGAAGAAAAAAGATTCCTCAGTTGTTGGTGGTATAAAATTCAAAGCACATATATTTACAAGTGGGTATAGTCAAAAAGAGGGTGTTGATTATAGTGCGATATTTTCTTTCGTAATCAGACATACCTCAATCAGGATGCTTCTAATATTAGTGGCACATCAGGATCTTAAACTTTAGCAACTATATATTGCTTTCCTTTATAAAGATTTAGATGAAGAAATTCACATGAGCCATCCTAAGGGTTTTGAGGTTCAATTAAAGAAACCAATTTGTGCAAGCTTCTGAAGTCCTTCTGTGGACTTAAATACTCTTCTTGTCTGTGATACAAGAAATTTGACTATTTCATGATTAGTCATGAATATAATAGATGTGACATTGATTATTTTGTTTATTTTAGAAGGCTAAAGGATGAGCTATATATATACTTACTAGTGTATGTAGATGATATGCTTATCGTTGCTATAAATAAATCTGACATTCATGAACTAAAGAACCTCATCAATTTTGAATATAATATGAAAAATCTAGGAGGGGTAAAAAAATTCTAGACATAGAAATATTTAGAGATAGAACTAAAAAAATTGTTTCTATCATAGAAACTATATATTCAAAGAATTCTATCTAGATTTAGAATGACTTCTTATAAGCCTTTGTCCATGCCATATGCTTCTAACCTCCATCTATCATTAGAATTCTATCCTCAATCTGAACATGATAATGAACAAATATCTAAAGTTCCTTATTCTAGTGCTGTCGGAAGCCTTATATATCTCATGGTGTGCACTCGATCTGATATTGTTCATGCAATGAGCATAGTGATCAGGTTTATGATAAATCCTAGTCAAGAGCACTGAAAATTATAAAAAGGATACTTAGGTACCTCAAGGGGACATCCAATGTAGGTTTGATATTTGGTAATGAATCTAAACACATGCTAGCTAGATATTTTGATTCTGACTATGTAGGATATGTTGAAAGTAGATAGCCTATGACTAGCTATGTCTTCATTGTATGTAGCTCTATAATTAGCTGGAAAGCTACTCTTTAATCTTTTATCATTCTATCCTCCACTAAAGCATAATATATGGCTCTAACTAAAGCTGCATAGGAAAAAATCTGGATGAAGGGTTTTCTCAAGGAACTTTTTCTTTACCATGAGGTTTCAATAGTGCTTTATGACAACCTCAATGTTATTTTTTTAGCAAAAGACCATGTATACCATGAAAGGATAAAGCACATTGATGTGCAGTATCATTTCATTCAATTTGAGAATTGGGTGCAAGTAAAGAAAATTAAAACTTCTGATAATCTAGCTATCATATTTATCAAACCCATCATTCTAAAAAAGTGAAGACACTATCTTGACTTATTGGACATATCAATCAACTGTAGTCCTATTAGGACTAATTATTTATAGAAAGTATGTCTCTCTATATGTATACAAAACAACTTAAGGTGGAGATTGTAGTATATAATTTATTTTGTTATCTATTTTCTTAACTCTCTATTTTGTTTCTTTATTTTATTTATAGGTGTAGGTACTAATATGTTATATTTGAGAGATCAGATATGTGGCATTGTGACAATAATGGGGGTCCTATTGCGTGGTCAGTGGGGCAAAATTTTTTTTTGGAGCATGACCCAGTCCTATATGAAAATCTGACCCATTCTATTTTATGTAGAATCCAAATTATTATATTTATATATATATATATTTGTGTGTGTGTGTGTGTTGTATCTGTAATCATGATTGTGTGCTTTGTTCTTCTTCTTTTCTCTCAATTATGTACAAAAATATTTAGGGTAAATAAATCTTTAAGCACTATACACTTTTTTCTAGTGGACGTAGCTAGTCATATAGAATGACTAGTGAACCATGTTACAATTGATGTCTGTTATAGTTATGTTATGTTCTACACAATCCATTGATGTTATGTTTTACCATAATTATTTATATACATAGATAGAAATTAAAACACTATTAATAAACATAGCTTAGTACAATTTGCTCAACAAAAGATATCTCAATGGCATGCATGTCAATTACCCACCATGCCAAAGTTCCTTTGGTTGTTGTAGATCTATAATTAGATCATCTTGATCATTTTGGATTTGATTTTCTGATTCCACTTGTATATCAACTTGTTATTTTACTAAAAATAACATGGTTCCACTCGTGCTTGTTCACCTTTCAGTATATTTTTATTTTTCCTTCTTTTAACATGCACTAAAAATAATGGAATAATATGTCCAAATTTAGTTGGTTTTGGTTTTTCTTGAGCTGAGTCAAGCTCCTCAAGAATTATTATACTTTTGGGCTTGAAATTATTTATACATTCTTCCTCTAAGATTTTGACATTAGTGCTCACTATAACTTTTTTCTTTGAGGAACTATAAAAAAGTTCACCTCCTATTCCTTTAGGGTATCCATTAAATACGCATACTTCAGTATGAGATTCCTACTTATATGGTTCCTTTCTTAAGACATGCACTAGAGTACCCCACATACAAATATGCTTTAAAGTAAGCATGCGGCAATTCCACAATTTAGTGGGTGTCTTAGAAACTAACTTAGAATGAACCATGTTTAATAAATATGTAGAGGTCTCTAAGGCCTATCCCCAAAATGTTGTAGATAAAGATGAATAATTTATCATCGATCTCACCATTTTTAGAAGGGTTCTATTTCTCCTCTCTACAACTCTACTCTACTAGGTGTTTTAGGGGATGACAATTGTGAAACTATCCACTCTTTGAGTTAAGTAAAACTTAGCTTTCTAGATAGGTATTCTTTGCCTTAGTTAGATTAAAATTATTTAATATGAATACCTAATTTCTTTTCCACCTCAATCTTATATTCACAAAATTTATCAAAAAATTCTATATTTTGGCTTATTAGGTAACATAACCATATCTTGAGTAGTCACCTATAATGTGATGAAATACTCATATCCACCGTGGGTTTGAACACTCTTTGGTCTGCATAGATTAGTATGCACCAATTCTAGCAATTTAGTTGGATGATGTCCTTTGGCCTTGAATGACCTTTTCTCTTCTCATATTACCTTCGAAACATGATTCACATATTGATATAAGTTAAATTGCTAGGAAACTTAAAATCTCATTTTCACCAAATCATGTATATTCTATTAGAATTAAAATGACCTAATTGCAAATCCCAAATATAAATTTCATTTGAAATTTTCCTTTTCTTGGCAAGGTTATTATGCTCATTCTCAATAATTTCAATGACATTTATATCACAAGACAAGAGACTTAAATTGAAGAATTAAATTGAAGAATTATTCATACGGCTCATTCTCAATAACTTCAAAAATAAATTTCAATGACATTTATTATGCTCATTCTCAATAACTTCAAAAATAAAGCTTATTCATACGGCCATCTTCTTATTGAAATTGAAGAATTAAATTGTAACGTAAATTTATGGTCAACTAAACAACTAACTAAAACTAAATTCCTTTTAAAACTTAGAACAAATAAACAATCTGCTAAATATAAAGTCCTATTATTATCAAAAAAAAAACAACCAATTCTATGACCTTTACAAAGATTAGCTCCTCATTCCCAAGTTTCCAGTATCTTTGTCCTTGTACAATAAGCATGTTATGTTTGAACCACTACAAAGAGTTATCAATATGATTAGTGGCTCCTAATCCAATAATTCATTTATCATTAAAATTCTTCACTAAACAAGCCTCAATGACAAGTAAATCACTCATACCTAGCCTTTTGGTGGCCTTTGGGTAATTTTGTTTTCAATATCCTTTCTATCTATACTTGAAGCCATTGCCTTTGGGTTTAATAGAATCCTCCATAAAATTTATATTGCTTTACTATTTGAGATATTGTTCAGCACTTTAAAGCTCATTCATTAATTGATCTATAGTTAGATCCATCTTATGCATATTGTAATTTACTTTGAATTGATTGAATTGTTTAGGCAATGATTGCAATATGTGATCTATCTTCATCTGATCTCATTTTGAAAATTTTCTCTCATCATCACTTCTACCCGACTGTTATGTGAAATCATTGCCAAACATTGACCCTTCACAAGCTCACCAATCATATGTGTTCTAATCAAATCAATAATTATAGCTTATCTTTTAGAAGTACTTTTTATAAAAATCCATTTGAGAGTCTGATACATTTCTACTCCATTGCAGAAAGTTGTTATTTGCTACTTGAAATGACCCATAACACTGACAAGAATATAACACTGAAGTGAATTATTTTTATTTTTCCAATTCATAGATTCTATTTTTTTATATCATTAGCATTATCTTTCGGCAAACCTAGTTTAGCAGTATCTAGGATAAACATAATTTTCTCATAATCTAGAACAAAGTATAAGTTTTTCCTAGTTTTCAAAGTTATTTCAAACCAATGGTTTTTGATTCAAAATCATAGTTAGAGGATTTAAATATTCTATCTGCCATATATATATATGTATATGTATATGTATTTATATATATACATATATATGTATATGTATATGTATATGTATATATATATATATATATATGCACACTAATATTAACACTTATATCATAAAATAAATATTTATTTAGTAAATCTCAAAAAATAGTTTATTTAATATTTATTGTAAAAATAATTTAGTTTCCATAACAAATAATCATGGTGAACAAGTTATTTATAACAAACTAAACTTGATCATGAAATGAACAAGTTATTTATACCCAAAATATTATTATGAGAGCTTTAGTGGAGGTTAATAAAATTATCACGATTTTTAAAAATTAACATTTGTTTAATTTTCAAAATTTAATATCTAAGAATTGCTGATTGTGAACCGGTCAATCTAACAAAAATTTTAATTTTATTTAGGTCCAATCCAATTAAACCCAATCATGATTATCTAACAGGATTCACATGGTCATTCTATTATTTGGACCCACACTAATTAAGAGATTTTCCATAAATGTATTTATTTATATTTTTTTAAAAAAAATTAAAATGTAATTATGAACATGTATGTCATAGACTCAATAAAATATGATATCACCTAGTCTATATGACATGTAATCACAAATAAACATGTTAACAAATGTAATTTAAACCATTCATGAATTAACCAAAATAATAAATTTGTTAACTAAAACCCTAATCCAAAACCTAAAGACTCAAAATGAAGGCCTATCAGTTTGTGGCCATTGTTTAGGTGCCGACACCATAACTGAGCCACGCATCAAAGCACAACATCGGGAGGAGGAACAGGAAGTTTGCAAAAATAAAAACATTTCTCACCAGAGTTTCCACACTCCTCATGTGTTGACTGAAAGTCGATGCTTGATCCCCATGTCCATCTAGTCGCTTATAGCGGTGCATGAGGTGAGATGCATCCATCATTCTTTTGTCTTGAAATTTTGTAACACTTTGTCTCTTCTTCATGGTTCAAACCCCAATAATTATTTTGAACTTAGATAGCTATAGGAGTTTTGTATGGAAATAATTTTTTTTAAATAAAAAATTCGAATTAAAATGCTGGTTTGAAAAATATAACCAAACTAGTGCGTCTGGAAATAGGGTGTCAATGGTCATCATTATGAACGACATCTTTTAGTTTAAATCAAAAGCTAGCATTCACAATGTTGACTATTAAAACCAACATTTTAATTATTTTCAAATGCTGGCAGTGTTTTGCTGGGGCCACTATTTTCGACCTTCCCTATTGAGAACAGGATCACACAGGTGACATCAAAAGCACTGGAGCGCCATCTGGATTGTTCGCTAAATCTTCCATTTGTGAAAAAAATTTCAGATTTCCATCTATTATTATTTTTGTCCAAGTTCTTAGATCTCACTTCTAACGTTCATGCATTAGCCCACTGCGTACATGAACATGCAGCAATTCCTAAAGGATATACTAGTTGCTGATCGAGGCAATCGCCAACCCATTTTGATATTGTGAACTCTATTTTTGAGAAGCATCTTTTTGGCTACATTTCAAAGGAATTTACACTTTATAATAATTATATCAATGCTTGTTCTAATTTATATTTTTATTGTCTGATGCATATTTTGAAGGGAAATGCAACATGGGATGAAATAATGATTTTTTTTTCCAAAAAAAATGAATAGGGGGTCATGTTTGGTCGCTGTTGTAGTATACAAGTTAAATGACGATAGATATTTGCTTGGCCATGTGAAATCTTTATGATCAACATTGGTCACTACTATTTTAGTTGTCTTGCTTGAGCTGAACCTTCAACATCTTTCCATTTAATTGGTCGTCATTCATTTTGCTTATAGCAGCTTCTGCTGCATCTGTCGAATCATAACTCACAAATCCTGCAAAAAAAAAGATTAATTTGGCAACAACTAGAAATGATAAGAGGGGTGAGCATGAAAAATGGATACCAAAATATTTGCTAAGGCCCGTTGTTTTATCAATGAAGACTTTGGCACTCAACATGTTGCCGAATGGTTGAAAGGCCTAGGAGAGCTCTTGGTCACCAAGTTCTTGGGGTAAATGGTATATAAACAAATTAGCACCCAGATGTCCTTTGTTCAATCAAAATGTTTAGTAGTTAACAGGTATGAATTGTGAAGAACATAGAAACAGAAAATTGAGCTTCAGAGTCCATGAGTGGAATCTTTGAGCTGGCTCCCACGAGGTCTCATGCAAGAGGATGCTCCAAAATTAGGGCCAACTTGTGGTGGCGGTGGATCACCAGAGGAATAACCAAAACAAAACCCATTAATAATTTTCGAAAGAATTAGCTAAAAGTGGGTGATTTGTCAGTTGTACAGTAGGTGTGGTAGAAAAGCATGCCGGAGGCATGGCACGAGAAGGAATAAGTAGAACATGACACATAGTTTTCTACGCAAACGCTAGGACCCACATCATGGCTAACATTTCAATAGCCATCATTCACAATGCTGACATTTGAAAATTTTAAAATACAATAGCCGACGTTGTGAATGCCGGCTTTTCACATTGATGATCATTACCACCTTGTTTCTAGACACACTAGTTTTGTTATATTTTTCAAACCAGTAGTTTAATTCGGATTTTTTATTAAAAAATGATTAATATTTTACAAAACTCTAGCTATAGCCTATGTCACATGTCAAATAGAAATTTTACCACGCTTTGGGTATTTCTCTTATTTTCCACATTAGTTTTCAAAAAATATTTTAAAAATTAATCTAATACCCTAATTAAAGAGTTTACAAGAATTATAAAAAATTACAAGAAAATTAAATTAAAGAGGAAACCTAATCTTATGAATAGCTTCCTTGTTACAGAATGATTAAAATACACACAACTCTATCATTGATTAAAGGACAAACCAAAATTATTAGATTATCATTTATAAATAATAATTATATTAAACATGAAAAGATGTGAATTTAAAAATATAGAAAAGCTAAGTACTATATTGCTAATTAAACATCAAAATACATATAATTATTTAGATCAAATTGTATATATAATCACAAGATCCTTCAATACTAATTGATGGTCTGGACAATGGAAGACATGATAATTTGTAATTTAGAATACATAATTTAATTCCTAGACTAACATAACTAGCCAAAGTGTACATTGTGAACGTGTAGAAAGGTATGCACACAAGATCCATAAATCTTCCAAGCTATTCTCATGGTGATGTAGTAGTGTGTGGGTATTTGAATCACTATGAAAAAGATTTATTTTCTCTAATAAATGTAATAGCCATTTGGGTCTCCACACTTTAAGACTCAAGCCCATCCATGAACCCATTTAATGTCTTAAATCAATTTGGGCTTGCTTGTATAGCAAAAACCCAACATTTCCACTATGTATGATTTGTTGAGTCCACCCCTCCCCCTTTATCTTGATTTTATCCATCCTCAGCCTGAAACATTATCATAATGACTTTCACATGTAATTAACTTCCATTTGAATCAATCTCTATGCTATTTAAAGCTTCTCACCTTTTCCCCATAAGCCCTCGTTCATGCATTTGCCTAGTCAATTGCATGAAGCCTCACGATTGGTCAATTGCTTGAAGCCTCACGATTGGTCAATTGCTTGGATAGTTCTGATCGACAAGTGCCTACTACTCCAAAAGTTGAAACTCCTCGACTCGACCTTAATTGGGTGACAAACCTCAACTTTTGGTCGATCAAAACCCTTCCATTAGTCAACATTAACCTTCCAACATTATCTAAACATTGGATAACCCCCATCCATTGGAATCATTATCCAAGCATCAAGCCATGTCCCAATAGTTCATTGTGTTGGTTCAAAATGATACTTCGCCCTTAGTTGCATCTATTCCATATCGGATCTTACTCATTATAAATGTATTTTTTGTATCAAGTAAAAGTTAGATGTAAATAAAAATTATTAAAATTAGTATATAATGAAATTTATAAATTTAATCATATTATAAATTCAAAATAAATTGTTTTTTATAAATTATAAAAATATATAAAAATTCAAAAAATAATAAAAACTAAAATATAATGTTTATAAAACAACTTGAATTAAACAAATAAGAGGGTAAATACTCAGCATAAACAATTTTTAAATAAGTTTAATATTCTGGTTGTAAAATTTTCAAAAAAATAATATATAAATAAAAAATACATTATATGATTTGAAAACTCTTATTTTGCAAAATAATTGAAGATTCGTCTTTATATAAATTATAATTTTTTTTAATTTTGTAATTTTTAAAATTTATAGTTACATATATACCTTTATTTAATTTAAAAACATCACTTTGGTATTATTGGAATTATTGTAACATTAGTGTTACAAATTACAATTTTATAATATTTTATTTGTATCTTTTTAAAAATTCAAACATGATAATTGGTATCTTATGTGGGTCTCTTGAGATTGATGTTCAATGACATTTGAAGGTTAAGATATAATTTCATAACTGCTGTTACAAAATATTCACATTCTAATGATTTTGATTTTTTTTTATTGCTACAATTTTAGTTGTTGGGGGAATTGTGTTTTGGTGCATTCCCCACAAAATAATTGAAAAATACATCCAAAAATTAATATTTGAAAATAAGTGCACAAAACTCTCAGCAATTGAATTTTGGTACTCAAACATATTAATCCTAAATTATCTTTTATTATTTTGAACTTTTCCTCTCCACTCGCCTCACCCCCGTGAAATACACCCCTCACCCCCGTGAAATACACCCCTCACCCTCTCCCCGCGCACCTCGCCCTCTCCCTGCGCATCCCTCCCCTATCCTCTCTCCCCTCTCCTCTCTCCCCTCTCCCCTCTCCACTCTCCCCTCTCCCATATTCTTTTTCCCCTAGGCTCCACTGGTCCCTCTCCCTCTCTCCTCGCCCTCGCCCCTCTCTAGGGAGCTCATGGAGCTCCATCAAGCTTCACGATCAAGTTGAGCTCGCGAGCTCCATGGAGAGGAGAGAGGGGCAATGGGGCAAGGGCAAATGGAAAAAATAGGGGAGAGGGTATAGGAGAGAGGAGAGAGGGGCATGGGGAGAGGGTGAGGGTTGTGTTTAATGGAGGAGAGGTGAGTGGAGAGCGGGATTTAAAAATAATTAAGGATAAGCTAAGATTAAAATGTTTGTGCAACAAAATTCAATTTAGTAAGAGTTTGATGCATTTTTAGGAGAGGTGAGGGTTGTGTTTAAGAGTTTGATGCATTTTTTTTCAAATATTTATTTTTAGGTTAGTTCTTTCAATTATTTTGTGGGGAGTACACCAAAACACAATTCCACCTTAGTTGTTTATAATTGTAATGATGTTGATATTGATTGCGTACTTGCAAATTGTTGTAATATCATTGCAAGATCAATATTGTAATCAAATTGCCAATTTAACCAAAATATTGGTCACCTTTTAAAAAACCCACTCATTTTCAATTGTTCATCTAGTTTCATGTGTATGTTATCCCAATTTGGTTGACATTAAGCAATTTAATACCTTCGAGATAATTTTTTTGTAGATGATTAGTTTGTCATTCAATGTTTTCCACGATCAATGGAAATTTTGTAATGAATAATTTAAATGCTTGTTAATGTTTCGATAATTCAAAACATTTAAGCTAGTTTCACACTTTACTTCACAAAATTTATGTTTTGGGTCACTATTCAAAAAATATTTACTAAAAAATCTCCAAATTCCAAAACCATAGTTTCCTAATGTGAAAATCATATTTTTTTTTTCAAAAAAATATAGATGATTTGTTTATGTTTTGGGGTATGAATGATAAACTTTATATAGTCGAAAACACATAAGAGATCATATGAAATAACTTTCATGATCAAGATTTTATTGGGAATATCTCCATCTAGAATAGTAATAGAGCACGAGTAAATTACATCAATAGTCACATGCAAAACTTCTCCCTAATATTTACATGGTGTAATAATTGGAAGAGAAATGGCATAATATGGGCAAACTTGACCGGGTGTTATGCAATGCAAAGTGGCTAAATGTTGTGGAATCCACAGTAGTGAGGCATTTGAATAGAACTTGCTCAGACCACAACCCCTTGCTTCTAACTTTTCAGAACAATTTAAAAAAAAGAATACCATTTTAAATTTCAAAATATGTGGGAATTGCATGCGGATTTTGATAATGTAGTTATAAATGCATGGGCTGAATCGTTTCTAGGAAATCCAGCTCAAGTTTTAGCAATTAAGTTGAGAAGGTTAAAAATTTGTCTAAATACATGGAACAAAAATCCTTTTGGCAATATTAACAAAAAGATTATAGAAGCTGAAATAAAAGGTGGAGGAATTGGAGCTAGAATATGAGCAGGTCCAAGGAGAGCAGTTAGATAGAACCATAACAAGAAAAAAGTAAAATTGAAACTTAGATTACATATGAAAGAAGTGTATTGGAAACAAAGAGCAAATATTAAGTGGTTGAGGAAAGTGGATAAAAATTCAAAATTCTTCCACACGGCAATAAAAATCAAGAATCAAAAACAAAAGATCAGGGGTATCAAAAATATTGAAGGGAAGTGGTCGGAAAAGGAAGTTTAAACATCATCTGAATTAAAAAAATATTTCAAAAAAATAGCTTGGTGAAAAGATAGAATGCAGAGGTAATTCTCTGTTGCAGGCTATGGAATGTAAAGTTATGGTAGAAGAGAATAGTAAATTAATAGAATTTTCAGAAGAAGAAGAAGAAATAAGGGAAGTCGTTTTTAGCATGAACAAAGATAGTGCTCCAGGTCCAGATGGATGGAATAACGGTGGTTATGGAGGTAGTCATAGTCAATAGGGGTGCCAATGAAGGTATTTGTTGCCAGTGACAATGACTATAGAGGCTATCATAGCCAATAGTCATGCTGTTGGTGGTATTCATTGTTAGTTATGATAAGTATGAAGACTACCACTGATATTAGTAGAGCTGATGACTGATGACTATATTCATTGCTAGTGATGATAATTGTGGAGGCTATCATGGCCAATAACAATGTCAGTAATAGTATTTGTTCCTGGAAACAATGATAATGGAGACTATCATAGCCAATGATGGTGGTGTAAGTACTATTTGTATCCGACGATGATATCTTTAATGGTTAACTCAATGATAGTGGAGGTTGTAACCATCAATAGTACACATGGTAGAGGTTCTATTTTGATACACTTTCCCAACCCATTACATTTAAACTGGGCAGATTTGACATAGTTTAGGGCAGAAAACCAAAGCCCTAAACTTTGTATTGTCAGGGTACCCTAAAACTATTATAGCTAGGGTGTTTAATATACAGATATACATAATGCTTAGTCACCATGTATTTGTGCCATGAATATATATATTGTGACATAAAAATATATATTTGTGCATGTAAATATAATGTGAAATTATTATATATATTTCTTGGCATATAAATAGTACAACTAGGATAATAGTTGTGTCAAAGGTGGAAAATTAGTAAAATTTTAAAATATTTAAAGCCACATATTTTAATAAAAACCCTCAATTTTAAAATATCTAAGTGGCGAGAAATTTTATTTAGAAAGAATCACATAATCTTCATCATTGGTTTGAAATTTACTTAAGTTGATTAGCATTTTGGTCTTGGCACATTTTTCATATTAGACTAACTGACTTTCAAGTACACTTAGTGCAAGCCATAATTAGGTAATTCAACATATTATTTAAAAATATCATTTCTCCATTTGAATGATTCATTTAATAAATGATTAGTTAAAATTAAATAATGATTTATATTTAACTATGAATAATAACATCCTCTTTATCTGACTCGTTACTATTATTTTTAGGACCAAATATAAGTCATTAGTTAATCTTGTTTGGCATGACTCACTACCTAGATAATAAGATTAATATGAATTACCATGTCTGAAAAATAATGAACAGTAGACATTCTCCCATCAAGGCATACTATCCAAGGAAAGTCAAACTGATGATGAATTCATTCAAGATTTGGTAGAGGAAATCTATTCTTGTGATAGAATTCAAGCTGATTAAGCTCATTGTAAATTTTTTAGGCAGCTTTAAAGAAAATATTTTTTGAACTCACTTGCCACAATTCTCAAAAAAAAAAAAACAAACTCATTGGTACTAATGATATAGATTGAAAAAAAAACCTTGACATTAACTTGACTATTGAGAAATATAAATTTGCACTCAAAGATTAATACTAGGATAAACCTTATGAAGGGTAAACTAATGAGGAAGTCAAACCTTGCGAGAAATAGGTAAAAGCTGGTGAGATAAGTCAAAGTATATATTTTGGCTTATATATCAAATATAGTCTAGCATCAACACCATTACATGGCTACTTACTATGACATGATATTTAATCTCAAAAAAATATTTGGGAATCAAACTTGTTTTGTTGGATAGAAAGTCAAGTGGGATCTGATGAATACTATATTGACAAGAAGTATCCTCACGAGTGTTTATGTTCTCAAGATGATTGGTCGTTGAAATGAACTAGATATCCTTAAAGCCAAGATTGATGTGGGTTCTTTGATTAATATTATTCTTCAATCTCTACCAGGCTTCTTTAAGAAAATTGGCCTAAACTATAATATAAACAAACTTAATTAGACTTTGGCACAATTACTTAAGGAATTGGTATTGGCTGAAAGATTAACTAAAAATTTATCTAGAATATTTGTGAATGAAAAAAATTTTCTAAACTAAAAGGAAAAAAAAAGAAATTTCAAAAATATACTCATGTTCTACTGATAGCTCCTAAGTCGAAAGTGGGAGTAACAAAAACGAAAAAAAAAAATATTTGTTTTGCAAGTAGTTAGGATACTAGAAAAAATAGTACATGGTTTATCTCAGCAAAGTGAATAATCAAGGTAAATCTCAATTTCTAATAGTCGAAATATATTTTGTGATAGCATCTACAGATACATGATGTGTAAATAAAAAAATTACTATCATGTCTATAATTCTTTATAGTTGTTCTAAAAAACCATACAACTAAATGATAAGGAAATTGATCTTCATATGGAAGACACTACAATTGTAGTTATTATTGTAGTGACATATTGCAGGTTTTAGTTTGAGAGAGATACTAATTTAATTTTTAAAATTATCTTCATGTACCTTCAATCAGAAGAAACTTGATTTCTGTTTCTAGTTTGGTTAAGGTTGAATTTTCTATTTTATTTATTAATTTTGTAACAATTTACTTGAATAAGAAGATTGTCTATTCTAGTATATTAACAAATAACATTTCTGTGATTGAAACTAATTCTGCTCTGCTACATCAATATGAGTAAAATAATAGCATCACTTTATCACATAAAATAAAATATCCTTCTAATATGAATCAGACTTATTATTGGTATTTACGCTTGGGCCATATAAATCTAAAATAGATTTTTAGATTGGTTAAAGATGGACCTTTGGGTTTATTGAAAATAGAAAGACTTCTAGCATGTGATTCCTACTCAGTGAGAAAAAAGACTAAGCAACCTTTGTGGCTAAAGGCTATAAAGCCAAAGAATCAATGGAATTGGTTCATTATGATTTATGTGGATGCATAACTACCCAAGAAAAAGGTGATTTTTAGTATTGTATTAATTTTATTGATGATTACTCAAGAGATATGTATATTTATTTGATATGCCATAAATCTGATACTTTTGAGAAATTCAAAAAGTTTAAGACATAAATAGAAAAACTTCAAAATAAATGTATCAACACACCACAATTGGATCATGGTGGCATGTATCTCTTGGGAGGACCTAGGGACTACTTATTAAATCAAGGAATTACATCTCAATTATCTACACCTAACATTCTAAAGTAGAATAGTTTGGAAGAAAGAATGAATAAGACTTTTATGGACATAGTAAGATCAATGATGAGTTATTTGTAAATGCTCGATTTCTTCTGAGGATATGCATTAGAAAGATCAATTTATATATTTAAAGTTACTAATATCTAAGTCTATACATACTACTCTAACTAAATTATGGATTAAATGTAAGCCTAGTCTAAAAGAGATGCATTTATAAGGTTGCTTAAAACATGTGCTAAAAGGGAAAAAAAATAAGTTAGAATTGAGAATAAAAGTTTGTTTCTTTATGGGATGTCTTAGAGGAATTAAAAGTAATTTGCTTTATAGTCCAAAGGATCAAAATGTCATTGTTAGTACAAATGCCTGATTCATAGAAGAGGAATGTATAATAAGCCACAAGCCCAAGAGTATGATTGTTTTGAAAGTGTTGAAAGGCGATAACCTAGTCCAAACTCCTTCAATACCAATAATACAAGAAAAAACACAATGAGGTAACATTTTAAATACCTCATTGCCTCATAGTAATTGAAAAATTATTAGTGATAGTATTAATATTGAACCTCATGAACTTGTCATTGATATGCTAGTATCACACCTAGAGGGAAATGGTTATAATAGTTTATAATGATTAGTGTCTATGCATCATGTTGCTGAAATCATACAATCACGAGGTGTGTTTTATCATAGTGGTAGAATTATTCATTAATCTACATGATATACACTTTAATAAAAATCTTATGATAGAATTCATGATGAGCTAGATACTAATCTTAATAGTTATGATCAAGCACTTAAAGATAAGGATGCAAAATATTGGTAAAAGGCTATAAAATTTGAGATGCAATCAATACACTCCAATCATTTTTGTGATCTTATGGAACAACCTGAAAAGATAAAACCCATTAAATACAAGTGTATCTATAAAAAAAGTGAGGAAGAAATGTAGTATTGAGACTTATAAGGCTAGGCTTGTTACAAAAGGTTTTACTCAAAAAGGAAAAATCAATTATGAAAAGACCTTTTTTGCCAGCAGCTATGTTGAAGTCAATCTTGATCCTCTTGTCCATTTCAACTGATTTAGAATATGAGATTCGATAGATGAATGTAAAGATTATATTTTAAAATGGACATCTTGAAAAATATATCTATATGAAGCAGCTAAATGATTTCATAAAAAATGGCCAAGAGTATATATTGTGCAAGTTGAAAAGGTCCATTTATAGACTAAAATAAGAATCTAGATCTTGAAATACTCATTTTGAATAGACCATTAAGTCTCATGGTTTTGATCAATATCAGGATGAATATTATGTACATATAAAAAAAGTAATAACATTGTAGTGTTCTTGATATTGTATATTTGTTGATATATTACTCATTGATATTGATGTGGGTTTGTTGTCATCAATTAAGATCTAGTTATCTAGTCGATTTAACATGAATGAGTTAGGAAAAACTGCTTAAATTCTTAGGATTTAGCTTTTGCAAGATCAAACACAAAGAATGTTGGACTCATCTCAAGTTGTTTACATCAATCAAATATTGACTTGATTTAGCACATAAGATTCCAAGAAAGATTTTCTTCCTTTTAGACATAGAATCTCTCTATCAAAATATTAACTCCCCAAAATACCTAATGAGATAGAGAAAGTGAAAACAATTTATTATGCAGCAGTAGTAGGAAGGCTGATGTATGCAATACTTTGTTCTAGACATGATATCTATTTTACTATAGGCAGGCTAAGTAGATCTTAATCTAACCTAGGAAAAAAATTTTAGACAATAGTAAAATACATAATCAAGTACTTAAAAAGACTAGATATTAATCAATAAAGCAGACAATCTTGTACATAGTGGGTATACGGATTTTAATTTCTAATTATATGAGGATTTGAAAAAATCTACCTTGAGTTATGTGTTTACCTTGAGAAGTAGAGCCACAAGTTGGAAATATCAAGCAATCTTATTTTATTGATTCTACCATAGAATCCAAGCATGTGGTAGCTTTATAGGCAACCAAGGAGGCTGTTTAGCTCAGAAATTTTTAATGGATCTAAGGGTCATTCTTTTTTTGAAACTATCTATCACACTGTTACTTTGATAATAATGGAGTAGTTGCTAATTCTAAGGTACTTAAAACCCAAAAGAAGGTGAAATACATCGAGCATAAATATAATCTAATAAGAGATAAGAAAAAGAGGAGATGTGGTGTGATAAATGTAGCATCAACAAACAACTTGGCAGATCCACTTATTAAAAGCCTTCTAGCTAAAGTTTTTTTATAAACATGTGAAAGGAATAAGAGTCATACATGTGACATCATGACTTTTGAGTCTAAGTAAGAGATTTTTGAAACTGATTTATACTAAAAGTCGCTTTTGATTATTTTTCTATTTTCTTGATTTATATCTTTTTTAAAGATTTTAAAATGAGCTAAATTCAACTTGTACACAATAAATGATATGGAATATAAGTTAATTATTCTTGATTTATATCTTTAAAGTTTTTTACAGATTTTTGAATTCAATTTGTAGAAATATATATATCTTTATTTTATACAATAAATGATTTGGTGTGTAGAATTCAACTTGTACATATAAGATAGAATCATTAGTTTTTGTAGAATATAAGTTAATTATTTAAAATTTTGATAGAGATGGATAATCTATCGATAAGATTATAATGCTAGATTTTAATAAATATATCTTGATTATGTTAAATATTAAATATCTACTTAAATTTTCTAGTGCTTGTAAACTTTAGTGTATTGGATAGACTACCATGATGTGATTATTTTGTACTTTATAATGATATAAATATAATTAATATAAATTATAGTACAGAATAATTTATATTGGGAGCTCGAGATATTATTTAGGTTAGTGTCTCAAACATAGCCTTATCCATTTCCACAAAAATATTTTAAAGATTTATATTTATTTAAATTATGTATATGTATACAATCAAAATAATTAATTTAATTAGAGTTGAATTATTTTATTTTATTATTAAATCAAATTAACAAATTTGTATTAAATTAATTTTGTTTACACACACACACACACACAAAATTAAAGTCTTTAATATCAATTTTTAAATAATAAAAATAAAATTATGAAACATCATATTTAATGTGAAGCATTTTTCTTTTTCTATTATTTAAAATTTTGGCTCGTATGATATTTTATGCTATGGCATCATCATCTTCCTCATGAATTCTAAAATATAGATACGAAAGAAGATTCCAAAAGTGTTAGTGACTCTAAGATGTGTCATTCTTTTTACAAATATATATGAAATATATTCAAAATAAAAAAAAAACTATCCTATGTTAATAATCAATTTGAAGTTTTTTTAAACTTGATACTCAAGCAAGCCCAAGGATGACATCTATCTAATATGCCAAGAGGGTACTTGAACATTTTCATACTATTATATCATATGTTCAACAAATTAGACACAATATTGACCAAACATTAGAAAAATATACTCACACACAAATAAGTGAGTTAACCCTAGAGTCTAAGTATCTTGCCAAAAACTCGAGTAATATTTGTTTAACTATTGATTGTTTGAATTATCAACTCAATCCTTATATGATCGATATCTAGACTTTGTCCATTTTATACTTGTAGGACTAATATACTTGTGGGAATACAATAAGTTTATGACACTATTATTGATGATTGATAGTTTAATTTTAGTTTTTTTTTTTGAAAAATTTGTTTTATTAATTATATAACCCTCTATTTCGGTAGATGAATACCATTTTTACAAACTAACTTCTACCCATTTTCCTTTTACACGTGTTCACAAACTTTAAAATACAATAAATCAAATTAACAAAACTATAAAAATGCTATTTTTAAGATGCTTTTATTATCCTCTTTAAAATTTCTTGGTGCTGAGCCTTATTTTGGGTGTTTCTGCCTTGCTTGCTGCCATTCCTATTCACTTTAAATCTACCTATCTTCTAGTCCTTTTAAGTCTCACAACTTTGGCTTTTATCCTTGAGGCCAATTTTCTCTTCTGCTCAAGATTCTTCTCAGCCATCTATCATATATGCTTCTTTTTCTGACTCTTATAGACACTTTTAACATCCATAACAGAACTTCTACCAGGACATACAGACCCTTATTGCTGACACAACACATGCTTTTAATCAATTTAACACGTGACTCAAAACACAGGCCCAACACCAACACCCATTTTACACCAGACCAATCTCACTTCCGATCCTTTTCTTCACTCTTTTAGTCGAATATCTTCTTGTAGATCCCTGCAAAATAAAAAAAAAAAATCCTACAAGCCTATATATATATATATATAATATTATTCTGTTTACCCATGCTGCCTTCTCTCCACCTTCTGCCTTTAACCTATCTTAGAGAAACCTATATCCAAAATTACCAAACTTAATCTATATATATATAGGTTTTAGGTCTTTCTTTTGATGCCCTCCCCATAGGACCAGGGTGGCTCTACATATGTTTCTTGACCATCTCTTGTATTTAATTTTAGAGCTGCAAGACAAACAAGTTAGTGATATTTTTAAAAATAATTAAACTTTCCATTTCTCTTCCCCCCATTTATTTTGTATTCTAAATAGAGGTGTCAAACGGGCCGTGCTGGGCCGTGTCGAGCCGGCTCGGCCAGTTTTTTATAGCATGACGTTGCTTTCGTGCCAGGCCAATCACAGCATGGTTACTGTACCATGCCATGCCTGGCCCGGTCGGGCCTAACCTTGCCATATGGGCCAAACCAGGCCGTACCTGCCAGGTTAAATTTTTTATAATTTTTAGTTTAATTATAAAATATATTAACTTATATATATAATTATAGATAATGTATAATATAATAAATTTATAAAATGAAACAAATTTAAAATTTATTAATTTACACTGTTTAATTCTTTTTTATAATTTATAATAAAATTAGTTTATAATTTATTAGAATTAAATAATAGAGTTATAAATTTTTAAATGAAAAAATAAAACAAAAAAAATAAATAAATCAAAAAATTTTGTTAAAAAAAATTAAAAAGTAAAAAAATAAAAGCAAACCAAATAAAAAATGATCAATCAGCCAATAGATACTGAAGGTCCGAACCAAACAAATTAATTTCAACGTAACGTATAAATAAAGCGTACAATCAATAAAAAACAAAACATCGAAATCAAAAAGTAGTGGATTATCATCAATCGTCAAATGACATAACATGAGCATCATCAGCCACAACATCAAGATCAGTATCATATGGATCATCATCATCAGCAATCAACTACTCCGCTTTCGCGGTGGATGCGGCTATAGTCCCTATCCTAGTCCCAGCTCCAGCATGATCATGGATGCTAAACATCGAATCCTCTCAATCATTCAATCAAACCAAGGCCTCAACAATATCTGGACGTAATCTCGATCTCCTATCTGAAATCAAGTTCACTACAATAGAAAAAGCAAACTCTAATGCTACGCTTGACACCGGAGGAGTCAGTAGATCCCATGTCATCCTAGATAGCACGGGAAAGGTGGACTCATATGATTTCTACCACTATAATATATCAAGATTCTTAGTATCAGGATGTGATAGGATTAAGAAGTAATCAGTATCTAAGTACCGAGAAAGCTCGCTCCTATGTGATAGTTCACCCTGATGTTTCCCCCTCGCTAGCTGAATGGAAAAATAGTCATCTCCGAACAAGGTATCCATGTCCGTAATCACAGTCTCACCACCACCACCACCATACCTAGTATCGTAGTATGTGAACAAGTCAGTCAACTTCTCGTGAATGAACCCTTCAGGTGGCTCTTCCAGGTTCATGCACGAGGAAATGTAAGTCAAGGTGTTTTCTACCCCTTCCACCTTAACCTTAGGGTCCATCCATGCAGCGAGGTAATAAAGAGATGGAATGGTGGACTAGTACTTCAAGTACTTGGTTTCCATCTCTACAACCATATGACTAAGTGTCGAGTCAGCTCGATACTTCCTAAACATGCTACTAATGTTGCATATGTACCTGAGTGCAATGCAAGTCGTGGGCGTATAAATCGACGAACACATGTTCGTCGTGTCATAAAAAATCTTCAGGAATTTCATAAATGAAATTTCTGAAGCCCAGTCAGTGTCGTCACTAATAAGTTCCTCACTCTTACTATTGACGTAGTCGGATATCACGTGTTCGTATCCAACACATGATTCCAATATCATGTACATGTAATTCCAACAATGTCTCATATTCGATTGAAATTTCTTCTTCTTAAGATTCGCAGACAAACAGAGACTACCAAACACTTGTTGTCTGCAAGGAGTACGAATATATTTTAGTGCATTACGTATATTATCTAACGCGGGGGAACACACCTTCATACCCGCTTGAACAATCAGGTTAATCACGTGACATATGCATCTGACATGAAAAATCTCTCCTAATGGTGCGTCTTTAATATTCCTAACAAACATTTTAATTGTTACTCCATTATTAGATGTGTTATCAAATGTGATACAAAAAATTTTATTTTGAATTTTATATTCTCTAAAGATTTTCATCATACACTCAAAAATGGCCGAGCCATGATAAGGATGGAGAATCTCAGAGAATCTTAAATTTTTTTTATTTATTGTCCAGTTAGAATCTACATAGTGGCTGGTGAGACATGCATAATATGATTTATCGTGACTTGTCCAGATATCGGACGTCATGGACATCACATCACTATATGCCATAAATTCATTAATTATTTTTTGTTTTTCTAACTTATATAATTTTAGTTTGTCATTCCTAGATGTGGACCTAGGAATCCACCGATAAGCAGGCTGAAAATATGTCTGCATTATGCGCATTACCCTTGGATCTTCCGAAAATCTGATCGAAAGACCTATCAATGTGATAAGTCTGGTCATGTCGTCCCTACCCAACTCACTGGAGTATATGAAGGGAGTAAACTTTGAGACTGAACTCGATCCAGTCTCAAAAAATGTAGTACCAAGTTGGGTTTACCTAGGATCTGGACCATATTTTTTGGTACATAATTCGGCATGCCTCTTAATGTGCCCAGTCCCAAACAAACTCTTACATGTTAAAATTCTCATACAATATTTACACTGTGTCATTTCTTCTTCCTCACCCCTAACATTTTTTTTGTTTTATTATATTAAAATGAGTTCAAACTACAAAAGTTCTAGTTTTTTGTTTTTTAGAAATTTTGAGATAACTGGAGAAACCAAAGTTTCAGCAGCCTCAGACCTCTGTGTAAGATTTTTATTTTCTAAATTTAAATATGTTTCATTAGTATTTGTTATTTTTTAGGATTTTTGTTAAACAGTACACTTTTTTAGAGACTAGATGATAAATTTTAAATTTAACTATTTTAGGTCTAGAGAGAGAGACTAGAGAAAGAGATAGAAAGTAAAAAAAACTTAAAATAAATTACCCAGTAAAGTAGTCAGGTCGATATGTGCATAGTGCACCACAGTTTAGCTCAAAATTCAAAACTCAAGTTGAGATTCTCGAAAAGCCAAGCCAAATGATGAAATCCCGACTTCCCGAGTCTCGAGAGAGAGAAGCAAGATTTTTGAGAGGGAGAAAATATGAGATTTGAGTGAATAAATATTTATGAAAACATAAATGTTATAAACGGGGGGAGTGAATTTTATAGATTAAAAAATATTTTTTTTTAAAAATCATTTTTTTTTTGATTTTTTTTAATTTTTTTTAATTTTTTAGGGGGTAGAATCATGAGGGCCGTTGGATTCTGCCCCATAGCCGTTGGAGGTGAGATCCAACGGCAACAATTTAAATTTTTTTTTTGCCCGTTGGGGGGGGTGTGGGGGGGCGGGGGGGTCGGGTCGGGGGGGACCGCGGGTCGGGTCGGGTCAGATTGGACCCAATCCGCAGTCTTTTTTGCGGGAAGGGGAAGCTTGGCTTGGTGTTGGCCCGAGTGTCCCGAGTCTCAGTGAACCCACCCGTGACCCGTGACTCATGAGGATGCGGGAAGCCAGGTGGTCTACGGGTCAATGGGTGCGGGACTATGGGTGTAGGATGCCGGGCTGGGTGTTAACAGTGACCTCAACCGTGCCTACAGGCCATGCCACGTGCCACCGAACCATGCTGGATCAAGCATGGCACGAGGCTCAGTTGGCCTCGACACGGCATGGCACGGCTCGTGCCTTACCTGGGCACGGCACGGGCCCACGCACGAGATATTCTTGTGTCGGGCGGGCCCAGGCACGATCGAACCATGCAGTGCCTCATGGTATATGGGAAACCTATTTTATCTAAACTTATTAGGCCTTTATATTTGTCAGGGATATTATTCCCCTCAAATTCTTGTGAACCTCTCTTCATACCCTCTTCAGTTTGTTTATCTGCCAAAGCATTAGCCTCTCTGAATATATGTAGAATTTTATATTTTAGTTCTATTAGCAAGGTTTTAATTTTGCCAATGTCTTCTTCTAATTTGCACAATTCTATATTGTCTCTCACTAAATCCACCAATAAGCTCGAGTCAACATGTACTTGAATATTTTGAAATTTAATATCTTTACATATTTGTATACCTTTGTGCAAAGCCATAACCTCTGTATGCAAGGCTGAAGAGACTAAACCTTTCATTGTGAATGCTCTTATCACTGTGCCTTCCTCGTTCCTTATAGCTATCCCTCCACCTGCCACTTCCATCTCTCTTTTGAAGCTCCCGTCTGTGTTTAATACTAAGCCATTATGTGGGGGCTTTTTCCATCTGATAATTTTAATCTCTGACATTTTCTTAAACCTTGTAGAGAGGCCCCAAGCTTCTTTCCTTTTTTAATATATTCCTATGCTTCTAAGCTTTATTGGGCTGCATGCATAAATCAATGAACATTCTTTTTTAAATCTCCTCTAAGATATCTACGGCATTCATTAGAATTTCTTTAAATTTACTTTTATTTCTAGCTTTACATAGGTTCCATACTGCAATATGCAGAATATAATTCCTTAACCATTTAAGAATCTTGTTCTTTGTTTTACTTTCCCTCCATTTTTTTATCCTTTCTATAAGTGAACCAGGAACCTGTTTTTAAATTAGCATCTATTTCTAATTTGTTTCATATCTTTTTAGCTATCTTTCCTGTTGAAAATAGATGATCCATGCTCTCTATTTCTTGGCTACAGCATTCACATCTAAATGCAAATTTTATTCCTTTCCTTTGAATATACTCATCAAGCGGGATGACTTTTGATAGACGTTTCCACATAAAAACATTTATTTTTTGTGGAAGCTCCTTTTTCCATGCTTCTTCAAAAATCTCTTGCGAAAGATATTTATCTCTCACCAACTCTTTAGCAGTTTTTAACATAAATTTTCCTTGCTCATCTAAATACCATTTTTATCCACTTTTGGTTAGTATGGAATGATTTTCCACAATACTTCGTTGCTTAAACATTAATTTTCAGCTTTTTGACGCTCTTTTTGGATTATTAAAGACACTATTACCTAGCCCATATCTAGCTTTTATATATGCCACCCAAATGCTACCATTTTTATTCTCTTTTATTCTCCACCAATTTTTGCAGGCCCAAGCTTTTGCTTTATCGCTTAAATATGAGAAGCCCAACCCAGCTTCCTTTAACGGATAACATAGACCTTTCTATTTTTTCTAATGCAGCTTATTTTTCCCTTCCTTTTTCCCCCCATAAAAAAATATGATATTTCTCTTTCTAGTTTCCTTATGATAGTTTTCGATGGTTGTAACGACATTAAGATATGCGCCAGCGACTCCTGCAAAACATGTGAGATCAGAGTTATTCTTCATGCCATCCTTAGCAGATTTTCTTTCCAACCCATAATTTTTTGCCTTATTTTTTATACTAAGAACACTAAGTACTCGCCCTTCAACCTTCCCTCATATATCAGACACCCAGGATACATGAGCGCCCCCTTCTTGTGCATAAACCCCGTGAATCTTTTTATCTTTTGAGCTAAATTTTCAAAAGTTTTTCCTGCTATCATGAATTGACATTTATTCTTGTTCAGCAGTTGCCCAGTTTCTTCTTCCATTTTATTTAAGAGCTTCATCATATGCCTCATAGATTGGCTATTGGCATTTGAGAAGATTATAATAATATCTACGTAGGCCAAGTAACTCACAATCGGTCTGTTTCTTGGTTTCTTTTACTTAAGAATGTTTCCCTCTCTCATTTCTTTTTTTAAATTTACAATGAAGATAGATATTAAATAAGGAAGGAGAGAGAGGGTCCCCTTGTCTAAGCCCTCTTGAAGTTTTAAATTCTTTTCCTGCTTGCCCATTTATAAATATTTTGACCCATGCACTAGATACACATCTATATATTAGATCTATCCAGAATTCCAAAAATTCCATTTTTCTCATTACATAATATAATATTTTTCATTCCTCCCTGTCAAACGCTTTAGACAAATCTAGTTTCAAGATTATGTTATAGCCTCTCGATTTGACTTCTATCTCTCTTATCATTTCTGAGGCTAATTTGTATCCTCCATCATTAATCTATCTTTGACAAAGCCTGATTATTCCAGCGATATGATAGGTGGGAGAATCTTACTCAGCCTACTCTGAATTACTTTAGCTAAAATCTTGTAGATTGCATTGCATAGACTAATATGCCTGTAGTTTTCGCCTATATGTGGATTAGCTTTCTTAGGAACCAATACAATATAAGAATTGGTCCATGCCTTTGTGATTTCTGCCCCTGCAAAAATTTAGGCAATGGCTACAACTAGCTCTTTTTTAATGGTAGTCCAGCTACGCTGAAAAAACTCATTATTCTTTCCATCTAGGCTTGTAGCGCTATCTTTATTTGCACTAACTACTGCCTCTTTTATCTCTTCTTCTGCCGGATATTCTTTCAATATTTTATTATCATTTCCTGAGACTTTCTTCTCAATATTTTGCATTAGAGTATTTCTTCTAGGTACATATGGCTTGCATAATAATCTTTTAAAATATTCTTCTAATTCATTCTTTATGTCCTCTTATTTGTTTATCCATTTCCCGTTAGCTGCTTTTAACCCTTTTATCATTTGTTTTTGTATTCTCACTTTAGCCATTACATTAAAAAACTTTGTATTTTTATCTTCATCTTTTAACCATTTAACTCTCGACCTTTGCTTCCAAAAAATTATTCCATGTGCATTCTAAGTCTTAGCTCAACTCTAGCCTTACTAAGCTCAATTCTTGATCTATCATCTTGTCTTTGTTCATACTCTATTTCTAGAGTAGTCACCTCATGTTCTATTTCCTGAATATTTTTATTGATCTTTCCAAAAACCTCCTTATTCCATTTGCTTAATGCCAACCATAGGTTTTGTAATTTCTTTGCTAGAATTTTTTAGGATTACCTGAAACCATTTTTTCCCATGTCTCTTTTACTATGTCATCAAATCCTTTATGCATTCCCCACATGTTTTGAAACATAAAGCCTTTATGTTTCCCTTCAATTTTTTCAAATGTCATCAAAAGTGGGCTATGATCCGAGCATGTTCTGTTTAGGTGTCTGAACTTTATCCCACCCATCTTGTCAACCCATTCTGGGTTGAATAGGACTCGATCTAGGCTAGACCAGATCACTTCCCATTTTTTCCAGTTGTTACACCATGTAAAATTTGAGCCTAGGAATCCTGCTTCTATTAGGTTTGCCCTTGAAATTGCCTCATTAAACTGAGCTAGAGCCATCAGGTTAGGATGTCTTCCTCCTCTTTTTTCATTTGCATTTCTGATTACATTGAAATCTCTTCCAATAATCCATGGAAGTTTCTATGCTGCTAATTTTTCCATTTCCTTCCATAGAGCTTTCCTTTCTTCCTTTCCATTGCTCGCATATACCACTGATATAATCAGTTCTTGATGGCTTCCTAATTTAAAGCTGATAATCTGCTCAGAATCTGTGATAATTTCAATATCTGTAGGATTATTCCACATAATCTATAACTTCCCATTTATATTTGAAAATGCCTTTTCGAGGCCAATTTCCTTCTTGTATTTATCCAACTGATTTTTATTAACCATTGGTTCAGCTAAGATAACTATTTTAATCTTATATAATTTAATCAATCTTTTTAGTCTATTTAATGTAGGAGAGTTCGCCACTCCTCTTAAATTCCAATATAGACTATTAAATATTTTAATAGTCTATCATACTTAACAAGTGTATTTTTTCAAGGCTTTTACCCATTTTTCTGATATCTTCTATAGCCCTCTCTCTATCTCGAGGGATATTACTTTTTATTTTCTGTTTTTTTATTTCTGGATCATCATATGATAATTTTTTTTCTATCTTACATTCTTGCTTACATGTGCTTATTAGAGGCCAGCTTTTTGCCTCTAATTCCTCCTCCGAGAGGAGGTCGTCTTCCGCCTAGTTATATTCTGCCATATTTTTCACTATTTCTATCTCTCTTCTCCCCTCACTTCTCTTTCTTCTAACTCTCCTTCCCCTTCTATCTACCAGCCCCTCCAGCACTGACCATTCGGCCTTTTTGATGTCTCATCTAACCATTTCCTAATGCCTTCCATTTTCTCCCTTTCTAAGTTCCTTTGCAGCCTTGTATCCTCATCTATATCACCCTCCTTCCTTGCCCCTTCTGCCACCCTCTCACTTTCCTCATCTTTTCCAGCTAACCCCTCTTCTATCCCCTCTCCTATTTTTTTTTCTAACCTCTTTTCCTCCCTTTTCCTAAACCTCCTTTTCAGCTCTAAGCTTCCTGCCTCTTATATCATGTTCCCTGCTCCTTTTTCCCTCTTTAACCCCCTCTTTTCTATCCCTCTCTCCATCCTTTACATTCTGCCATTTCCTTACACATTCACCCCCTTTCCATTTTCTCTCAACCTTACTAAGCCTTTCCTCTCTCCTCTTACCCCCTCCAACCATGCATATTTCCTCCTCGTGCCCCATTCTACAATAGTTTGGGCAGCATGTCGGCAAGGATTCTGGAATAACATCTTGCCAGAATCCATTGGAGAGGTCACTACCCACCCACACTCTGCTCGGTAGTGAATGTCCAAGGTCAACTTCCACGCAGATCTTGGTCACACTCGGCCTGGTTATGCAAGCCGTGGCTTCATCTAATAGTCATTGTTTGCCGAAACAAAGCCCAAGAGAGTAGAGTGAAAGTTTGTTAAAGAAATGCAGGGGGAGTTTCGGTATGTTAAGCCATACCAGTGCATGTGAGAATTCCTCTAGAGGTGTCAAGTCTAACTACCACTTGAAGATATGAATGGGGAACCCAGCTATGCTCCACTGCCCTCTGCCCCATATTCGGAAGAAGTCGTCTTCTTCCTTGAACTGGAAGAAGACGTGCTTCCCGTCATACCATACCAATTTAACCACTGCCCGTAACTTCAAAGCGGAAAAAAATTAATGAATAGCTTTAAATTCAGGTAAGCCTTGGGAGAACTTTCCGATAAGAGTTAGCTCGAGGGCATCTTCCAGATTTTGATGTTCTTTCGAAAACAATACCGCGGGTGCCTACTGTTTTGCATCAAAATTCAGAAACTTAGGCGCGGCTCTTTGAATAGAGATGAAAATGATTTTTTATTAAAGAGTAATTCGGAATTTCTCATTTTTTGCTTGAATTTGAGCTTGTTTCACTCAAAAATGACATTTCTCTCTCTAAAAATGCACATTCTCTCTCTAGAAGTTGAGATCATTTTTAGAAAAAATGAACCATTTTAGCTTTTTTTAGTTTGATTGGTGATTTTGAGTTGATATAACTATTCTTGCAAAATAAGAGTTTAATTTCTAGTTGATTGAATATATTTATTACTTAGTAATTGTTTATTTTATTTTATTTTTATTTTATAGCCACCACACTTATTGAACAAAAAATTCTTAGACTGAATTAATAGCTTTGAATTCATAAATAGAGAGAGAGAGTGTGTGAGTGAGTGAGTGAAAGAGAGAACTATGAGAGTACCACTAAGATAAGAGTTCAAAGAGAGTAGGTAGATGACTTACTCAAACCAAATCTATCAAATGAAAGAAAAAAACTCACTATAAAATAAATGTTATTTTTGACCAAGCATCAGCTTTTATCCTTATCATCATTCTTACGTTAAAAATATAAAAAAATTATAAGATTCTATAGCAACCATCATCGCACTAAGAACAATATTTGACAACTAAGCATTTGAAGAAAAAATTCTTACTTTACTCAAAGAGACAAAGAAAACTATCAAGTAGTCGAAGCTCAAATGAAACTAAGAAAAATAAAATTTGAAAATATTGGTGCATTTGTGTTGAAGGAAATCATGACTTATACAAAGGTTGTGAATACCATGACTATGTTAATAATGAATGAAGTTGAAATAGAAGCTGAATGAGCCAATATATTTATCATACCAAAGAAAGAAGAAGTCACCAAATTTTCCAATATTGTGCCCCAAGTAGAAAAAGAAAGATAAGAAAAAATCATGATATCTTTTATTGCTACTACAAAGGAAGAAGATAATATTTCCCAATATCATGGCCTAAGTAGAGAAAGAAACAATTGAGCAAGTCATATTATAATTTAAAGTCTTGATAAAATAAGAAGAAGATATTATAAATTTAATGTTGTGATATCATTGTATAATATCAAACAAAATAATGTTGTGGAGTTGAATAAAGTCATGACATTAGAAGTCATTCAACCAAGAGGAAAGAAAATAATAGATTGTCAATTTTGAAAGGAGACATTTTGGAAAGAAAATTACCCTAAGAAAGAAATGAATAGTATATATCTTTTTTTCAGGCTTCAATATCTTTAATCAACTAGGAGAATACAAGGTGAAAAGAGATCAAAGATTATATAAAGAAACTTGCTTGGACTATTGAGATCACAAACTAAATTGGAGATCTAATAAAAATTTAACTATAGATATTAAACATAAACCTACTTAGGAGACAACCAAAAATTTATTTTTTGCATTGTGTGATGTAATAAATGATTTTCCATTCTTTGATTAATGCATAGATACACACCCATATACTTGTACCTGTTTAAGTTCAAGAAGTTGTGATACTCAAATATAACCATGATTTTCTTGTGAGTTAAGTGAAGTCATGACACTCAAATTCAGTCGTTATATTCTTTCTAATAGAGAAGTCATAACCACACAAAAGTCACCACATTTTTCTTATTAGCCACAAAAAATCCTAATAATATATAAAACTAAGAACCATAATTTTATGATATCACTAAAATTTTTCTCCTCTCTCCCAACACAAACTTTTACAACTCTAATAATTGAATATTTGAAGAAACATTAATGGTGAGACATTAATTTCGAATCTAAGAGTGAGAATAGAGGTGACAAAATTGAGTCACAAAGCTAAAAGGAAGTGATATAGACAATCAACTTCCAAGACTCCTTCAAAAGTTACTGTGCCAAAGCTAATTTTTTTACAGAAATGAAAAAAAGATATATGAGCTCTATGTTGGCAAAAAAAAATTTTATAGAAGAGTAGAGATTCAATGAATTTATTCCACCTTTCTAAGAATTGATTAAGAGGAAGAATTTAGATTGATTATGCATGCAAATGTAAAAGGGATAATGCATCTTTTGTCAGAGAGGTTTATTCCAATTTATAAGACATGCAAGAGAATAGTTGTTATGTATGAGAAATTTGGCTCCATTTAAATAATAAAATTATTAATGAAAATTTAGATTGAAGGAGCCATGAATGGTATGATCTTCAAATCTCTTAATACACAGTTGAATTACAAAGCAATCACTAAAATATTGATAGGTAATTGAGGCAAATAAAAAGTTTCATTGAATAGTGCATATGGGCACTTAGTGCTGGGAGAACTCATAGAAGAGAGCAATGTTTGATTGTATTTTGTACTTTATTTTATTATTGACTCTCCAAGTCTTGACCATCATGAAAGAAAAGGTGTTCTTGCTCTTCGCCCAAGTCTAAGGATACACAATCTATATTGGAAAAATTCTTGAGTCTATTCTCAACATTCAAGATGATGTTCCCCTAATATTGGTGGGTGTGAAGAGACGACTGGAAAAAAATAAAAAGAGAAGAAGATTCTTGAAGGGGAAGAGTAAACTATAGTAAGGTAGAAAGTGTCACCCTTCCCTAGAATCAACATAGAAACAACATTAGGTGAAGCAAAGCATGAGGAAGAATTAGTATTAGTATTCGAGTATTATTTGACTAGATAAGTGAGTAATGTGGAAGAAATTGTCAACATTTTGTGAACAATGAAATTTAGATTTAGAAAAGCATGATGGATGGTAGAACTTTAAGTTATTTGTACTTCTTGGCAAAGGAAGTAGAGAGAAGGAATACCCAGTTGGAAGTGCGCATGAAAAAAAGGGTGAAAGATAAAGATGCTATAGAGAAAATAGAAATATTTAGGAAGATACATCTCAACATGAATGAGATATTATTCGTTATGAAGATCTTAAAAGATGTGATACAATATGTGGAGATGAGTGATGGGAAGAATCTAATCATTTAGAAAGCTCCATGAGTCTATTGCAAAGAGATGGTAAAAAACTATGATATATATAGATTAGAAAGCATGGGATAGAGTGCATAATAGAATGAAATGGTAGATCAAAGATTTTAGAAGATGTAGTGAGAACTAGTAGTAAATATACTTTGTGCTTGGTTCATTAAAAAATATGTTAAACTCTATTGGAAAGAAGCAAGACACCGTATGCAATGTGATTGTGCAGACATTGGAATGATAAGTATTAAAGGAAACTCAGAGAAACATTCCACATTCATTCTCCCATGTGAACTTCCATGGTTGATTTCCCATTTAATGATTTTGATCCATGTGGATGAGCATGTTACCCTCCTTCTTCTCTACATTGAGATATTGTGTATTATCTTTCTTGATGATTTTATACTATGAGTCTTTTTATTGTATCGATGATAGAGGTGTCAACCGGGCCGGGCCGGCCCTGCCCGGCACGAGGCACGGCACGGTTCGGCCATGCCGGGCCTCGTCCGAGCCGTGCCATGCCTGGCCCGGTACGGGTTCTTCCCATGCCGGTTTCACGCGGGCACGCGTGGGCGTGACCCGTCCCCTCCCGAAAAAATGACCGCGGGTCGGGTCTGATTGGATCCCGACCCGCGATCCTGACTCCCGACCCAGCACGGCTCGACCTGCCGTGCCTACGGGCCGTGTCGTGCCCGGCCCGGCACGGTGGCACGGTCGTGCCCTAAAAAAACGGGCGGGCCATGCCGGCCCGGCCCGTTTGACACCTCTAATCGATGATATTTATATTATGTTGATAAAGTAGAGTGAGATTTATTACTCAGGGATAAGCAATAATTTTAGTGTGAGAGTTTGTTCAGAACTTAACATATTGGGGTTTTTAGGTCTTTTGGAGTGTATTTCTTGGTTTGGTTGCACATACTTGTGCTTGTATCTGAGATATTTTACTAAATTATATTTTATAAGATATTTGATAAATTTTAGTGAAATCATATATATTTGGGGAAGAAATTATTAGACTTGGTAGAACAAAGACTTATAAGGAAAAGAAAAGTGGTGAAGAGTCATGAATATTCTCATGTCATGACTTAAGTTTACTTTCTACCATCTTACCGAGTATCTATAACATCATTTTTTTATTATAGCTTTACAAAACTAGCCATGATAATTTTAGTATGTTATGACTCTATAGCTAAGTTGATGTAATTTTTTCATTGTACAACATAGTTTTCGTGCCTATGATATTATACTAGAGTCAAGACCATCTTATCTTTAAATAAGTTAATAACAACAATATTATTTCCATTCCATAACATCCAAGTGCCTTACTAGTATTATTAGTAATGACAAATTCCAACAATATGACGTATTCATCATAGAGCCAAAATACTAAGTATTTTTTTGTCGTGATACTATTTTTTTCTATGACATTTTATTATAAGGTGCATTTACTTTAGTAATGGCCTTTTTCAACGCAATTACCTTGTGCTCTAAAAAGAATCACCAAATTTGTGGTCATTCAGAGTGTCATAACATAGACTTATAGAGAGTAAATATATTAGTCACGATCATATACATTACCCTAATATTTTATTCTAGAGAGAAATTATCTTGGTTACAATTATTCTCAATACCATGATATTTTGTCCCATAGGAACTTGCATTGATATATAGGTTTTGAATAGAGGTGTCAAATGGGTCAGCCTGGCATGAGGCACGACACAGTTCAAATGTGCCTGGCATGGCACAGCACGCTATAGTGTCGTGCTTGGGCCAGTGCAGGCACACCCTACTGAACAAGTCGTGTTGTGCTGGGCTGAAGTTTTCTGCCTGCGTGCCTTGCCAGGCATGGCACGACATGCCTCACACGTCGGCATGACACACATGACCACGCACCGAGCATGGTCACAACGAGCCGATGCCCAACGAGGGGGGCTCACCGAGCCTCGAAAGGATGAAGATGTGCGGTGCTGCGGTGGCACGCCGCTGAAACCCTGATTTTTTTAAAAGTCAAGGTTTGGCCCGACCAGAAACTGGGCCGAACCCGACGGATTTCATGCCGCGGACTCGTTCTGGACTTGACCTCCACAGAACTATGTCTAGCCAGGCACGACATGGTAGCGTAGTTGGGTAGCCCAAAACCGTGCCGTTTGACACCTCTAGGCTCTAGTTTTGAAGCTTATATTCATGTTTGGGCTTGCATTTGGAACCTTCATTTCACACTAGATGCCTCTCAACACATCTCATAAAAAATTTTCTCTAGTGTTGGACTTAATTGATATATAGGATTGAGTTATGTATTTTGTGTGACAAATACATTATTTTTATATCAATGAATATTTATGATGATATTGTATTAATGAATATTAATGGATAATGGTGTCTTATAGAATCAAGATTTAAGTTTTCTTATGTCAATAGTTTTATACATGTTGATCATGGTAGTTGGTGATATGTATGCCATGAAACACAATAATGTGATATGATAAAAAATAAGTGGCAACCATTATAACCTTGGCATATGATATAAATTAATTCAGAAACCTAAGATTGAGATAATTTTAATCATTCCAAGTATGATACTCACATAGTCAAAAGCAAAAACATAATTATGACTAATTCACTATGCATATTCTAAAAAAACCAACTTCAAGTAATTTAAGGGTTAAATATAATGTATAAATTAAGAGTTTCATTATAGTATGTGAGTCATGAGTTTATCATTACAAATATTGACAAGTTACGAGTCTCTTACAAGAGGAGAGCTAATTTGTATGGTGGTGAAAAATGTATGAATCAAATTCTATTATATAATTTCCATAAGTGAGATTAATAGAAAAATGTATGTTAATTATCATGAGTATGATATATGGGAAACCAAAAGTGCAAACATATTTATTACCATATTATCTCACATATTTAAGATATTAGATATCAAAAAATAAAAGATTATATTCGAAGTAATCGTCAAGGGTAGTTGAAAATTTGCCTAAAATGAATAGATGTGTAGTTGGTGCACCAATGAAAAGACATGTTTCAATGGTAAAATACCAATGAGACAACTATGGAAGGATTATCCTTGGAAGTAACAATTCAAGGATGACAACCACCATGTGTGTCAAGAAGACACTTAGGCATTTTCATACTATTGTATTATTTATTCAACAATCAAATATAATATTGACTATATACTAGAGAAATACCTTCAAACACATGAAAATGAGTCAATCCTTGTGTCTAAGTATTTTTTCAAAAACTCAAGTTCATTGGCTCAACATGAACAACAATTGATTTATTATTGATTGCTCAAACTACCAATTCAATCCATATGACATTAATATTTGAACTTATGTCAATTTTACTACTTGTATGATATATATAATTATGGGACACGATACTTATACAAAGAACCATACCATGTTTCTTGAGTAATTATCACTATTCCTCATGACATCTTATAGGCATTGTCATCATAAAGGAACTAACTCTATCATTCATCATAATACTCTTAGAAATTTAGTTTTTGTTTAGATCTAGAATGTGCATCACACTCAAGATAAACTTGAATGTCTCATCATACAGTGCCACCTTCACCTTCCCATGCTTAATTATCTTCACTGTTGAGCTATTTTTCATAGTTACATTTCCTCTATCATGTGATTCATAATTGTTCAACTAGTCCTAATGAAGATTCATTTGATATGATGCACTAGTATCAATAAACTAAGTGTCCTAATTTAAATGAGTGACACATGCCTCAAAGAAAATGTAAGTCATTGCTAGTGGATGTCTCCTTATCACCGAGACAACACGTGCTTGAGTCACACCTCCAAATTTCTTTGTCATGACATGTTGGCTTTTCTAGTAGTCTCTCTTGAAGTGACGATCTAATTTGCATTTCCAACACCTCAACCTTGACTTATCTATACTCTTTTATCTTTTTCTTGTCTTTGATTTTCCTTCATACAACATACTTTTTTTATCAGTCCTCCCTCTTACATACAATATATTTTAGAGTATTTCCCCATATATTTTTTTTTCTTATATCCTCTTATTATAAAATTACAATTATTGTCTCGTAGAATAATTATATTTTATTACTATCAATAATGATAATCAAATTTATCATAAAAGTTAAGTGATGAACAAAAAAGTGTAGTAGCTCTATTATCATCATTATTATTACAACTAATAGATGACAACTAGCTGATTAGAATTTAAAATGCATGTAAATATTAAAGAAAAAGTATCAAGTCGCTTCACACATAATTTATTTTCTTCTTCCTTTAGAAAAACTTTTTCACCAATAATTTACTTTGGTAAAACATCTCCAGCTTCTTCTATAAATTCTTTGTGGATTTTTCACCAATGATATTTAACAATACCTCATCTGTAAGACACAGTTAGATAAATCCTCGAGCTTTCCCACCCATCTAATTTCAATTGACTATATAAGAGGTCTCTGATTTTTGGTTACAAATCATCATCTTAGATTCTTTGATGACAAACTAGTAATTTTGATCAACAAGTAACTCTTCTATTTTCAATTTTTACAATTCAAAGCTATTCCTCATAAAATTTTTGATCTTAATCTTAAATACCAAACTTGTCATTCTCAGATTCACTATTCATATATTTGACACAAACTATAATCTTCAATTAAATCTTGGAGGATCAAAATCTCTTTATGATTCCAAATATTAGAATCCAACAATTCAAAACTTGGCTTTGATACTAAATATTAGATCCCAAGTGATAGCGATACCAAAGATCTAATACTATATGTTGGAATTTCAGGCACTTCGACAATATGCTTTGATACCTTGCCGATGAAAAAGAAAACAAGAGATTAAATTATACAACGGTACAATCGCCTCCTATACAAAATGGGATCTTAAGGTTTTTTGTAAGATCTCTCTCTTGTACTAAACTAGCAATCGATACAAGGATAGGGATTCCTCAATAATGGTTTGGAATTTTAAGATGGTGGAGAATCGATCTCGCATATAAGAATCACACATCTCACATAAGAGAGAACAAAAAAAAACACACAAAATAAAAGATGAAAATATTTCACTTCAATTTAGACTTTGTGGTACAATTGTATAGCAGATTATAAGTAGTCAAGTATCAATTTACAACTCTTTCTCTCCCATTTTATATTTCATTTTCAAACATTTATATAGTAAAATAAAAACTCTTAACTTAAATTTTAAGTTGTGCTATTATATTTTCACATTGTTAATTCTTTCATGTTACAACATTACAAGATATAATCACAATTTGAATCAATAAGTCAACAAATTACAAAAATACAGAATAAGACATGGCACTAAAAAAAAGGTCATGAAATCATAATACATGTTATATTTTAAGTTGAGTTATAAGTTCATAATACAAGTTGTCCCCAAAGCATGATCTTCTATAACTACCATATAAAAAAGATTGCAATTTCATTAAGATCACAACTCTAAAATACAAGTCACCACACTGAACTTTAATATCTTCGAAGGTATAAGCTAATCCTATATATATGTGTGTGCTTGTGTGTGTGTATGTGTGTGTATGTGTGTGTGTGTGTGTGTGTGTGTGTAAATAGGTATATATATATAAGTTTTAATTAAAGTTTTGATTAAAAAAACACTTTTTTTTGAAAATTATTCTTTGTATAAAAGTGATTTATATTTATCCAAAAACCATTTTAGAAAAAGTAATTACAAATTGAAATGTTATTTTTGAATTCAAAATTAGTTTTTGAATTTGGAAATCATTAAATTTGAATTAATTTCTATTTAAATTGGGCGTCAAATTTGATTTTATATATTTAATTGTATAAATAATTAATAATTTAAAAATACAAAAAAAAAATTGTTTAGAAAATCATCGATTTGGAATTAATAATATTTATTTTTAAAAATAAATATTATGAAAAAAAAAATCAATGAAACACATGGATGTGCGTATGTACTATGTCCAGTCCCTGTACATGTAGGCTATAGTTAGGAAACTATAGACGCCGCTATCCTAGCTGTACCTTAAATTTGATCTTGATCCCGAACGCCGAACGTCTTTCTGTGACATTTTGCGTCAATCACTGTTTCACACACTCTCTCTCACTCACTCTCTCTCTCTCTCAAGTAATGGAGTTTGAAAGTGTGGTTGAGTTTTTGGAGAGGAAGAACATCTTGATCACTGGTTCAACGGGATTTATTGGAAAGAGTACGTGTTCTTGTTTCTGCATTCTTTTCTTCATCTTCTGGCAACAGTTTTTTTTACTTATTTAGATTTCTTGAGGGACTACAGTTTAATGCGGAGAATATCGCATGCATCTTTCCACCAGTTCTTTTTTCCTTTTATTTTTGTGTTCCGTTATCTCCCAGTTATCGGCGTGAAATGGCAAGTAATTTCTCGGCATCGTTTCAGTTTTATTGGAAAAGATATTGAGGGTGCAACCCAGCGTGAAGAAGATATATCTTCTTATAAGAGCTGTTGATGCTAACACTGCTTCAAGGCGCTTCTACAATGAGGTATACATGCACACGAAGATTAGAGACAAAGATTAAGAGTAACTATTGCGGCCGGCAGCGTCCCCCCGAGGCCCGACGGCATGCATGCTGTATTGTTGTTTCTGTGTTCTTATAAAAAAGACCGCGTAGCTGTTAAAAGTTATTGACCTAGGATAGCAAAGAAAATAAGCGTTTAGAAAACTTGTTTAATGTTGTTAAATCATATCGACCATCCTCAATGGAATAAGAGGAAAAAAAATTAGGCTATCCGTGCTGTGGCCTTGAAGTCTCTATCCGCTGTCTGTATCTGGGAAACTCTTGATAAGCGGGCCGTAGATAATGGAACAATATTTCGTTCACGGTTAGCGTTTTGTAGAAAACCAGTGTCGCATATTTTCGCATTGAACAATATTACCACTCATGTCCGCTTGGAAGATATTTTCGTACAGACACAGCGCAGCGCGAGGTTTTGAAAATTGAATGGCCTGCTTGTAATGTGCTGAACGTCATTGAAATCCCCGACATTGGCCACCGCGGCTGCTCTCTAGCTAAATCATCTGATGGCGATGATGGGAATATCACAACGTTCATTTTCTTTACCAGATCGCAATTTCAATTTTATCTGAGTTGACGTCTCTTCGTGGAGTGTGTCAGTAGGTTATCGCGAAGGACGTTTTTGGGCTGGTAAAAGAAAAATGGGGGGCGAATTTAAACGCATTTATATCGGAAAAGATTGTCCTCGTTCCAGGCGACATTACTTCCGGCGAGGACTTCGGAGTCCAAGCTGACAGTTTATTGGTCGAAATGCTATCAGGGCTTGACCTGATTGTCAATTCTGCGGCGACGACTATATTTGATCAGAGGTACATCCTACCACACTGTATCTGTATCTCTCTCTCATCTCTATTTCTATTTCAGATTTTCAGACGGACACATGATCAATCAGGTCACAGGTGCCTAGTCAATATCACTAGTAAAACGTCATGCTCAACATAAGTAGCTAAAAAAATAAGAATTGAATTTGAGATAGTTCTTTGAAGTTCAATCTTACTATTTTTTGCAAACAATTGCCAACAAAAGCAGACATGAGACATACTCTACTCCTATGCATTTATATTTATCTCAGTCCTATGATGAAATCATTAAAATCTCCTTTCATTAGTATTATTGGCACCATTAGATTTTATTATATTACATAAATATTCATTATTACACAAATCACTATTTATTAATTTAAATAATATTTATTAATTGAATTTTGATGAAATGAATTTATATAGGTTACAAATTGTTCTATATATCTTATTTATTAAATTAATATAAAAATTAAAATGGAATTTGTGTTTTGGTACATTAAATATAATTTATTAAAAAAAGTATTAACTTTTCATAATTAAAAAAATTATATTAAATTCAAAAAAAAAAAAAAAAAAAACCCTCGGTGCACCTACCTAAATTCATCAATCTTATTATACTCTCCAAAATGTAAAAATAGAATATTTTTTCAGAAAATACTATTTTGATTTAAAGGCTTTTTTTTTTTTAATTTTAATAAATGTTTTTAGAGGATAAGCATGGATTCAAATCCACATAATAATAGTATTTTCTGTGTGTGTGTGTGTAATTATATATACACGCACAAACACACACCTCTCACATATATGAATATAATTACTTATGTAATTATATATAAATATATATAGATATATATAAATATATATATATCTATATATATTTATATTATATATAAATATATATAGATATATAAATATATACATAAATCTACATAGATATATATATATATATATATATATATATATATATATATATATGTGTGTGTGTGTGTGTGTATTATGTATACATATATAAAATATATGTTTCTGTGTGTTACACACACACACACATATTCACATATATTTATATATAATTATATATAATCATATTTGTATAGTTATATAGTTATTTTCACATACACATATATGTTATATATTTAGTTACAATTCAATTTATTATTTTTGACAGGAAGGCTGCGTGAGTTTTTATGCTTGTTGAGGTAGAGGTGTCAACCAGGCTTGACCGGTCCGGACCGGCACGAGGCACGACACGATTCGGCCATGCCTTGATCGGCCTGGCATGGAATTTTTCCGTGCATGTGCCCGTGCCGTGCCTGTCCACGGCACCAATTGTGCCGTGCCGTGCCAAGGCCAACCGGGCCTTGTGCCGTGCCTAGCCCGGCACTGTACCTTGGCTCGTGGGTACGGTACCTCGGCACGAGCCGAGAAACCACCTCAGCGGCAGAAGTTGAGCCCGACATGTGAGGCTCGCTCGGAAGAAGTTGAAAAAGAATCGTGCGGCGAATCTGGGCCGAACTTGTCGGATTTGTGCCGTAGGCACATGCCAGGCTGACCTCCACACAACCGTGCTGGGCCAGGCACATCGTGGTACAGTAACCATGCCGTGCCAGGCACGGCACGGAAGCATCGTTAGGGCCGGCTAAAAATGGGCTGGCTCGGCTCGGCACGTCCCGTTTTACACTTCTATGTTGAGGTAACTAGTTTGAATCCCCATTTTATCCTCAAATATATTTATTATAAATTTAAAAAATATTTTTAACTTTGAAATAGTACTTTCTTATTTTGAAAAATGAGATTTTATTTATTTTTAAATTTCAGATTATAGTACAAGGACAAAAAAAATATTATTCTAACAAGTTTATTAGTTTATTTGTATAAATTTAAATAGGTTATTATAAACGTATTTATTATTTATTAATAAAAATGACTATTAAACTTGATAGTCAAAAAAACGGAAAAAATAAATAGCTTGACGTCCATTGTTCCTAAAAAAATACGGTAAAGACAGTTAACTTTTTTTTAGAATTTTTTAAAAAGATTTTTTACAATAATTAACATTTCAAACAAATATTATAATAGTAGACGGTTAAGTATGAGTCAACGACAAGGTATTTTCAAAATTGAAATCGATGGGAATTGGTAAGAAGTTTACGACTATGTCAAACCATTCAAATATTTTCCAACCATTTAAATATATTATAGAGTATAGACTGATTGGACTCGTGGAATTATTCTTAAATTAGGATAATAGAATTGGCTCTTCATTTTCGACTTTTCGTTAGCATTATAGTGGTTACAAGTAGGCTAGGCCAAAGCCCCAACTTCGTCTTCCTCGTCAATAGCTGACTTTTTTTGCCTATGTGCACCTAGGGTTGCAACGCATTTGCATCCCCATGCTGGGAGCACATTGCTCGGACTGACTCGGCGTGCTTCTAGTTGTTTTCAGTTATACTTGATCCCTAACTTTAAATTGGCAACATGAATTATTTGAACTTAATTGTGGTAGAACGGAGGGAAAATCACACCTCCGAACTCCGATATGAGTTAGACGGGCAAAAAAAAAAAGAGAATATACCCTGGGCCATTTTGTGGATGGAGTAAAGGTCAAGTAGTATTACATGCAGCTATTTAATCAAATTTTATACGAGCGGTCAATCAGTTGTATTCTAATATGAGTGACAATGACAACTAGGTTCCATTGATGGAGGTTACCCTAGTTAATGATTATTGTTTTGATTTGTATCATAGATAATTTTTTTTATACAAATTCAATTATATTCTACAATCATAAGCAACACATTAGGATAGTTTTTTACTATTGACATAATATTTCTAATGAACGGGCACTAGATTTAACTTGCTGAAAGGTAAGCTAGTTTCAAAATCTTGGTGAATTAGATTTTTAGATTTTCAATTTTGATTCAACATATTAGGTTAAGACTTGGTTGATATTGATAAGATTTTGATCCAACATGATCAAAACTAATCTTGTTGGGGATTTGGTTTCATCATGTCCAACTAGTGTGCTAAGTCTAATAGTATTGTGACAAAAAAAAAATTAAATGTTTGTTTTTAGTTGAAAAAGAATTGAATTGATAAACAATTGAAGATTGCAAGTACATCATAAAATATCACTTGACTAGCTAGACTTGTGATTGATTAGCTATATTATTAGGTTGTTTAAATTGTGTTTGACATTTTTGTTCCTTTCTATTTGTAGTTTAATGTTCAAGAACCTTATGAAATATATTTGCTTACTTTTTATGTTAAAAGATTTCTCAACTCATAATATGACTATCAAGAAGTTAAAAAAAAAGATTTAAAATTATAATTTTATTTAAAAATTCATCACGAGGTCTCTCATATGATGTAGATGGCAAATAACTTTACTCAATGGTCCTAAATATTATTGTTTTTCATGCTCAATTACAATTGATGTCAATTATCGTTTCTATTCAATTTTTTTTTGTAATTATTGATTGTGAGACTATCAACATAATATATTTCATGCATAATCTAAATAAATCAATATGATATTACATATTTTTCATGTGTATCTCATATACATAGTATTAGTTTTCTTCAATTTTGTTAGGCATTGATGTTATTTATTTTTCATTATTTGGATGTTATCTATCCGTTCGCTTAGTATTTCACATATATTATAATTAGGGCAACTCACATGTATGGTGCTCTAATATAATATAAATAATAAAAATAAACATAACCTATAAATTACACCAAACTACAATAATAATATATTTTCTCTTTCTATCTCATTTGTCCATGAATAACTAGATAGGGAATATCTTGTCATAAGCTCTGTTTCGACTAGTTTTGTGTAGAAGCTGCCATGCAATAATGAACCTTTTTTCTTCAAGTAATATATATGTCATCTATAAATGTAAACAATAAAAGACTATGACTACCTATCAACATGAATAATACATATGACAAAGTGAATAATACATGAATGAACATTAGCAGTGTAAACACCTTATGAAAATTATTCAAGTTGATACCTCTTGATAGCTCATATGATACCTATAAAAGAACTAGGTGTATGTTCATGCCTGATTTTGATTAGATAAAAAAAATAAAATTTTAACAACTAAATGTATGTCTTTTGTTAGAACATTCACAATCATAGTACTCCATTATAAACAAATTTATTCAAAAGTAATTATAATCATAATGTATTACTCATTGAAAATCTTTGGAAGAAGTAACGATTGGTGTTAATATTAGTGCTCAATCGAATAACAATTTTTAATGATGATGGACAACAAAAAAAAGCAATTTTAGTGGGCTTAAACCAACAATATGATATGATGGTAAATTAAAATGAAAAATATAAATATTTTCTCTTATTTTAAATTAGGATACTATATATATATAAATAGCCTGCTACAAGACAATAGGCTATATGGATGTGATGTTGTCGTTATGAATTGGTAATTGGCTTATTTGTTTTACCCTTCATTCATTCTAAGGACTATATTGTGTGTGTGTGTGTGTGTGTATATATATATATATATATATATATATAAGAATCTTATCATTAGTAGCACTTTTTAGGATATCTATGGATATCCTAAAAAGTAGCATGTGTATCTTAAAGGAGTAATATGATAAAAAAATAAATATTTAATCTTATTTTATAATAGGATACAAATTTTATATATATATATATATATATATATATAATTTGTATCCTATTATAAAATAAGATTAAATATTTATTTTTTTTTATTTTACTTTATCATCATATCATATTGTTGTTTAAGCTCACTATGATTGCTTTGTTTGTTCTATATCATTGCACCTTGTTATTCAATTGACACTAATATTGGCATCAATGGTTATTTCTTCTAGAGATTTTCAATGAGTACTACATTAGGATTATAATTATTTTTTGATGGTTTTTTTTTCTAAAGGAGTAATATGATTTGTGTATGTCTAACAAGAGGCATAATATAGCATATTTATGTATTATATATATATATATATACACATATCAAATTTTGTATCTTATTATAAATAAAGTGCAAATATTTATTTATTTTATTTTACTTTACCATCATATTATATTGTTGGTTTAAGCTCACTATGATTGTTTTTTGTTGTTGCCTAGTATTATTGTACCTTTATTATTCAATTGGTATTTATATTGGCATCGATGATTACTTCTTCTAGAGATTTTCACTAAATACTACCTTAAGATTATAATTATTTTTTGATAATTTTTTTCTAAATGAGTAATATGATTTTGTATGTTCTAACATATATATGTCAAATGGGTCATGTTATGTCGGTACAACATGAGAATTAGTTGGCTAGCCGGCATGGCATGGTTGGGTTGGTTCGAGTAGCATAATAGTCTTTTTTTAGTCACAATCCTAAATCCTAAGACCTAAGATTGCCTAAAAGTATTATTTAATATAATTTTAATAAATTTAATTTTATTTATATTAAAAGATTAATGCATGAATAAAAAAAAGTATCAAGATTTTTGAGAAATATTATTAAGTACAATTTGAATTCAATATCTAATATAATATATATTACATACATTTTACATCGATCATCAATAGATAAATCATAGAAATGCATAAATTAAAATGAAAAATAAAACAATAAACATAAACAAGTAATAGTATTGTAGCATACTTTAAGTATGATATGAATCAAGAATCATTAATGATTAAGTAGTATCTACGGTATAATATTGCAGATGGAGATATAAAGTATCATCATCATGATCATCATTTTGAATGAGTTTAAACATGTTAGTATTCTTAATATCTTCATTTTTATATTTCATGAATGATTATTTACCATCATCTCTTGTTCATTATATTGAATGTCTAACTTTGAAAATTTTAATCTTTCATACCTATAAGTATCTCTATGATATTTAATTGTAATTTTGATCTTTTATCTGAAATGACATTATATGTCATAGAAAATATAGATTTTGATGCTATGTTAGATACCAGAGGGATTAATAGATTATGTCATCTTATATAGTGTTGGATAAGTAGATTTATATAATGTTCATCATAATAAAATATTTAAGTTATTATTATTATTATCATGTAATACGTTGAACTAGTAATTAGTATCTAAGTATTGAGATATCTTACTCATATTTGATGAGTCATATTATCATTTATTCCTAGCTAATTGAATAAAAAAATAAATTATATATATGGCATTCGTGTTCATACTCGGAGCATGATTATAATTATCATATATAATATCATAATATAAAAATAAGTTAGTTAATTTTTCATAAATAATTCTTCAGGTTGGTGTACTTGGTTCATACATGTGGATATGTATATTAAAATATTTTATCTGTTTTATTTTAGCCTTATGATCCATGTATGTTGCTAAATAATATAAAGTTAAAATAAAGATTAATATTTTAAATACTTGATTTTTATTTTAATAGCCATTACACTAAATGTAGATGACCGATATATTTGTTAAATATGTTATTAATATTGTATATGCACATAAGTATAATATAAGTGGTAAGAGTGTATATAAACAAATATATATTTATTGTGTTATAGAAAATTTTTAGAAATTTTATAAATAAAATTATTGTATCCTAGTTAAAATCAGCAATAATAAATTTATTATTCTTATTATTTGACATAATTAAATATCACGTATTGGTAATAAACACCTGACATAACATTAAGTAGGTGTAATTTCAATTATTTCATATCTTTTTGTAATTTTTTTAAATCCTTGTAGACAAACACAAGCTAATAATTTTTTGTTGTTAGATAGGTATCCGAAAGTATTTTAGTGAATTTTTTATTTTTTTAGTATGGGAAAAATATTTTTTTTTCTGCTTGTATAATGATGTTGATCATGTGACACATATATTTAATATGAAATATTTGACTTAACAGTTTATCTTTACTAATCTTAACAAATATACTAATAGCTATTTAGTTATTAGAAGTATTATTGAAAGTTTTATTAAATATTTTATTTTGAATATTATATTTTTTATAGATTTATATCATATACTCATATATGACAGTGTCATCATTAGGATAGAGAATCTTTAGAAATTTTTATTATTTTTTTATTTAGTTTTTATTCAGAGTCTACTTAGTCGGAAATAAGGAATGCAAATGATGCATTTTCATGATTAGTTCATATATGAGACATTTTGAAAATAACTCCATAATATTTTTTTAATTTATTAATTATTAATTTTTTTTAATTTAAAAAATTTTATTATGTTATTCCAACAAGTAGATATAAGGTTCTTATTATAAGTAGATTAGAAATAGATCTGTATAATAATGACAATATTTGGATTCTTCAAAAATTTAATTGGGCGATATATGATGGTTATCAATTTAGTCATGTCTTTCTTTTCAATATCATTGTGGTATATGAATAGGATCAATGAAATTAAATTAGATATAGCTTGAAAGATTCGATCGCTAAGATAGGGTTATCTTAGATCTAACCCATCATATTTTTTTATGTTTTGATTGACATGCCTTTTTAAGTACTCAGTCTCATTTATATTCTTACGTGTATATATTTTTTTATAATATGTACATTGTGTTGATTCTTCATTAAAATGTTAAGAATTTTTATTTTTTATTACATTAGGATGTGTATGTGCTATTGATGCTTGTCTAATTTTTTATTTTTTGATTGATATATGAGATTTGTGTTGAGACTTAAGTCTATTGAAGAAAATATAATTTATGTCTTGGATCTTTTGGCAGGATTATCATTATAATTTATGACTATGTCAATTTGATACTCTTTTTTGCTAATTATACCATGTGATAATTTTTTAATTATTTATTTTATTCAAATAAAATATGAAATTAAAAGAAAAGAAAAATTTAAAGTAGCATTATAACCAAAAAATTTTAAAAATAATTCTTTACCACATATTGTTTTGTTGTAAATTATAATCTTCAGACTCCAGTTCAGGCAAGCAAGTTGTAGTGTTGTATAGGTTGATAGGAATACCAAGTTTATTGTGAATTGTCTATCCCGTATGCCCAAGTATTGAATATAAATATAAATTAAAAAAATAGTATAGTATATAAATATCTAATATTTATATTGCAAAATAAATATTAAAGAGTAACTACACAGAAAGTCAAAAGTAAGATAAACTAATAGAGCAATAGAGAGAAGAAATTAATAATGAATATCTAAATTTAATATTCTTTATTTATATGGAAAAAAAATTCTTATTTATTAAAAATTTAATTTTTTTTTATTAATTTTTTATATTATAAAATGACCACAATCATAATAGTCGTTGGATTTTAGCTATATTAGACATTGAAAGCAACATGATGCCTATTGTAATCCTAGATGTTATAATATATATTTTTTTAATTACAGTTGACAGGCCAACATGTACAGTTACAAGCACAACCTGTCGCTGTCCTTGTTGAAAGTCCTTTCCGTAAAAATGTAATTGATGACTGGCTTACATAATTGATCAATTATAATTGGCCACATAAATAATATCCATTTTATGTGGTTGGTTTTTAAAAAAAAAAACTTCATTTTGTTGAGTGCTTACTCGATGCGGCTTGACCCATGACTAGACCATAGTCATCAGGTCTTCGGGTTGGTGGACCGTATCATTGGGCCATGCATGCAGGTCATGCCTGGCTCAGCACAAGGCATAGCTCACACTAACCAAGCATGACATGAGTCGTGCCATAGAGTGGCATGGTTCAGGACCAAGCATGGTTATGAATTATGCCATATCATGCCAGGTGTGGTTGAATCATGTTGTGGGATGTGCTTGAGCTACCCGACTCGTTTGATACACTTAGTTCTAACAAGAGGTATACATGTGGTTGCTAAAATTTTTATTTTTTTGATCTAACCAAATTAGGTGTGCACGCATACACATTGTCATTTTATAGGTATCATATGTGCTATCAAGAGTCATCAACTTGAATATTTATTGCAAGATGTCTATCCTTCTAATGTTTGTCCATATATTATTCACATTGTGACATATGTATTATTCATGTTAGCACATTTTGATATGTAGTTTTTTTATTGTTTACATATATGGATATGATAGATAAATTACTTGGAGGTTTATTATTGTGGGTCAATTTCTATGCAAAACTAGTCGAAACAAAGCTTATGATAAAATATTCCCTATCTAGTTATTCCTGGCCGAGTGAGGTAAGAGAATATTATTATTATTGTAGTTTGGTGTAGTTTATTAGTTTTTATTTATTTATTTTTCGTGTTTATATCAAATAAATAACATCCAAATAATTAATTTTGATGTATTTTGTTTGCTTATGAAATCCTAGAATGAGTATTATATGCCCCACTATTTGACTATCTTAATAAAAATTAGTTGGAGAAAAAAATAAAATGTGATCTTCTTGAGTAGATGCTAGATTCAAAGTATATTGCTGGTAATTATAACTATTTTCTTGAACTATACCTGTTTAAATTTTCTCTCTTAGATATTTTTCTTAAAAATGTTATCATTGTTTTCTCAATTTTTGCGTCTAGATATATCAACTTAGTCCCAAAATTTATGCTCATGAAGTGAAGTGATTACAAAATAAACAAAACAAAAAAAAACAAAGAAATAAAAAAAACAATGAAACAATAAAACAAGGAAGCAAGGAAGCATGGAAGCACAGAAGCCCGGAAGCCCGGAAGCCCGGAAGCCCGGAAGCCCGGAAGCCCGGAAGCCCGGAAGCCCGGAAGCCCGGAAGCCCGGAAGCCCGGAAGCCCGGAAGCCCGGAAGCCCGGAAGCCCGGAAGCCCGGAAGCCCGGAAGCCCGGAAGCCCGGAAGCCCGGAAGCCCGGAAGCCCGGAAGCCCGGAAGCCCGGAAGCCCGGAAGCCCGGAAGCCCGGAAGCCCGGAAGCCCGGAAGCCCGGAAGCCCGGAAGCCCGGAAGCCCGGAAGCCCGGAAGCCCGGAAGCCCGGAAGCCCGGAAGCCCGGAAGCCCGGAAGCCCGGAAGCCCGGAAGCCCGGAAGCCCGGAAGCCCGGAAGCCCGGAAGCCCGGAAGCCCGGAAGCCCGGACGCCCGGACGCCCGGAAGCCCGGAAGCCCGGAAGCCCGGAAGCCCGGAAGCCCGGAAGCCCGGAAGCCCGGAAGCCCGGAAGCCCGGAAGCCCGGAAGCCCGGAAGCCCGGAAGCCCGGAAGCCCGGAAGCCCGGAAGCCCGGAAGCCCGGAAGCCCGGAAGCCCGGAAGCCCGGAAGCCCGGAAGCCCGGAAGCCCGGAAGCCCGGAAGCCCGGAAGCAGGGAAGCAGGGAAGCAGGGAAGCAGGGAAGCAGGGAAGCAGGGAAGCACGGAAGCACGGAAGCACGGAAACAAAATACAAGAAAACAATGAAATAAGGATGTTTGTGAAAGTGAAAGAGTAATGGGGTCATTTGGATGAGTCTTCTATGATTCCAACTAATTTTAAATAATTTAATTCATGGGAAGGCTAGGATGCCAAAATTGCTTCCTGGCTACTTAGCTTTGTTGAACCACATATGGTCAGCAATCTTCGTGGGTTCACTATTGCTAAGGAGATGTTAGGTTACTTTCGGCAAATTTATTATCAAAATATTTCAGCTTGAAAATTTCAATTAGAGTTAGATATTAGAAACTATTGTCAGGGGAACCTTTCTATTGAGGAAATTTATTTTTGTTTTATTAATTTATGGAATGATTATTCTGGGCTAGTGCATTCTCAAGTTCCTAAAGAAGCTTTGACAGCATTACAAAAAGTTCACTTTGAGAGTCAGCGGGATAAATTCTTGATGAAGCTCTGATCCGAGTTTGAAAGTGCAAAAGTTGGGTTAATCAATCGCACACCTGTCCCATCTTTGGAGGTTTGCTTGGGTGAACTTTTGCATGAAGAATATTGTCTCATCTCACAGCTTGGTCTTGCTCAAGATTTTATTGGTTTAAAATGGTTAATATGACTTATGCTGCTCAAGGTAAAGGACAATCTAGGCCTTCGCCACAATGTTATAATTGCAAGGAATCTGAACACATTACAAAATAGCAATAAAAAATTCTGCATTTATTGCAAGAAAAAAAATTCTGCAATTATTGCAAGAAGAAAGAACATCAATAAGGATTTCTGTGTATCTCCTCAAAATCAATCTACTCCTACTTTTCATACTACTGTTCAATCTACTTTTATACCTATATTTTTTTGTTTTGGCTGCTATTTTGTGTTCTTCTAGCATTACTTATGATAGAGGTGTCAAACGAGACGTGCCGGGCTGGCCAAGCCCATTTTTTCAGGCCCGACTGTGCTTTCATGCTGGGCCAGGCAAGGCATGGTTACCGTACCATACCGTGCCTGGCCCGACATGATTTTGTGGGGTTCAGCCGGACACGGGCCTGCGGAACGATCCGCCGGGTTAGGCCCGGTTGGGCCGAACCCTAAATTAAAAAAAAAATTAGGGTTATGGCGCCCCCGTAACCCTAATTAAAAAAAAATTAATTTTGGCACGGTACCGTGCCGGGCTAGGCACGACACGAGGCCCGGTTGGCCTCGGCATGGCACGGCACGGCATGAGCCCGGACATGAGAAATTTCCGGCCAGATCGGCCCAGACACGGCCGAATTGTGCCCGGCTGGCAAGATGATTATTTTAGTTCTTTCTGCTCTTAGTCTTTAGGATTAGAAATATTTCCTTATATTTCTTTGGTTAATTGACTCTGTGGCTTCTAATCACATGACTGGTAGTTCGACAGTTTTACAAGATATTTATAAGTATGATGGTGAACATGTCTAGATTGTATATGGTAGTACACTTCCTATCACTATAGTTGGAAATCTCTGGTCTTGTTTTATTAATATTTTTGTATCTCTGTATGGTTTGAAGCAAGCACCACAAGCATGGTCTGAGAAGTTTCGTACTACACTATTGAATTTCACTTTTACTTAGAGTCAATATGGCTCCTCTCCTTTTTTTTTTGCAAGAATATTCTTGGGATTGTTATACTTCTTATATATGTCAATGATATTGTGATTATTGGATATGATATCCAATTAATTGAGCAGCTCCAATAATATCTCAAATCTTCATTTCATATGGAAGATCTTGGTCGACTACTGTAGTTTCTTGGACTCGAGGTTCATCATTGTCTGAATGGTATACTTTTATATTAGCATAAGTATACCAAATAACTTTTTCTAGCAGGACTTCAAGATGACAATTCGGTTCTTACATCTATGGAGGTCAATTTGAAGTTACATTAGGCGGATGGTGATCTTTTATCTGATCCTTTGATGTATCGGTAGCTAGTAGACAGTTTGAATTATTTCATTATTACTCTGTCGTGTACTAGGCGGAGCGGGCGGGTTTTTATAAATATTTTAAAATTTTTTATAAAAAAAATATTGGGTGGAGCGGGCGCAGTCCGATTCGACCATGCTCGATACCCTGTTTGAGGTTCAGGGCACCGTACCCATGCTGCTGGAGCGCGCCTGAGGGCTAGGCACCTTGGTCATGCCTGGCCAAGTACGAGGCACCCCAGGCCAAGCCCGGCATGAGCCGTGCCTTGCGTCGGCATGACTAGGGTCCATGCATGGCTCTAGACTGTGCTAGGCTAGGCAAGGCTCAATGGGGCCATTCCTCGGAACGTGTCTCGGGTTGTCCAGCCCATTTGCCACTTCTACCTCAATGTAGTGTGTATATTGTTCAATATGATTTGTAATGTGAGTAATGTGTGGTTAAGTGTAATAGTAGAGCATGAGGTGAAACATGGTGTGCACAATGATCATGCAATGTTCTTTAATATTATTTTCAATGTGGAGATTAGTGAGGTGTAGTGTTGTGCCCTTTGTACATGGTAATGCGTGCAATAGGTGTATAGTGATTTTTCGAAGTTGTTACATATATTTATGGAGTAATTGATAATTTTTAGGTCCATCCAAAATATATTTGGATGAACTACATGTATATGTAGGAGATGCTTTGTGCATTGCATACATTATACGAAGATTGGTCATATCAAATATGTGTTGACAATTATTTCTAGAATAAAAATTGATGACATTATAGATTATTTAATGATATAGGCAGGCTACTGAGTTAACATAGTGACTATTTGTCATATCACTGGTAATTATTTTTTGGTTACTATATATTTTTTTATTCTTTGAATATTATTATATCTAATGACAAGTTATCTAATATTCTTTGTTATAATAATATTTATCTAGATATTTTTATTCCTCACCCATATTTTATTTATTCTTGATGTCCAGATTATTTTTTTTGTTAGTTATTTTGTTAAATAACTTGACTTTACTTTTATTTTTTTATTAATGTTGTTTTATATGATTAAAAGATTTTAAGAATGATTTATATGAGATTGAGCACTATAGTTTATCTGTTTTTGTTTTAATGATAATGTGTCCTACTTGGTGTTCAAGTTTCTTTGATTTATTATTTATTTATTTTTAACTTGGTGATTTGTCTCTAGGCAAGCCAAGAATGTCGAATATCAATATTAGAGATTTCACCATGTTAAATTATAAGGTTTCTCAAATATGAAAGCATAACAGAGCTTTGTATCCTACTTATTAACTGTGTGAGTAATGAATCATTTAATCTAATTCACTCAAAGATATGAGGATATAGTATATTTAAAACTCAAGATGAATTGATGTATTTTATTATTTTTATTGATGATTATTCTTATTTTATTTAATTATTCTTGTTTTTGAAATAGATCTTGAAATATAGAGTAATTAAAAATTAATTTAAAAGAATATAAAAATTATTAGAAGTGATTATACTTTTGATTATATGTCTTATGTTCTAATTACTTATTTATTTTATATTCGATCATATTTTAGATTTCATATAGTAAAATATCCTTACAAAATAAGATTGTACAAAAAAAATAAATAAGTAATTTGTTGAGATAATTAGGATGATTGAACTGTTATAAAGTAGTTTGGTAAGATATTTTTGCCTTGAACTATCTAATTATTTAAATATTTTTCTAAATTATTTTATCATTTTTTTAGATATTATATTTTTTGAGAGAGAATCTTCAATTTGCCTTTCAAAGTATTTGGAAATATTTTGTTTTGTTTAAGATTTTTCTCCAATACATGATAAGATGACATCTAGCACCATCAAATCTATTTCTCTTGATTACTTTAATTTATATCAAAAATATATGTGTTATTTACTTGAGATTGATATAATTCTAATCAGTATAAATAATATCTTTTTTGAGGGTAACTTATTTTTTAACCAGCTAGGCAAGATAAAGATTAATGAAAGTCATGTAAATTTTTTACTCTTTTTTACTCCTAGAGTCACATGTGGACCTCCAATGAGAGTATGTCACCCATTATTTTTTTTTTCGATAGCTATCATTTCAAGTTATCATACATACTAGCAAATACATAACAAATTGATTATAGAAAGTGAGATTTTCTTGAAAATTGAATCTCACTTTAGTTCAATCAAGTTTGTAGCATCCGAGTCGATTCTAGTCCCAACTCTAACTGAGTTGGGTGCTGTAAGACTTGATCACAAAGGCCCTTGAGTTTATTCAAGGAGAAATGAGCATATTGACCATTCGATTAACAATACAAATACAAGCTTGCTTAGAACAAATATAAGTGTTTTGAGAAGACATATGACTATACATCTGACTCATTTGATATTGATCATTCAATTATTCCATGAAAGAAATTGAAAAGTGTTACTCAATCTTATTTCACGTATATTGTTATATTTATGTATTCTCTATATTTTGTCTTTTTTATTTATGTGATAATATTAAGATATAAATTTTTTTCTGAGATATTATTTTATTATATATTGGTACAAAATAATAATAAAAGAGATAAATACACTCAACTTTAATGAGATTTGAGAACCAATACTTTGATCTTTAAGGAGGAATAATGTTGGTTGCAAATGAATGTTTATTTTAAGATTGATCTTAATGTTAAGGTAGATTGTAGGAAGACAAGAATTATTGTGAAAAAAATTATTATGATATTTGGAGTTGATTATTATGATATTTTTTCTCAATGATCAAAATAGTCTTGGTATTAATATTTATTTTTCTTCTATCTACTCACAGACATAGTTTATCAATTGGGCATAAAAAGTATTTTTCTTTCACATTGATATTGATGAGATAAATATGAAGTACCTACATGATTTTCGAGTTTAGATCGAGTGCACAGATCTAGCTTGTAAATTACATAATATTTTTTATAGTCTAAAGTAATCTTTGAGAGTTTAATCTATCAAAAATTTTGCCTCAAATATCTTATTTGGATTGCATATATATGCTACATGTTATTTTGTTTTTTAGAATAGTTCAACTAACAAACTTATTTTATTGATCGTGTTGTGTATGTGAATAATACTTTGATTGCTGATGAAAATGAGTTACGAATCACCAAACATAAGGAGTATTTTCTATCATAATTTCAGATGAATGATCTTGAGAGGCTTAATTATTTTAGGTTGTGCTATAGTTGATACACCTATTGTGCTAGGTATTGGCTCTCTGTTTGATGATATTCATATACTTGATTTGACTAAATACAAGAGAACTATATGAAATATTAATGATATAACTATTACCAGACTATATATATCCTATATAATTATTTTAGTTACTTATTTCTTTAATTTTTCATGAAATATTTATATTGATATAACTTTTCGTATATTCTACATGTGAGAAATAAGATTGATATTCATACATTAGTTAGGTACAAGCTTGCACAAATAGGAATTCTATTATTGGTCATTGTATTTTCTTTTATGAAATAATTCTCTTAGAAAAATAAGAGGCAAATAATAGTATTAATATTTAGTACGTGACATAGTATAAGGCATAGTTCTAAGTTACAACTGTATGTGAGATTTTTTAGATCAGATATTTACTTGAGAAGATAATAATTTTAAATACTTTTCACATAATTCTCTTCAATGACAGTCATATAATGATGTATATATTTTTAAATTGAATATTTTATGAGCGAATGAAATATGAAGATATACAATTTCTTTTTCTGAGCGAATGTACAAGATGAGATCATAACAATGATCTACATTCATAAAATAAATTAATTTGATAATCTATTCATGAATATTTTGAAAAGTTCATAATTTTTTTTTTCTTAACATTTTTTATTTTGGATATTTATATATCAACTTGTGAGGGTTTGTTTTTATTTATGTTAGATTTTATATTTATGTTATATTTTTTATTTTTTTAATGTGAGCACTAAAACAATGTGTTGCCCTGATCAATTTATGTTTTTATTTATAAGTTAGATTTGTTCTATTATGTTGAGTCATTGTATTATTTTTTATAGATAGTGAATTTATTTTATCTTTTCTCTATAGTTAATTAAAAAAAGATGTAAGATGAATTATTGTTATTGTTATCGGTAATGATAAAAATTTCCTATATATCCATAAATTTTAAATATCGATATATCTATTAAAACTGATATATCTATTCTTGATTGATGCTCATATACAAATACACACCGATATTTTTTCGATATATCCGATATATATGTAAAATCCAAGCACCAATATATTTGTAGAAATCAATATTTTAATCATTGATTATATGTGACAATTCAGGCTGCATGATCTGTCTCGGGTAGCTAGACCAATCCATACTAAGTCCTGGGCTAGGTGATTTGGTTCGCTTAAATTTCCCACTCTAATTCCAACTCAAGTTGATACTTTATATTAACCTAAAAATGTTTTTGCAAAATTTGTGAGATGTTCTTAGTTTAATTTTATCCACTCCAAGCAGAATATTTATGATATTTAGTCTCCAACTTGATGAGGTGAGGGGAGGGAAGTGTTGAGATTTCTTTATTTTTTCTATTTTTTTCAGTTTGTACTTCTCTCGTACGTAGTATGTCCATGATGCCTCAATTTGTTTTGTGTGTGTGTGTGTGTGTGTGTGTGTGTGTGCGTGTATGATATTGATGCATCAACTTGATGAGGCATGCTTGAAGTGTTAATATTTTTTTGATTATATTTACATCTTATACTTAGATTGTTTGATAGAATAGTGTGCATTGAAAAAAAGGCGCTCCCTTGATTTTTGTATGCTTTAACTACCTTATATATTTTAATAACCATTTTTTTAAGGCAGGTACGATGTTGCTCTTGCAATTAATACTATGGGTGCCAAAAACGTGGTAAGCTTTTCCAGGAAGTGTGCTAAGTTGAAGATTCTTGTCCATATTTCCACAGGTTGGCATTAACATGTATATTTTGTCCTTGTTTTTACTGATATGAACATTTTCTTATCATTTTGAGATTTTCAATTAGCTCAAAATAAAACAAATGGACATGTGGAGTGTATTAAAGACTATGCAAAACACGAGTCCACCAACCTCATATCTATGATGATGACAAATTGGTGATGAGCATATTTTGTATAACAGAAGCATCTGTAAAGAACTACCAGACAGAGTGAGATAATCTCATATACTTCTATTGATCACATGTGGACACCCAAAAACAGACCTAAATTTATTCTCACATAGAAAATGGTAATTTGAAAAGATATAAGAGACTTGGCAGAATTATTCAACAATTCTCATTGCATATGTTACAAAGATCCTATATATATATGCTAAGTCTTGTGGCTCCCAATAAAGAATTATGAAAAAATAAGATAAAAAGTGTTGATGCTCATTGTTGGAGTATTGATACATTTTAATTTTTTGTGTTATATTCTTAATAAATGTGCATGTCAATAAGTTGTTGGTGCTCCTAACAATTTCATTTACTATATACTCTTACAATGATATTAATGCTTAATGTTTTTTTTTGCAATTTATTTATATTAAATATTTTATTGAAATATTTTATGCAAATATATTTAATTATATACTTTATAATATTTCAACATGGTATCATAGTTGTCAAGTTCTCTCAATAATAAAAATTAGATCGTACATATATAAAATAAAACCAAATTCATATATAAATGGCCAGATGATTGGGAGTATTCATAGCTCTTGTTATGTTTTATTATTTTCAATTGTTAATGATGGGAACACCTAATATGTGAGCTGTTTATATAAGTTTTTGTTAGGCTTTTTAGTGAGTAAGGGAGAGATGAGAGAGAGATGAGTAGGGAGGGTGAAATAATAATTAATTTTCATTTATTTGAAAAAATAATAACATAACACATATATACTAAAATGAGTGCAACTCACATATCAGTTGCCTTTATACAAACAAAATAAGAAAAAATAAGGTAAAACATAATAAAAATTAAATTGAACCTCGACACTCCATTATGGCTATTGCATACATGAGATAAACACTTAGTTTGAAGGAGAGGAAAAACATCTTAGCATATTTTTGAAAATGTATGCAATATACTAATTCTAGGCACATACGTGATAATTATCAAATCATTTAAGATTTGATAGTAATATATTGAGTTTTTTTGGTTATCATGGTAAAACATCATTCATGTATAGACTGATAGACATAACTCCTTTAAGAAGTGATTGATTCATTGAAACTCACTGTGAAAATAATGGTTTGACTCTTATTTTTTGAGTAGATAATGTTTGCCTCCAAGAAATTATAAAATTTGGTAGTATGTCTCCTTTTTATTATTGTAAGAGCATGATTAGAAGTGTCAAGTGGGATGGATGAACCGGACATGATATGAGACACTATTTGATTTAGCCATGTCAGACCTGCCAACAAGCATACCTCGTGTCATGCCAAACATGACCGATGTTCCTGGCACATTGGCACGACATGTGACATGAATGATTTTAAAAAATAAATTATTTTAAAAAATAAATTATTTAAAAAAATTAGTTTTTACTATCAATAGGTTGTTTTGGCCATTTAGTCCCCTTGAGATCAAATATTGACAACGATATAACAATAACTATTGCTATCATGTTGAGAAATTTTTAAAAAAAACTACATATTATATAATTAATTTTGAGCCATCAGATTGCTTCCAATAGTTCATTGGTAGAAATTTGATGGTGGTCAGATCTCAGTCCTAATTAATATTAAAAAAATCTTAAACAATATTTTTTTTTAATCACAATTTTTTTTATAAATATCTAATTCATATATTTATTTTTGATAATTAACTGGTAAACTTATTTTTTTTTCTCTATTTTTCTTTTAATGTTATCAAATTATTATTAGACTCTATTTTTAAATTTTTTTTAAATAATTTATAATTTTAATTTAATGTAGTGGGGTACTTCTGATATATTGATTTTCATGACAAATAATGATTTTTAAGCATGAGAATACAAGATGCAATATCCAAAATATTTGTTGTGTACAAAAAATTAAGGTACATATTATAACTATATTTAATAATATATTTTATTTAGATTCTTAGATTAATAAATAAATTAAAACATTAAGTAGATATAAAAAAACAAATATCATTCTCTTATAGTCATACTTCCAGCTCAGTTTAACACGCACATTAAAAAATAATAAATAATAAATTTAATAAAAATAAATTAGACATAAATATAAATAATAATGATAATTTAATCAAGGTTCAAGGTTGAAATTAGGTTTTTTACTATAATCTCAACTCATTTGCCTAAAAAATTAAATTTAAGTGAACTTTATTTGTTTGGATATTCTTTAACATAATTAAACATAAAAATGTTAGGGGTATCAATATACATCTAAGAGTACTAGTTACATTGACCACCTTTAAAGACATAAATCAATACATAAAAAAATATGATATATTTGATTCTTGGCAAATTCAATTTAATGACAGACTATTTGAAGTTGAAATAATTTTAGGTTCATTAATTCTTTTTATTTATCAGAATAGGTTTGAGAGGAAATATATAGTAAAATTGATTATTATTATGAATAGTACTAGTTATACTAATCACATTAAGAGACATGTCAATCAATACATAATAAAATATGATGCATTTGATCCTTGCCAAACTCAATTTAATGGCGGATTATTTGAAGCTGAAATAATTTTAGATTCATTAATCCTTTTCATTTATTGCAATGGGTTTGAGTGAAGATATATGGTGAAATTGATTATTATTATGAATTCTTTGATTAAATTCTTAAAGAATTGTAGGGTAGTTAATATTATGCAGATTTATTTCCAATCTGTTTATCACATGATTTTTGGGATACCTAATAGACTTGCATTCTCTATGTTTGTCAGAAAGTCTAAAAAATAAATTTCAAATAAATGTTAGATACCATTGAAATTATTTGAGATAGAGGTGTCAAATGGGCCCGACCTAGTTTTAGGCCGCCCAACTAGGCTACCATGCAAGGCCAGGCCTATCACGATTACTGTTCCGTGCTATGCTTGGCCCGACATGGTTATTGTTTCGTGCCGGCTCGACACGGACTTGCAGCTCAAAAATCATCAGGTTCCGCCTGGTTCAGGTCGGACAAAACCCTAATTTTTTAAAAAAATTAGGAATTCGGCAGAGCGCCGCAGTGCATCTTTGCCCTTTTAGGGCTCAGCGAATCTTGCCTATTGGGCATTGGATTGTATTGACCACGTTTGGTGCGTGGTCACGTGCTATGCCCACGTGCCGGCACGACAATGTAGCATGCCGTGTTCGTGCCGGGCTTGGTCAGCCCGACTCGTTTGACCCCTCTAATTTGAGATGTCAAATGAGTCATGCTATGTTGATGCAACCTATTTTTTTGTGACAGTTGGGCCATCATGTAGTGCTAGACACGACATGATATGTATTTTGTGTAGTCTGACATGACATGACATCCATATGACTAGGCTTGGCATGACCCATTTAGCCTACAACTAGCCAGATCAGTGCTGAGTCATGCCTATAATGGGTATGATAGTGGGCAACACAGATTGAATGTGCATAATTAAAATATTTTGAAATTTTAATTTTATATTTATTCAAAAATTTTAATTTTATATATATATATCAAAATGATATAATTAAAAAGATAAAAGTGCATGTGTAATATGCATTATATATTTACATTGTATTATAAAATTAAATGAATTAAAATCAAGTTAATAATTAAAAAATTATTTGATAATTGTATCAACTCCAAAATAAAAATATTTAATGTGAAAAATAATTAATAAGCATAATATGATATATAATATAAGATGAAGCGTAACTAGTAGAAATTTAAAAACTGCCAAAATATCATATAGTATAAAAAAACAATCTAAAATAATGAGTCATTAATTTGTGTCTGTAAAATGGTAGTGTGGTTGTAAATCATCATTGTGATGTATGCTTTTGAAAATATTATTTATGGTAGTCTTAAAATTCTCAATCTTAATGTCTAATGAATTATCATTCGATAATACTTTTTTTATTTTATCTTGAATGTTTAATTTTGAATATTTTTAGTCCTTAATGCATGTAAATATTTTTATGATAATTGATATCTGGTCATAGTCTCAAACTTTTATATAAAATAAAATTTACTATCATAAAAAAAATAGATTCCAATACCCTTCTAGATATCAGAGCGGTTAGTAGATCACTTATCATTTTAGGTAGTATGTAATATATGAATTCGTATAATTTAATCCAACTCAAAATATTTTTTCTAGTATTCTAGTCTAAATTATTAATAATAAATATATTATTTTTTATTATTTACGTAGTTGGATATCACATGTTATTAGTTAATACATGATTCAAATATAAATTAGGTATAATTATTACGGTATTTTATATTTGTTTGGAATATTTTTTTTAAGACCTGTTGACAAACAAGACTATAAAATTCTTATTGTCTGCTAGGTACCATAAGATATTTTAGTGTATTTTTTATTTTATTTTTATGAGAAATAATTTTTATTTTCGCTTATATTATTAGATTAACTACATGACACATATTTTTTATGTAAAAAATTTTACCTAATAATTCATTTCTAATGGTTTTGATAAACATACTAATTTCTACATTATCATTAGAACCATTATTGAATATAATACTAATAATATTATTTTGAATGTCATATTACCAAAAAATCTTTCTAATACACACTTATATATGACATAATTATCATGAGGATGAAAGATTTAAAAAAATTCTATTTTTTTTTTTGTTTTTATTTTGAATCTATATTATGAGTAGTGAGACATGCAAATGATGTATCATCGTGTTTAGTCTAGATGTTGAACATCACATATATCACTTCATTATATTTTATAAATTTATTAATTATTAATTATTTTTTAATTTATAATATTTTATTATGTCATTTTTACTTGTGAATCTAGGAATTATATGATAAATAAGCTAAAAGTAGATATGCATAATACTAACCACCCTAAGTTTCTCAAAAAATATAATCGGAAAACTTGTGGTATATGAAAGGGTGATCTAACTTCAAAATTCATATTATTCAATTGAGTTTTTCTGGGATCTAATATATTATATTTTTTTGATATATTGATCGACATGACTCTTAAGATGATCAGTGCTATCTATATTTTTATATGTATAGATTTTTTGATAATATATAAATTATTTTGATTATTCTTTGACACATCTAGAATTTGTATTTTGTATTATCTTAAAATAAGTCAATATTATTTAAGTTTGTTTAGATTTAAGTTTTTTAGACAAATAAATTTTGATTGAGACTATTGAATAGAACCTATTATTGGCCTCAGATCTTTTGGTCGTGTTGTCTTTATTATCAATATTTATCTAAAATTCATTATCATTAATTTGATTATTTGTTATTTTTTTATTTATATTTTAAAATTTAAAATATTTAATTATAAAATATAACAAACTAATAAAAAAATTTGTGTATCATAAGCACAATCATGTAAATTTATCTGAGTAATAGCCCATGCCTTATAGTTAAAATCTACTTCTTATCACCTTTTTTTTAAAAACTTGGTAGGCCAAGCCAATCCTCTGACATCATAACAATTATTTAATAATGAAAAATGAAAATTCTAAATGGGCACCGAACTTAGATTAAGAGAGGAGAGTGGAGAGATAAAGAGAATAAGAGAAGAGAGAATAAACTTTAAGATATTTGTATTCTCTATTTATAGAATTTTTTTTATGTTTAAATAATATATATATTTTAATATTTTAATTTTAATTTTTTTAATTAGCAAAAATTAGACAGTAATTGGATTTTTGTTTGTAGCTATTGGAAACAAATTCTACTTCTACAAATTTTTGGAATTACTTTTTTTTTTTTAATTTTTAGGCAACAATGAAAATTATAGGTCTTGCTTGTCACTTTTCTTGTCGATGCCAATTAATGTTACTTGAAAATGTAATAGGCTTATAGGCAGTTGGTTGGGGATTACATTTTTTTTAAATTGGGTCGTGCTTGTGCCTAGTGAGTTCGTGACCCCAATTCATGACTTGTGACTTGTTCAATCATGGGTCATGAGTCACTAAGCCTCTCGACCATGTCAATGGGCTAAGTATGGGGGTCATGCCTAGCTTGACATGAGTCACGGTTGGCTCTAGCCCAACACAGAAAAAGCCGCGCCTCAGGCCTGCATAATAATGATCCAAGCATGGCTTTGGACAATGCCATGTGCTAGGCACAACTAATTTGGACCTTACCTTGTGTCATGCCTGGGCTGCCCGATCACTTGATACTTCTAAGAGTTATATGTTAGTTAATAACATGTGATATTTGACTATATTATTAATATGAGTGATAAATTTATTATTCACATTGTAGATTGTGAGAGAAGAATTTTATTTTTAAAATTATTAAAAGATTTTTTTTATATGAATTATGATAAATATGTATTTGTTTGTGTATACTCGTATTATTTATATTATACATTGTTGCATATATAAATTAATTATATGTTTAGCATGTATAGAGGATATCATGATCTAACATCATAGTTGTTAAGATAAAAAAATAAATATATAAAATACTAGTTCTTAATTCTATCTTTTTATTGTTTGTTCGTCTCTATGAATCGTATTATTAATAAAGGATAAAAAAATATATTAAAATATATATATACATCAAATAGATGTGCTTAATGAGTCATGTAATACCGACATGGCTAGAAATTTGGTGGCCTAGTTGGGTCACCGTGCCATGTTGTACAAAACATGAAATGGCTGATTGTGCCATGCCATATTGATATGATATTTCGGAACATCAACTCGACATGGCCCGACGACATGCCCTAATGAATCAAGCATGTTGGGTTGTGTTGGGTTTGCCAGGGATTGTCATGGCATAGGCACTGGCCACTGGCTAAGTGGCCTAGGGCCAAGCTAGCCCCAATGATATTATGGTAGCATGCAGGGCCAAGGCGTAGGGTTGAGGGACTAGGGGGGAGTGCTGGGGGCCTGAACCTCGGCCTGGTGATATAAAAATAGAAATATTTTTCAAAAAATTATTTTAAAAATTTAAAAAATTTTAAATACTTAGTTTATATCTTAATAATTATATAAAATTAAGATATTGTTTATATTTGTCAAATATATTATTTATATAACATATACTCTTGAGCACGATGTAAGTGGTGAGAGTGTATATAGACAAACACAAATCTATTATATCATAAATAATTTTTAAGAATTTTAAAATGAAATTCATATTTTTTTTATTTGAATCATAAATAATAAGTTTATCATTCTTATTATTGAATTAGTCAGATATCACGTGTTGGTAGTTAACATATAACTCTAATATCAGGTGGTATAATTTCAAAGATGTATCATATCCATTTGAAATATTTTTAGGCTCACTACAAATATACAATGTGAAATTCATTGTTTGTTAGGTATCTTTTGAGGTGTCAAATGGACCAGACAGCTTGGGCCCAGCTTGTGACTCGGTGTGGTTAAGTAGTGCCTGACTTGACACAACACGGTCCAGAACTACGCCTCAGGCTAGGCAGGGCCCCACATGACATGGTTTGTGCCGTGCTAGGCCGGGCCCCACATGACATAGTTCGTGCAGTGCTAGGCTGGTATGAGTTGTACCTCATGCTGGGGCATGCAAGCCCCGTGTGCCTGGCTTCTAAGGCACGGTAAACCGGCTCGGTTGACCGCCCAATGGTGTTCCCGTTAGGCGGTCAACCAGAGAGTTTTATTATTTTTTTAAAAATTTGATTATTGTGTCATGGGGTGATCTATTTTTTTTAAATAATCTGTCACATGACCGATTGTAATTTGTTGACCTGTAAGTTGACCACCCATTGCCATCATTACCATGCACTTGGGGTTATGCCATCATCTACTGTCAGGTAATGGCGAAGATGTACGATCTATGCACCTTTGTCATTTGACATTGTCGGACATGATCGTACACTTTGTCATGCCCATCATACCGTGCCAGCATGACACAGGATTTTAATTGTGCCGTGCATGACACACCTTGTTTGATACCTCTAGGTGTTTAAAAGTATTTTAGCAAATTTTTTATGTTTTCTAATGTGAAAGAAATAATTTTTATTTTCGTTAATTGTGTGGTACATACACTTGATGTAAAAAATATTAATTAAGAGTTTATCTTTAATGGTTCTGATTAATATGTTAATAGCACTACTATTTATTTGTATTATTATTAAGTATAATACTAAAGATGTTATACTAAATATCGTATTAGCTAAAAATTCTTGTTAGGCATTTAGGTATGATAGGATCATCATGAAGAGAGAGGTTCTCAAAAAATTATAAAATTTTTTATTTAGTTTTTATTTAGATTTTATATAGTGGATGATGAGGCGTATGAATGATATGTTATCTCAATTAGTCTAGATGTCGGATATCACATGTTTTATTTAAATATATTTTCTAAGTTTATTAATTATTAATTATTTTTCTAATTTAAAGTGCTTTATTATGTCATTTTTATTGGTAGATTTAGAAATTCTATGATAAGTAGTTTTGAATTAGGTATGCATAATATTGACTATTTTAGATTTCTCCTAAATTTTAATTGGAATACTTCTTATAATAATTAATTTTATAATGATCATTTAAAACTTATTATGATAAATTAAATAGGTCAATAGATCTGAAGTTGCTCTAATTTTAAAGACTTCGTCGCTAAATTAAGTTTGCCTATAATCTAATACATCCTAATTTTTTAGTGTATTAATCAACATGCTTCTTTAGGTGATCATTGTCTCTAATATTTTCACTCATATAATTTTTATAATAATAAAATTATGTTGAATATTCTTTGACACTCTTAAAATTTTTATTTTTAATTTTGTTAGAGTATGTCTAAAATATTGAAGTTGAATTTTTCTAGGTTTTTTAGGAAAATGAATTGAGACAATGGAAGAAAACCTAGTTTTGACCTTAAATTTTTTGAGCGAGTTATCTTTATTATTTAAGTCTAGTTTTAATTAATTTTTAATAAATGTGATATTAAAAAAAAATATTTTTCCACACTCTCTTCAATCTCTCCTTATCAATTCCAGGATAGATGCATATTACAAATTTTTATATTGGTTAATCGTCTCAGTAGTGATCGCGACCAAACATATTTTATTTTGAAGTTCTTATGAGATCCAATGCATTAGTGATAGTTTAAAAGCATCTAATTAAATGTAATATTTATTATTTTTAATATGTGAGAATCATATTACACCTCGTATTCCGATGCTTAGAATCTGTTACTTGTCAAGACAATAACTATATCTGCAATATTACATTTCACAAATTTTAAATTATAAAGAAACAAATTATAATTATAAAAAATATCTTGATGTATATTTGAGAGCACTGAATGGAGAAAAGAATAATTTACAGATTAATTATGAAAAATAAATAAATAAATTATTTAATTATAAATTTTTATTGTATTACAAAATTATTTGTTTTAATTTTTTTTGATAATTGTTTGGGTATACATCAAATAGCTATTACATTTCTGCCAAATAGACTTTACAAGCAATTTGATGACTCATAAAAATGTTTTTTTGATTTTTTTTGTCATGATATTGTCATTTTGTTGTTAATGTTTGGCCTCGAGGTGGCCTCAACAGCTAAAAACAAATGATATAAGCCATTTATCTGTGGATGCGGCTGATTTTTATTTGTGTTTAAGCCCTTAAAAATTAGCCGTGTCATGTCACTTGCCTTCTCTTTGGGCTAGGCACATTTGGTCCTAGCTCAACAAGGCATGAGCGATGCCTCAACCCGACACAATCATGGTTCAGGTATGATTTTGGATTGTGTATTGTCAGGCCGGGCACGATCGAATTGGGTTGTGCTTCTTTTTGTGGTAAGGCTGCCCGACCCTCTTGATATCTCAGCCTATATGAACCAAGTAGAACTTATTGGTTGGATTCATGAAGAATTAATTAATATGTTTATATATTACGATACTAGGTTTTATAGTTGTAGTGATGCTCCATATATGAACATGAACTGTGAACATAATATTTAGAGTTGATATATTTTTTATTTAGTTTGTATGGTGCAAATAATGAAGTGGTCGATCAAATATGAGTGATTTGTCTCAGTACATAGATACTGATTACTATTTTATCATATCTCATGATAAAAGAAATTTAGATATATTGTGTCAATAGAAATTATAAGAATTTATTCGTGTTATCTAAGATATAACGTGATTTACTGATTACTTTGATGTTTAATATAACATTAGAGCTTATTATTTCGGTGACGGTAACTATGATTTCATATAAGAGATTCAAGCTGTGACTAGATATCATAGAATGAAAGAATATTCAAAAAATAAGTATTCATGATAGATTGAAAGAGTTGTTGGTGGATGATGTTTCATGCGATGACATTGAAGATATTAAGATTAGCACTAATTTTAGAATCAACGTGATGATCTGAATCATACTACTGAAACAAATTGATCACGACTCAATTATTTAGAGAACTAACATCTAATGCAATGTGTATATATTTTGTTTATGTACTTATATTTTTTAAGCATTTTTAATTTATTATTATTTGTCATACGATGCCATGATGTTTGAACCCAAAAACATGTACACTTATTTATAAGTTATAATTTTATGAATTTTATTTATTTTAATTTTATTTTTAATATTTATTTTTTTAAAAAATAAAATTTTACTTAACATTTTAAACTTAAAAATAAAAGTTGGAGCCAACCAGATGGTCAGTTCCGTAGCTGTGCATCAGCACCGGATCCGGCACTACACTCAGCATTCTGTGTCCCCATAGTGCTGTTGCTTGTGGTGCCAGTTTCTTGGTGCCCACTAAAACAGTGAGGTGGGTCTTAGCCCGTGGTACAGAGCCTCGACACTGCCCATTGTGTACTGGTTTGGCAGCATGGCCAGTGGTGGTGCTATGCCAGTGTCGTCCATGCCCGACATGACCTAATTTGACATGGCATGACTGATATGCCCAATTCAGAAATGCATGCCATCGGATCGTGCTTAGCTGAGCAACAATGAGGTCGTGCCGGCATAATGCTACATGGGCACCTATTTCATGTCATGTTAGGCACAACATGTCTCGTTTGACACTTTTACATGCTCATAGTTTTCGAATGTAATCACATGTTCTAGTGTCCTTTTCATATATTCAAGAATATGAAGAATTGTATTAATATGAATTTGTTTAGGAGAATTAAATAAATAATTAATTATATTAATAAAATAAGTGATATTAGATCTAGTTATAATTTGATAGTTTTCATAATGATTCTCCTATATATTGAATAATCAATTGATATATTGATATTTATGTACAAGTATATACTTGAATCAAATAGTGAGTTGACCAATGCATATCTCATAATATTAAGATAAGATAAAATATTTAAAATATTCCTTATTTGAAAAAAAATATATATCTATTGGATAGATAACCTCAATTCTTAGAAAGCACGCCCTCGCACTAAGAATGTACAAGTAACATGCTCAAGATATTCATAAATCTAGAGGGCGATCTTATCATGAGAGATAAAATATATACTCTACTTTCCTCAATATCAAATATAATATTCCACAAAGTATTTTGAATCTATAAATAAATATTAAAGAAGTAAAGATAAAGTTAGAATTGAGTTATCTGGTTATACAATTCAAAGAGAGTAAACTAATAAGACAATAAAGGATAAACATGATATGAGAAAATAACAAAGAATAAATCTGGATAATATCATATCTAGTGATAGTAATATTCTTAGAATAAGAAAATAACATAGATAATAAAAATATAATTATCAGTTATGTGAATATTTATTTTTATATCAATAATCTATGAGTCTGAAGTGAGAGTACGAGTAAAAAATCATTGATATTTAAAAGAATGAAAGAATATGGTATTTTATTAGAGATGAATTTTATAATTTTTTTTTCTTTTTTGAGGATTCATTGATGGCTTTGTTATTCAACTAGTTTCTTTAATAATTTTGTAATTCTCTCGATCTCTTCTCTAGAATACTATTTTATAAATATGTTTGGGGTGACTTATCCTCTTGCAATGATTACACTAGATATAAACTCTCTTCTATCTATATTTATTACACTAGATATTGTTGCTCGTGTGCCGTTGTACACCATCATAACCACTATGAACTATCTTGCATTGTTGATATTCTTATGGTTTGTTGATCAGAAAATACTTTCATACAAAGCACCACCACTGTTTGCCTACTATTGTGTGTACCTACAATAGCTAATCATGCTTGATTATACAATCACCACCACCACACTACTGCCTCAACCATCGTGCATGATGTCTTCCTCAATGGTGCACTCGTTACCACCATGCACTAGTAGTACTAGAACTAAATTAAGGGGAATTCACGGCCTATGTGCCTATGTGGTGATCATCATGAATGTGCCTATAGTAGGGTTTGTAAACCCATGCTTCCAATCACAAATACACATATGATACTAATATTATTTTATAAATTAAAATACAAAAAATAAAATAAACAATACTTGATGATAAATAAAGTACAACTCATATTTTTATATAATAGCTAAATATGATTGAGTCAATCTATATGTTGAGTGTTCCAATCTAAATTATAAAAAAATATAACTTAATAAAATAAATAAATAGAACCATATCAATCTCATAATAAATAAGACTACAACACTATTATAATAAATAAAGACAAATTTTATTCAAGGGTTTGGGAATACTCGACATGTGAGTTGCCCAAAATTATTTATATATATATATATATATATATGTATGTGTGTGTGTGTTGATTGTAAAAATTGGTGCATACAAGTTAATATCAACAAGCATATATATATATATATATATATATATATATATATATATATATATCTGCTGGTTACTCTCATTTCTAAATTTATGTTATAATAATGGTATCATTATAATTTTTTTTCTAAGGAAGGAGTAGTTTATCTGCATATAATTTGCTTAATCGTGAAACACTAGATTGGAGGTGATATATTTTGTTGTCTAACTGTCATAATAAAGAGTAGTGAGGGAAAAGAGTTAATTATTAAGTTTTTTACATGTGATTGTCATTATCGCTCGATATTTTTTAAGGAAGAAGCAGTTCATTTCCATATACCTTGCTTGATACTCTCATGTCTGAATGTAGAATCGACTTGATATTCTCGAGTCGATTCTGCATTCAAAGTATTTTACATGTGATTGTTATTATTACTTTGAATTATGTTTCTATACTATATTTTGAAATAATTATTAATCTCTTACTTTTCTACAAAATAATATTATATTCAATAAAAATGCAAAACATTTGGGGAAGATCTTCTCTCAGTATATGTTGGTGCTAAACTTGAATATGTATCTTGAAAATGCTAAATTATATTGACTATTTTTGTTATATCTATCTTGATCAGAGTTAGATAATTAATTTTTTTTATAATTTTTTTATATGTAATATAATCAATTAAATTGGTCATATCTCAAGTGAAATTAATATCTTGATCAATTGGAATATTTGCTAGTGTATAACCTAAAATTTTTACAAGAATATCAAATACATATTTTCTATGTGATGAGTTGATATCTTTTATAGAATAAATTCTTTTATATAATAAGTTATCTCTTATATAATAAGTTATCTCAATGCTAAGAAAATATTTAAGACTCATAAGATTTTTTATTTGAAATTATGTTTGAAGATACTATTTGAGCTGAATAACTTCTAACCCGTAATCTCTCATAATAAGAGATTATATATATAGATAATTAATAATTTTATCTTGTCATTAAGAGAGTTTTGTACGGAATTAAGTTAAATAAAAAAAAATAAAATAAAATTGGAGTGTGGTGGAAAATAATTCGGAAACTAAACCGTAAAGCCGGCAACCACAACGGCGGCAATTGGTTTGAACAGAGGCCGGCAACGAGAACGACGGCCTTTGCCTTTTTCCCCTCAATTGCCGGCACCCACAACGACGGCCTTTTAGGATTTAAAATGCCGGCACCCACAACGACGTCCTTTGCCATTAGTAATTTAAATGCCGCCGTTCTGAACGGCGGCAATTGGACTCATATAGCTCACGCGGTAGGGCTTTTTTCCTTCCCCCTTCTGCTGTCTTCTCCCACTCGTCTGCCGCTGCTCCGTCCGCTCCGGTCGCGCCGTCCTGCTCCGGTGGTTGCCTTCTCGTCCCCCGAATCAGGTATAGCTTTTCGCCATTCCTTCCTTCCTTCCTTCCATGCTCATATAGCTTTCAATATTTGATTGCATAGCTTAGCAATATTGAATTAGTTTAAATATTTATACCAAGTTAATAATGTATCATCCTTATAAGTGCTTTTGAATAAAAATTAGCTAATAAATGAAATTTAGAAATCACCATAATCACTTGATATATGATTTATTTAAATATAATTTTTTACTATATGATATGCTAATAAAAACCCAATTAAAACATATTTCTAAAATTATATGATATGCTAATAATTATTATGCCTGTTATTAAATATTTTTATATAAATGAGTTTATAAGTTATGTTACATATATTAAAACTATGACATTATTTTATAGGTATTAATTATTTTATTAGATTCAATTATATATAATAATATTGCATTATTAATACCTTTTGACAAGTGACTTGATAAGGCTATTAAACCCTAGCAATCCTAAGAACAAACTCTAAATTACCCTACCGCGTGAGCTATATGAGTCCAATTGCCGCCGTTCAGAACGGCGGCATTTAAATTACTAATGGCAAAGGCCGTCGTTGTGGGTGCCGGCATTTTAAATCCTAAAAGGCCGTCGTTGTGGGTGCCGGCAATTGAGGGGAAAAAGGCAAAGGCCGTCGTTCTCGTTGCCGGCCTCTGTTCAAACCAATTGCCGCCGTTGTGGTTGCCGGCTTTACGGTTTAGTTTCCGAATTATTTTCCACCACACTCCAATTTTATTTTATTTTTTTTTATTTAACTTAATTCCGTACAAAACTCTCATTAAGACTTGTCTATAATAACAAAGAAAGATCAGTAACATACATGTGTAACCCAAATAAAGTGATCGTTTGTGAAAATTTTATAAATTAAGTTTTTGGTGATAATTTCAGGATGTACAATTTCTTTTTTAATCTTTAAGCTGCACCTAATCTACTATTTGAAATTTAAATGGTTGCTTTATATACACATATTCTTTAAGATTATCATGAATAAATGTAATCTTTATGTCTAGTTGGTGTATCTTTCAACTGTGTGATACTAATAAATAAATAAGAATATATTCTGAGTTCTTGACTTTTGAAGAGTATCTTAGTTATGCATACTAAATGTCTGAGTGTGTCCCATTGATACAAGTCTCGTTTTAACATGATCAATTTTATTACGTGGATCTATTTTCATAGTAAACACTTATCGATAATCAATAATAGGTCTCATTAGAGTGAATAATATTCATATAATTAATCATGACCGGGTGTCATCTCAGGAGAAGGTTCTAAATCTTAGTATCATCAAATTAAGTAATATAAAAAAGAAAAGAAGAAATATAATAAGAATATGATAAAACTCGTGAAATGAGTTACCGAGTACAACTTCTCTATTTCATCTAGAAAGTGATCAAAAATTATATATTAGTGGGACTATCTACAAGATCGTCTTGTGTTTTGGTAGGCTTATCTTTGATTTGAGAAGGTTGAGCATCTATCTTTTTTCTAGTATAGATTTTTAAGTTCTTGGTAGTTTAGTCTCTTAGTTACTGACTCGATATGAGTTTTTATTGGTCAAAACTCACGGACTAAAACATTATTCGAGTTCAAATGAGATCTTTCTACTTAAGAAATATTATTCTTTTTATACTCAATATGATTTAAATTTAGTGATAAGTATGATGGTTTCATAAAAATAATGATATATTGAGTATTAATATGCTCAAATGTGGTTGGTTAGTAATTTTTTTTACTGATTGGTATTCCAAGCATGACTATCACTAAGAGAGGAAGGATAATAAATTCAAGTGTATCGTCTAATTATATTTTTAGGCATCTAGATGATGTTAAAAAGTATAATATTTACAATAACTAAAATCATATCAGTCTATGGTGAGAAATATTTATATTTTTTTTAGATACTTGAGTATTCAAAGAATGTGCATGTCAAGATCATAGATACTAATATTACTTGTTCCAAAGAGTGATTAATGATAAAATTAGTGTATTCAAAACTTATTTGAGACAAGTTAAATAGTTTCTCTTTAATATGTAAGATCTGAAAATATATATAATGAAAAAAGTCAAAAGGAGATTATTTTTGATTGATAAGATAGTTTGTGATTAAAATTATATTTTCTCAAAAATAATTTTGGAATATTCTTTCTAAATAGCAGTGTATGAGTTGTCTCAATCAGATGTCTAGTATTGATCTGACATGTATTCTAATTAATTCACTTAATTTTTTTAAATTTCTATTAAATTTTTATAAAATTAAATTTTTATTATTTTATGAAAAATAAAATAAAAATATGTGATTTATCACAAAAGAAGTGTATATTCATGTATATTTCATGTAATCAATAATAAGTATTTTTATATTCCTAAATCTATCTTTAATAACATCTCTATTTGGTCAACATATATTTGAGAGTATCAGATTGAATAAGTCCATACTCAAATTAGGTTGACATATAGTATGAGAAGCTTTTTTAATCTTTTCTAATTGACATATCTCATATTTTAAGATTGAATACTCTTAAAATTAGGATAAAATATTTTTAACTTATCTAATGATGTGTGATAAAACTAAGTGTACAATCTTCGAGTCCATAATACTTAAATTTCTAAAGGGAGTTTTTAATGGCAAAGAGAGAATATACAATCAAACCTATTCAATCTTAAAGAAAGTTTTATTTAGAGTCATTTGATCTTATAAATAAATATTAGTGAAAGTAAAGAGAGTTAGAATTATTTTGTGTTGAAAGAAAACTCACATAATTTAAATAAAAAAAAATAATCATAAATAAATTTAATATGAGAAAGTAATAAAAATTCAAGTTGAATAGTGTTGTATCCAATTATTTTTAATATTTATTATTGATTAGAATAATATTTTTAGAATAGTAAAAGAACGTACAAAATAAATAATAATTATTAATGATGTGAATGTTCATTCTTGTATTGATAATTTATGAGTCTGAAGTGAAAGTATGAGGAAAATAACTAATAATACCTAAAAGAAATAAAAGATCTGCTGCTATCTTAGAAATGAGGTTTGTATATTCCTTTCCAGTATGTATCATGTTGGATAGATTCTGTGAAGACTATTTGATTACTTTAGTAGTTACTAGTTAGTTTATCTCCTTTACTACTGTGTGAAACTCACAACATTCTTTCTAAAAATAATATTGAGTAATTATGTCTGTTGTGGTTCATTATGTTGTAATGAGTAAATCTGAACTAAGACTCTCCCCCCATTTGTCTTTGTTATGATAATTTGTACTAATTCATTTAAAAATAAAATTGTAATTTGTATCATACTCTAATTTCTGCTTTATTGAATTAGTGTTTAATCTCATTTTTTTTTTGAATGTCAAGATGAAAAAGACAACCCAATTAGTGTTTCTGTCTCATGCTACTGTTCTTTCCACCACCTACGCCATCATGCGCACCATCTCGCACTGATCGTGCGCTTGTGTCATGTGTGCACTATTTGTCGAACATAGTGGGTGTGCGACCCCTGCAAAATAGTGACTGTGTGCAATATCTGTGTGCACTTTCTTCAAGCACATGCTGTACAACAGAAAAACAATGGGGGAGATACACTATAGGGTTGACATATGTAGCTTTGATATCATGTTAAAATCCATGTAAAAAATAAGTAAAAATAATAACACTCAATCAATAATGTATAATTCACACTCTCATAATCAACAATGTACAAAGCATGCCCTTATATAATTGACAAATATGATTGCGGCAGATCATGGATCTGATCTACTAATCAAAAATAAAAAAAAAAGTTGAATAAAAATGGCAACAATATGAAGTATTTTTTTTTTTTTTGAAATTTAATGAAAAAGATTTTTGTTTCTTTTCTTCTCTCTTTTTTTTTTCGACTTACACAAAATCCTAATGGGTTGTAATGGCTTCGAGGTTTCATATTTAAAATATTATATATAATTTTGAAAACTCTTATATCTTCATAGAAATAATGTAAAATTTTTCTCATCTTTGAAGATTAGTTTACTTAAATATATGTATATACACATATATTTAAGTAAAATAATGTTCAAATAATACTGATGTTTGTATGAATTCAACTAAGTTTATAGATTTGCACATGAATTTCTTTTGGTGTGGTAAATAGTGATCGCTTTTCCAGCTTATGTTTGTGGAGAGAAGTCAGGATTGATCCTTGAGGCTCCATATCATCTAGGAGAAACCCTTAATGGAATTTCTGATTTAGATATTGATGACGAAGTACATCAGGTCAAGCAAAAACTATTTGAGTTGAAACATTTAGGAGTGTCAGATGACAATGTTAAAGAAGCCATGAAAAATATGGGTTTGCAAAGGTTTGTTGAACTTTACTTTATAGTATTCCATCCACATCTTGCAGTAATTTCATAGTAGAATTAAATCAAACTTTTGCTGAACTTTATTCATCATATTTCTTTTTGTTTAAAAATCTGCCATGTCTTTTGGACATATTGATCAATTTTATAAGTTGTGAAACAAACTGATTGAATAACCCATGGTTATTTATGATACTTGTTGTGGAAGGTAAACTATAATTGAATTAGTATAATGAGTCAAAATTGCTCATAATTACACCTTTATGATGATATATATATATATAGAAAAATAATTATTTTGAGCAATCCTAATGTAGAGTGCTCCCACAATAAAAGTAAAATATTAAAAAAAATTAAAATAAAATTATAAAAAGCGTAACACCCTTTAAGATGATACATAATCATCTAGAACATTAAGCTTGAAGGAAAGACAAAAAATTGAGGTATTTTTAAGATCATAAATATGTTGGTAAACTGAAATATTATAGGAATATAATATATAGATATAATTTTATCTTGAATTTCTTATTGAGAAAAAAATATTATATCTTTATGAGTTTCATATGCTCAAGAAATATTAGATTGAAGGTTATTTGTTTCATTGGTTGACTCTCACTATTAAGAGGAGCGAGGGAAGTAACTAGAAATATGATTTTTTAATAAATACTTAATCCAAAGAATCATACAAGTAGCAAAGATTATCTCTTTTAAATAATGGGCTGCAAAATAGTAAATAAAAATGTAATCACTCAATTAAAAGTATCATAAAAGCAAATCCTTATAAAATATGCACATATGATTAGGGTAGCCCATAAGTTGGATGCTCCAATCAAAAGACAAATAAAATAACAAAAAAGAATTATAAAATTGTAAATCAATCTAGTATGTAAAAGTTCAGAACATCAATCTTCGAGGAGAAAAAAATAAACTGACATCTCTTTAAGACATTTGAAAAGATTTTTATTATCTATTCTACTATTTGAATATATATGATAATAATTATTTTATTTTGAATCTTTTTCTAGATGAATAAATAATTTATCTTTATGTGCTTCCTATCCTCTCGAAACACAATATTAGTAGCTATATGCTTTGATTTTTGACTATCACATTAAAGGATTGTGGGAGAAGAGAGTGGATATTGGATTTCCTCGAATAGTTGATATATCCAAAGTATCTTACAAGTAACTATCGGCATGACTCTAACTTTTATTTATTTATTTAATCTTGAAATTATTATCTTTCTTTTACTTTTTTAAGAGACAATGTTGCCTCTAAGAAATATATAAAATTTATAGTAGTCAAATATTTAATAATCTTTATAATTTTTATATAAATAGTAGAATCAAGTCAAGGGGTCATATCCGATATAAAGTTAATAGTTAAATCAATAGAAATATTTATTGGAATACAATTTAAAAGACTAACCTTTGAAAGAATATCAAGAGCATATATCTTCTGTGACAAGATAATATCATTTATCATAGAATAAGACACCTTTATACAAAGAAAGAAAATATTTAAATCTTTTAAAGTTCATCTACAAATGTATTGAATTTATTTCTTTAGTTGAGTAATCCTTAACTCATCATATCTCATAATCTATGTGTTATTTTGATAGAAAATTAGCAAAATTATTTTGCTATTATTGCTTCTAAAAAAAGAAAGAAAAATCTATAATACATGCATAGTTCAATTGAGCTAATTATATGTGAAAATCTTATAAATTAGGTTCTTGTTGACTGTTTTAGACCATGCAATATCTTCAATAATCAATAAATTATTTTTAGTGTATATATACACTAGCTCTATATACATCTTATTATTTAGGTCATCATAAAAAATATATTTTTCATGTTTAGCTAATATATTCTTCAATTATGAGTTTTTACAACAGAAATAAGAATTTATATTAAGATTATTTTGGGTTTTTGATAGAAAATGTCTTGGTAGTATATACAAAATATATGGGTGAATCACCTTATTACAATTCATATATTAAGATGATTTTCATTCTTATTTAGACTTATCTTTACAATAAATATCTACGTACAACTAATAATATTTTTTTTTGTATATTATATAATTAGTTATCAAGTTCTTTTAAAGTAAAAAATGTTTCTTTTATCACAACTTGATACTATTAGGATGAAATATTTCTTCATAACAAGGTTTGAATATTATAGTATTATTAATAGAAAAAAGACAAGCATATTTAAAAACTCATGAAATTAGGTGTTGTATATAATTCATTTTTCTCTTTTAGATTGTGATCAAAAGCTTAAGAACAAAAAAGGCTGGCTTGAGGATCATTAGATTTTTTGATAGACTTGTCTTTTGCATGAGCAAGTTGGATATGTCTCTTTCTTTTGGTATATATTTTAAGTCTTGGTGCGTAAATTTGATAATCACTAGTTAAATACAAGCTTGTAATAGAGAAACATTTGTGATTTATTATGTCATCTTGGTCTGAAGAATATCTCTCTTCCCGAGATATTTCTCTCTATCCAAAATTAATATGATTTGTAATTATAGATAAATATGATAATTCTATTAGAGCTATATTATATAAAGTGTCAACATATTCATATCTGTTTGACATGTGATTGTCTATACTAATTGGCGGTTTAATGAGAGCTATAGGTAATGTGAACTATTATGTTATCTGGGTCTGAAGAAAATGTCTCTTCTTGAATTTTTTTTAAGAATTATTATGATACATATTTATTGGTAGATATGATAATTTTATAAGAGGAATATTATACCAAGTACCAAAATATTTAGATCTGATCAACATATGATTGTTTATATTAACTAATGGTTCAAGAGGGACTACATATAAAGAAAAAAAGAGTATTGGTCTGAGTACAATTTTTGGAATCACTTTTTTTATGAATGTTAAAAAATAAGTCCTGATAAAAAAATAATATATATATTTACTAAAATTCTATTAGTTTTTGGTAAATAATATTTGCATCTTCTTTGATACTATAATATTTGAGGAATACACATCTCAAGGTCATACATATCACCTTATTTTGTCACGGAGAAGGATCGAGAACAAAACAAATACACAAAAAATTTGGGAAATAACCTAAATAATTTATTTTTAAGATGTAGGATTTAAAATGGTATAAACTGATAAATGATATAAGAGGGTATTTGATTGATGAGGTAAATTATGTTTAAAATCGCATCCTTCTAACAATGTTTTAGAATACTCTTTCTAATTATATGTGTCTGAGTGGTCTTGATTAGATATACATATTTTTTCAACAATCTCATCTTGTTGGGGTGTGTCGGCATAAGAAGTTTGTGTAATCTTAAAAATATTATGTTAAGTGTTGAATCTACTAGATATATATTTTAATGCATTATCAATTCTTACTTTTTTAAAAATATTATCAAATTATTTTTTATTATTATATGAAATATCTGAAAAATTACATAAAATTTTAATTTATCATGAATAAAATATATTCATTTATATCATGAGTAGTAATAAACAAAAGTTATCAAATATTTAAAGTTATTTCTGGTCATATCTCTACTAGATCATCATATATCTGAGTATATTAGATCGATTGAATTTTTATTCAACCCACACTAATATCTAGAATATTAAATTTTATATGTTAAATCTCAAATAGAGTATTTCTCAAAATTATTCGATCTTGTAAACAGATATTAATAAAAGTAAAATAATGTTAAAATTGATTTTTGTGAATAATTATGTTGTGAGAAAGTAACAAATGTCCAAACTATATATTACTATACACATTGACTTTTGAATGCTTGTCTTTAGTTTTAATAATATCTAAATTATAATAAATTAACTCAGATAAGGCATGTTTCGGGTTGTGTGGAAATCTCGTGCCTTCGGGCCATGGTACCGGGTTATGCCTGACCTGGCATGAGGCCTGGGTTACCTCGGCACGACATTAGCCATGCCGAGAGTCAGCCCGGCATGGGTCCAGGCACGGGTCTGGACCGCGTTGTGCTGAGTTAGTCATGGCCGAGTTGGGCTGTGCCTCAGGCTGTGCCTCGGCTAGGGCCTGAGCTGCCCAGCCCGTTCGACACCTCTATCTACAACACATGTACAAGCTAAATAAGATAACTGTGGTTGAAAATCTAGCAATCAAGCTTTAAAAAAAAATCTAGCAAATCAAGCTTTATAGAATTAGCTTGGGTCATATAAGTGTTCTATCATTTATAAACTAGATCTGAATAATCTGTTTGTGTTCAAAACTAGGTAGCAGCTTCATATATTTTTCTTCCTCAAGTTTGTCATGAAGACTATTATTTTTTATATTTAACTGATATATAATTATTCCATGTGAAGTTGCAAATGATATGAGCATCATAAATAATATTATCTTGGTTGAAGAAAAAATGTCATGATAACTAACTTTAAAAATTTATGTAAATCTTTTCGCAACAAGTCTTGATTTTAGGTGATCCACCTTTTCATCAAGATTTGTGTTCATAATGGACACTCATCTATTATTGGTGGTATATATTATTGAAGATTGAGGTACTAGTTCCCAAATTTTTTTAGATTGAAAAGTAAAAAGTTTTTAAATTTTCCATTATGATTTGATGTTATGTTGGATGATATAATGTCTTAGAATAATTCTTAAGTATTCTAATATCATTAAGAGAAGTATAAAAAATGAAAAAGAGAAAAAAATAATATCATGTTGAAAAAAATCTGTGATTAAGTCTCGCATCTTTGTATAACTTATTTATTTCTTTTGGAAGAGAAAAATAATATAATACTGAGTATACCTTATTTATTTCTTTTGAAAAATAATCAGAAGATCAACATTATAAGAGTCAGTTGCAAATTCTTCTAATATCTTAGAATATTTTTATTTGTTTTGAATTGGCTGTGCAGGTTTTCTTTTATTAGAATAAACTTGAAGATTTGAGTGATTAAGTTTCCCATCTAGATTATGAAAAAAATTCATTCTCAAAGGAATTCTTATTTTCTTTAGAATTAATTTGTTATATACTTATTAGTTCATATGATGATTTAAGAGGAAATTATTATAATATAATCTAAAAATTCAAAAGCAGTTGAGTAACACTCCCTCTTGGTTTGAGGCCCAAAAGTGACTCTAGATGAGTATAGAAGAGTAAGAAATTCAGTTGTATCTTAGAATCTTTACATGATTATGACTCTTTAAAGAGAGCTTTGCTAAAATAATATAAGATTGATTAATTTACTTTTAGTCTAAGGTGATTAATACATGTACATGTACCCTTATTAGATATTGAAATAATTAAGAAAAATATATTATTGTTGTGTAGGATCATATCATATTTTTTGTGTGATATCATAAATAAATCAAATACTTCCAAAAATTTTGGAAGGTAATTTTAAAAGACAAATGATAAAGAAAAAAAAGTTAATTCATGAAATAATTTATAAATTAAATAATATCTCTCCAAAAATATATTGAAACATTTTTTTTATCTTAGAAATGATTTCTAGTTGTGTCAACTAAATATGATTTTTTTGTAACCCTATCTCGTGAGGTATATCATCACATGTCTGTTGAATGATTACATGATTAATACAATAAATATTATAATTGTATTATTTTTTTTTGTTTTTTTTTATTATTTTACTTGATTATATTAGGATACTTAAGTTTTTTTTTTTGAGATATTACCTTATGCATGATGATATCAAACAAATATATCAAGAGATGCATGTCCGTCACTCTAATGGGACCTAAGAATTAATTTGATCTTTGATAAAATTTGTTGTTAGTTATAATTATCTGTTCATTGTGAAGATATGTTTAAATAAAAGATAGATCATCGTAAAGAGAAATTTATTGTGAAGGGATATACTTAGATATTTAATGTGAATTATTAGGACACTTATTTTTTGGTGGCTATAATGATCTCTATATTTTTTTTATTTTTTTTACAGTATATCATAGTTGGACGATTCATTTGAGTTTTAAGGTGATCTTGATGATTAAATTAAATATATACGAAGTAAATATTTGGGTTTTGAGTAATATAGTGAAGCATGGTCTGTAATTTGTGAAATCTATTGTATAGTCTGAAACAGTTATTAAGAATTTGATTTGTGAGATTTTTATATGTAGTTATTTCATTTGAGTTATACATATGTGTTATTAATATTTTTTTATTCTTCAGGAGTTTTTATTACATGATTTTATTTATTTTCTATCTGGATAATATTTTAATTTCGATAGATATTATGTCAAGAATCATCTAACTTAAAGAGCACCTTCAATCTTAATTTCAGATGAAAAAAATTTTTTGGAGACTTAACTACTTTCTTGACATAGAAATACTTTATTCTATTATAAATATTATTTTCTCACAAAGGAAGTAAATACTTGATATTCTTGAAGAAGTTAATTTCAATAAATATTCTTATTTAGATGTGTCAATTGGGGGTAGTGCCACGCTGACACTTCTCGAATTTTAGAGGTCTAGTTGTGGCACCATGTTTTGGTGGCATGAGATTGATAAAGTCAGGCCCAATTAGAGTAATTAGTTGTGCCGTGTTGTGCTAGATATCAGATTGAGCTGTCTTGCTAGCCTTGGGCTGCTGGTAGCAACAGCACTACATAGTCTGTGTAGTGCTTCTAACGGGCTTGGGCTACTAGGCATTGCAGATGCAGCTGTAGCTGGATCAGTACTACAACAACTGCAGCTGTATTGTAATGTAAATAATGTTTTTATTATATTATACTTATATTAATGATATATAATATACATACAAAAATTTAATAAATTAATTGTAAATTACACTAACATAAAAAAAATACATTACAATACATATCAGAATATATAAATAAAAAAATTAGTCTGCAGGGTTCAATTCATCAATGATCAAGTATTGATGATGACATCTCATTTTCATGTGTCTATGTCATCGTCTAAATTTAGTTCTTTTGAAGACTCATAATTGATATTTGGTCATATAGTGTTCTTTCTATTTGAAATCACATTCATTGCTATTTAAAAGGATGTTATGATATTAAAAGGATTAGTAAATTTTATGTTATTTTAGATAAAATGAAAAAAAAATAAATTTGTATAATTTTTTATCAATTTAATATATCAATATTTTTAATGTCATTTCGAATTAAAATTAATCAGTAATAAGTATCTAAGTATTTTGATATCTCGTTCCAATTCAAAGGACATTACTGTCATTTATTCTTAGTTAACTGAATCGAAAAGTCATTTTTTTTAAATATTGTCTATATTCATGTTGGAGGCTCGTTAAAACTATTATATTTATTATCATAATATTTAAATAAATTATTTAATTATTCGTAAATCATATTCTCAGATTCTTTTATTGGTTCAAGCATGTGAACATATATATTTTATAATATTTTCTACACATTTCACATTAGAGGATCCATATGGGTAGTCAGGAGGGGGGGAGGGGTTTTCGGGAGGGGGGGGGGGGGAGGGGGTTTCGGGAGGGGGGTTTTGGAGGGGGGGGGGGGGGAGGGGGTTTTGGGAGGGGGGGAAAAGGTTCGGGAGGGGGGGAAGGCTTGGGAGGGGGAGGGGGAGGGTGCTAGAGGGTTTAAAATTTTTTTACATTATTTTAAAATGCATAATTTTAAATTATTTTAAAATACAATATTTTTAATTATTTTAAAATACCTAATATTTATAATTAATAATTTTTTTTTAATTTTATTTTTATTATCATGACGTATCCTAGCCGTATCCGTATCCTAGTTTTTTAGAATTTGCCGTGTCCCTGTATCTTGCCGTGTCGTATCCTCGTGTCCGTATCCGTGTCCGTGCAACATAGTTCATAACAATACCAAAAAGGACAACAAAAACTGCTGCCACACCCACTTGACCTCTTTCACCAGCAAGAGATGCTGCAGAAACTATATTGCATCCACCTACAATAGAAATAAGTTTCAAATTCACATGAAGCTCAAATGTCAATGCAGAACTTCCTTTAAGTTTTATTAGCTTTGTTAAAATAGTTATGATTTTCGGTGCCATTAATAGTTATATTCTCCTTTTCAATGGAATTGAGGTCTTTCACAAATCACAAGTGAAACTACTAATTGGGCATCTCCTATAAAATTGTAAATATAAAGTATCTATTTTTAATATTAGTAGGTAATGGATCACTCTTCATATTTGAAAGATGTCTTATATATAAATTTATGAATTTGTTTTTCGATGTGTAAAAAATAGTATTTCTCACCGGAACTCATATGCATTTTGATACCCGCACACTGTCATCACTTAGAGATGGCGTAGATATAGTAGTTGAAGAAGGGCTCGGCTCGCGAGATGGGACCAGATTCGACGTAGCAGCAACAATTAGCGGAGCAGAAAGTGTCATCGGAGTTGATGCGGGAGGAGAGGAAGCTCGAGTGAGAGGCGTAAAAGTCGTCCGAAAAGTCCAACCATGACTCTACGAAACCTTTTTATTTATTTCTTAATCTATTACACTCCCCCTCAAGTTAGAGCATAGATATCAATCATGCCCAACTTGTTACAAAAATAGCTAACTCGGTCCCCACTTTAAGCCTTTGTGAAAATATCACCCAACTGTTCTTCCGTCTTCACATATCCTGTAGAAATCAAACCAAGTTGTATTTTCTCACGAACAAAGTGGCAGTCAAGCTCAATATATTTAGTTCGGTCATGGAATACATGATTCGAGGCAATATGAAGAGTAGCCTAATTATCATAAAAAAGTTTTGTTGGAACCACAATCTTAATGCTGACTTCCATCAAGAGTTGATGGAGTTACATGTTCTCACACACAAATTGTGCCATTGCTCTATATTCTGACTATGCACTTGAACGAGAAATAACCCCTTGCCCCTTACTCTTCCATAAAACTAGATTTCCACCAACAAAAACACAGTAACCAAATGTGAATCTCCTATCTTCCTTTGATCCTGCCCAATCAGTAACTGTGAAGCATTCAACCCTATTGTGCTCATGATTACTATATAGAATACCTCATCCCGGAGCTCCTTTCAAGTAACATAGAATATGTTTTATAGCTGTCCAATTGTCAACAGTCGGAGAAGACATATATTGACTTACAACACTGACCAAGTATGCAATATCAGGATGAGTTACTGTAAGGTAGTTCAGTTTCCCAACTAGTCTTCTATATCTCTTAGGATCCTTAAATAATTCACTTTTTCTAGTAAGTTGTACATCCGGAGTCATAGGGGAACTACATGGCTTTGTTCTTTATTTTCCAGTCTCAGACAATATATCAAGCACATATTTTCTTTGAGATAAGAAGATTTCATGTTTACTCCGCATAACTTCGACACCCAAGAAATATATAAGCATTCCTAAGTCTTTTGTATGAAACTGATCGTGAAGAAAGGACTTAAGGGATAAGATTCCTGTAGAGTTACTCCCAGTGATGATAATATCATCCACATAAACCACCAACAACATGATACTTGAACTGGAGTTCCGGTAGAAGACAGAATAATCATATTTACTCTTCAGCATGCTAAATTTCTCTACTGCTTGGCTGAATTTACCGAACCAAGGACGAAGACTTTGTTTCAAGCCATATAACGACTTTTGAAGGAGACAAATCTTCCCAATCTCCCCCTGAGCAACAAACTATGGAGGTTGCTTCATATATATCTCCTCCTGAAGATCGCCATGAAGAAATATATTTTTAATATCAAGCTAATGTAGATCCCAATTATAAGTGGCAACTAGGGAAATAAATAGTTAAACATATGTCATCTTAGCAACAGGGGAAAAGGTATCAGAATAGTCCACACCATAGGTCTGAGCGTACCCTTTGGCCACAAGTCGTGCTTTCAATCGAGCAATTGAACCATTCAGATTAACTTTGACTACAAAGATCCAGTGACATCCAATGACTTTCTTTTTAGTAGGTAATTGGACCAAGTTCCAAGTATCATTCTCATTCAGAGTATTCGTCTCCTCTATCATAGTACTACGCCAACCAGGATGAGACAAGGCTACCTGAAGTGTGTTAGGCAACGAAATAGAGTCCAAAGAAGCAATAAAAGAATAAGACTGAGAAGACAATTGGTTATAGATGCAGAATGAGGAAATTGGATGAACACACTGATGTCTACCTTTACGAAGAGCAATAGGGAGATCATCAGCAACTGGATCTGATGTCGAAGCAGCCGGTGGAGGATCAAAGACTGGTGGGTTCTAGCGTTGAGTGTAGACCTGAGTGATAGGAGGCTTTACTAGAGTCGGAATAGGAGGGGCCACGGGGGAGGTTATAGTATATACTAGCAGGTCATCTGCCTTCCCTTGACTAGTGTGGGTCGGGGTTGAAGAGAATGAGACATTCTCAAAAAATTTGACATCCATAGAAACCAAATACTTATGAAGACTAGGGAAATAACACTGATACTCCTTCTGAACTCGAGAATAACTAAGAAAAATACATTTTAAAGATTTATGGTCAAGTTTAGAAACCTGAGGACGAATATCTCGAACAAAACAGGTACATCCAAATATCTGAGGCTCAATAGAGAATAGGGGTTTATTGGGGAAAAGGATGTGATACGGTGTATCCCAATTCAAGACTGATGAAAGCATCCGGTTAATCAAAAAACAAGTTGTGGAAACAACATTAGCCCAGAAATGTTTGGGCACATGCATTTGAAATAATAGAGCTCTGGCAGTTTCAATGAGATGTTTATTTTTTTCTCTCAGCAACTCCATTCTGAGCAGGAGTGTCAACACAAGAAATATGATGAAGGATACCATGTTGAAGCATGAATGACTAAAATTGTTCGGAAACATATTCTTTTGTATTATCACTTCTCAGATTTTGAACATAAACATGAAATTAAGTATGAATCTCAGCACAAAAGGCATGAAAATGAGAAAATAACTCAGAGCAATTTTTCATTAAATATAATCAAGTGGTTCATGAACAATCATCAACAAAAGTGACAAAGTATCAAAACTAGGTTGGGGACACAATTGGGCAAGGACCTCACACATCTGAATGGACTAACTCAAAAAGAGAACTATCTCATTTATTGAATCTAGGACTATAACTAAGACGATGATGTTTTGCAAATTTACAAGACTCACAATCTAAGGATAACAAACTTCAAAACTGAGGATACAATTTCTTTAATAATGGCAGCAATAGACGACCCAACCGGCAATGTGTCTCAAATGGTGTAGTGACTCCAGAACAAGCAATAGGTCTTGGGACTGTAGGATCAAGGATGTATAAACCCCCAGACTCACGACCTCTACCAATAATCTGCTTCATCATAAGATTCTGAAAGAGACAAAAATCAGGAAAGAATGAGATATAACAATTAAGTGCTCGAGTTAGCTTGCTAACAGACATCAAATTAAAAGATAAATTTGGTAAACTCAAGGCAATTATTCGGATTACCTGACTTAGTAGTAATCGAAGTAGATGGAGATCTCAATGAGTTCTGATATAATTAGAACTTGTCTAATTTCACGGCTAAGAACTGAACGGACTGATCGGATGCCTCAGAGGTAGAAGCTATATGAGCAGACTGAAATTTCTGATTTCGATTTTGTCATTTCTTACAATCACGTATCACATGGCCAGACTTATGGCAGTAATAACAAACAACAACTCCACAACCAGGCTCTCTAGTGTTATTGCCTGGACCACTGTTTCTATTTCGTTGCCTTTCTTGCCATTCTAACTTAATGGTTTGTCCAATAAGAGCACTGCTTGTCTGGGCATATACAAGGGTAGGTGAAGAAGATGATGCTACCTCAGTGTGAAGAATCCTGCTAAAGGTCTCCTGGAGAGATGATATTTCAAGACAGGACAAAATTTGGGCCTTAGCTGAATCATATTCAGACGGAAGAGCAGCAAGAAATCCCATAACTGTCATCTGTTCTCGTTGACTTTGCTGAACTTTGACATCTGGGCTAAAGGGCATAAGCATATTAAGCTCTTCATGTATCTTTTTGTATGTCATAAAAAATTCTGTGAGTGACTGATCCTGTTTTTCTGATCGATAGAATGTTTTACACACATCAAACATACGAGAAATATTTCCCTTTTTTTTAGAAAATACAAATTCCAAATAATCCATTAGCTCCTTAACAAATTTACAATGATTAACAAGGCCCGGTACCTTGATGTCGATAGAATTATGGATTTGATGAACAGACGAGCATCCTCCTCCATCCATTGCTCTTTCGAATCATTGGCTGGTGGATCTTGAGTGAGGTGACTACCCATACGAATGCTCCTGACATATATTCGAATTGTTTTACTCCATTCTAAATAGTTGGGACCAGTCAATTTGTCTTCCGTGATTTTGGACATCATTTGAACCACATCGAGCTTCGGTATCGGTTTTTTCTCTTCTGAACCACTCATTATGGTACCACATGAAGAATTGATAATTACTTGAACGTTAAGCAAGTCACACAGTATGTATCAGATGAACCTTGAGGTTGGTATTAGTCTCCTACGAAGCTGTAAGTCTATCTTTTGCATGTCATCCTTGTTGTAAAGTCTATCTACATGAACTGATGAGGATGAGCTGCTGGTGTTTAATTGCCACTTGTCGATGGTGCTGCCAACACCAGCGAGTGCATAAGCGGAGACGAGGAAGACATGTCCAAATCCCTTCGATATCATGTACAAAAATAGTATTTCTCACATGAACTCATATGCATTTCGATACCCACACATTGTCATCACTTGGAGATGGCGCAGATATAGTAGGTGAAGAAGGGCTCGGGTCGCGAGATGGGACTAGATCCGACGTAGCAGCAACAATTAGCGGAGCAGAAAGCATCGTCAGAGTCGATGCGGAAGGACAGGAAGCTCGAGTGGGAGGCATAAAAGTCGTCCGAAAAGTCCAACCACGACTCTACGGATCCTTTTTATTTATTTCCTAATCTATTACACAATGCAATATAAATTGTAGTTTCTAAATGACAATATTAACATAACAGAGATTTAAGAATCTTCACCGATAATATTTTAGTAATTTGTTATTCTTCTTAATTGTATATTTTTAATATATTTAATAAGGGTGCAAACTAGATGTCCTTATATTCTTTTAGAATAAGTGACATAAGATTTTATGAAGGAAAAAACTTATATTGAATGAACTCCCTTGTGCCATTTAGAAATATTAGAAATTTTAATAGTTAGGGAATCATATTTCAGATTCAATATTAGTATATAATATTTTAAGTTTTCAAAGGATAATATCATTAGTCTAAATATTTTCTTTATCATATCAATATTATATATAGTGAGTCAAATATTAGTATCTTTGTTATTTCACAAATATAAGTAAAGATATATATTTTTATATAAATGTTATCATAATTCATGACTATTTGTAATCAAATTGGAGCAAATTTACTTTATTTTGATATTGTATGAAATTATTCAATCTTCCTATGTGTGTGAGGATGGAGATAGCCATGATTCCACTCCGAGGCTCCAATGATAATACCATCGGTTACAGAAAAAAAATTACTCAACCTTTTTTCAACTTTTGTTTAATGTAGTCGAGAATAATGTGTAGTTTTTTCATAGCATATGGTATAATAGCAAGATAACTTATAGTTTGAATGAGCTGGTATTTAAATTATATATCCATGGATCACATCAAAAACTTACTATAAGTGAGAAATAGTAAAATTCGAATTTGATCAAAATATAAATTAGGATTTTCAAAATAAAAATCCTTACTTGGAGAAAAAATAAAATCAGTGACTGATAATTAAACTCTACTATCGTAATTTTTTGTTGTTTTGAATTAAGGTTTTTGAGGGCCAAAATATTGATTTCAAATTTAAAATTCTAATTTTTTGGGAGTTTCAAATCTTCTACCTAGAATTTGGGTTTTAGGGTGTAAAAGTAACAACTGCAAAATTTTGAAATCCTATTTTTTAGGATTTTCGAACTTTTTATCCCAAATATGATTTTTTGGCAATGTCAAATTGAATTAGGGTTTTGATTTCTTGATTTATAAACCCCATTAAGCCAAAAATGAGTTCTGCCAACTTTGAATAGATAAAACCAGATTTGCCTGGCCAAATTGAGGGAAATCTGAAGCTCGTGTTAGAGTTGTTACTGCTGACAGAATTCTGACCAAGGTATGACTAGAGTTTTGACATGCAAAATTGCATCAAGTCTCATGCAATAAGCTTGTGATAGTGGATATTCACATGCAAATAGCTTAACACAACTCTAGATAATACAACACAAACTTTATTACAACTACTTATAATGAAATCTAAAAAACACACATAAAGCCTCTTATATAGGGGGTAAATAATTGGGATATCTTGCATAATTTGGGTGCTCCCATTAAATGGAAAACAAAACTATATTAATCTGACTAAAAAAATAAAGAAAGAAGTAAAAAATATCAAACATTAATATATATATATATATATATATTAGTTTTTTAGGTTATGTTTTAGTAGATATCCTTATTTATTTATATAATATTTTTATTTTTGATTTGACCCATTTAGTTGACTTTTCTATTTATAAGAGAATAATAGAGAATATTAATTATCTGACTTTAATTATGATCAGATTTGTTATATTATATGTAATCAGTATAATTAGTTATTTTTTAGATTCTCTTTATTATGTTTACCTTGAAGTAATTTTTCAAATATTGAGATATGTAAAAAAAATATCTAAAACTTAGGATCTCTTTCAGGGATTATGAGCACATATAATATATTGGATATATTGATTCGAGTTTGGTAACACCATGTACCTGAGGAGATATTCGACATTATTTTATAATTTTTTTGGAGACAAACTTAACTCTTGAAAAAATAAAAGATATATAATTATTTTTGAGATTCAATATAAAAGTATAATTCAAAGTAATGATAATTATTACTTTTGATATATTTTAGGTGTGATATTTACTTGAGAATATTAGATATCAACTTTTTTTTCTTATTATATTTTATCATAGTTATACAATGACATATATAACTTATAATTTGATATTTTACAAGTGGACAAAACATATAGTAGTGGACTATTTCTTTCTCAGGGAGAAGATTGAGGATATGATCATTGTTATAGTATATATTTCTCAAATGAATACTATACAATAAATTTTTGTTGTTTGATGTATTGTTTAACTCTTGAAAAATATATTTTGAAATATTTTTTGTAGAGGTGATTTTGATGATAATTTATGTCTTTAATCATGTCATTCTCAGGGTATATTCCTCTAAATTATACATCTTAAAGGAATGTTATTTAGTTTGTTTTTAAGTTTTTTTATTTAATTATTTTATCTTAGATTATTTTTTAGGATGAGACTAATTGATATTTAGGATCATGATATATGATTTTCTTAGATACTCTAATACCCAAACAAGATACAATTGTTTCTTACTAGAGATTAGTAGAGTTTTAGTGATTGTGGATATAATTATTTTTTATTATGATTCATTTTTTAATGAGCTTAAGAAAGAGTCTGAATTTAGATGTTGCACCTAGATCTATTATTATTTCTCTCTTATATGGGCTTACCTTGATTATCAATTAAATGATAGAGTCACCCATTAATTACATTTGATTATGTTAATACCAAGTATGATATTACTTACATGAAGTTGTCATACCTACTAACAAATTCAAATCATATTAAGTTTAAAGAAAATGAGAATTCTCAAATAGGGTTTTTCATTCAGACCCAAATGATTGAGTAGCATAGAAGTATGCACTAGTATAGTTTTATATTGAGTTTACGACTAGGAAACTTGATCATCAAGGATTTCGTTTATATTAGGGGAGACAGATCAACTCAGTCTTCTCAAACTAGAGATGAGCCTACAATGGAGCTAGACAATTTTGTAGCCAGTTCCTTTTATCTAGGCATGGAAATGGGCTGGGGATGGGCTAGGGTGACCCTCCCCGTGCCTTGCACGTCTGATATTCTCTAATTCCTGCCTTGCCCCATGCTCCATTTTTGGCCGGGTAGGGTGGGTAGGAGTTTTATGTCACAGGGAAGGGTGATGCAATCCTTCCCATTGCCCCATTTGTTTGGTTCCTTGACTTCAAGAGCCAAGTGGGGCATGCGGCTTGGGGATTGTATTTCTGAAGCTCGTCTCAACTCTATACCCAGATCCTAAATGGTGTGGGGACAGGGTGGGGATCGTATTCCCCGGCTTCATCCCAACCTTGCCACGAGGCAAAATTTTTTGCCACGTTTCTGCCCTACCAACATGGTTTTGTGGGGATTCCTTACTTAGCTCGAGTGGCTCCAAGCAGGGTGGGGACAAGGCAAATTGTCATTCTTATACTAATTTTGACATTCCAATCATACTATGAAAGAGTTATATGAGTTATACTTAGTAACTGATTTCATAAATTTTATTATACTGTCTTGTTTATTTTTTTATTATTTCTCTTAATTGTATTAGTAAGTCTTTTTTAAATATTATTTCTTATAGAATGAGACTAGGTCATAATAAAAGAGATATATGCCATCCAATCTAATAATATTTGAGAATTATTTTTATGTTATTTGAGAATGTCTATTGTTAGTTATTGGTGATGTTCACTATGAAAACATGCGTATATGAGAATATAGATCATCTTAAGATAATACTTATAATGAAAGAATACACTTAGATATTTGATGTGTACTATTATGATATTTGACCACCAAGGAATAAATTTTATTCCTTGGTGGTCAAAATTGCCTTAATACATATTCTTATTTATATTATTATATCTCATAGTTGGATGATATATTATTTAGATGTGAAGAAAGTATTTCTTCATGATGATCTTGATGATGAGGTATATATGAAACAACCACTAGGATTATGAGTAGTACAATTATATGTAGTTTGTAGATTGCATATGGTATTGTATGGCCTGAAATAATTATCAGAGTCTAACTTATGAGATATTTATATGTAATTATTTTATTTGGGTTACACAAGTATAAATATTTTTTTTAATTCATTTGAAATATTCATGATGATAATATTTTTTTTATTCATTGTTTATATTGATGATATCTTGATTATGAAAAATAATGAGTTGTGAATCATTTAAATCAAAAAATAATTTCATACATAGTTTCAGATAAAATATTTTATGCCTTGTATTTTTTTGGTATAGAAGCGACTTATTCTGTGAGAAATATAATCTTGTCATAAAGAAGATAAGTATTTGATATACTTGCAAAGATTTTTTTTTTTTGGGTTGTGATCAAATATATATTTTTATTGATTCAGGTATTAATTTTATATTTAATCTAATACTAATTATTTGATTATGTTAATTATCTATATTATTTATAAAAGAATCATATAAAATATTAATTATCGGACTATAATTATATCAAATATAATATATGTAATCAATATAGCTAGTTATTTTTTAGCTTATATTTAGTAGGTTCATTTTGGTATAGCTTTTCATGTGCTGATATATGTGAAGAAATTTTCATAACTTAAATCTCTTTTAGGGATAATGATCACTTATAGTTAGTTTGATATTCAGATTTGAGTTGGACATCAATATCTACTGTGAGAAGATTTATGATAGAATTATGAATTTTTCTTGGAGATAATCTTTTCTTTTGAAATTAAAGATTTAAATAGTTATTTCAATATTAAATATAGAAATAATATTTGGAGCGATAATAATAATCATTTATGATCTATTTTGGATGTAACATCAGTTAAAGAGATAGAATATGCACTTATTTTTGTCATAATCTTTTATTATGATAGTCAAATAGTGAAACATATAATTTCAAATATTGTATTTCACTAAGACTAACTAAACACATCGAGGCAGACTATTTCTTCTTTAGAGAAAAGATTTAGAATAATATTATTTTTATATTGTACTTTCAGATATTAAAGTAATAAATGAATATTTTTACAAAAGCTTTAAATATGCTAATCTTTATTTCCCTCTAGTTGTATCTTGTAGATTTATATGTATCATTTTGATGGAGGATTTTATAGTTTTGTTATCTTTTATATTTTTTTTATGTTATTTGATGGGAGCACACAGCCTTTAAGCTACCTCAATCTTTTCAGCTTATTATTTAAGGATGACATATATATGTTATTGATATAGAATATTTATTTTTTCTGCATTTTAATTTGTAACATATTTAAATAAGGAAGCAACTAAAATTTGAACTAGTTTGAACCATAACTAAACTTCATCACAAGTCCAGCACAGGTAGGAGTGCTTTTTGTTACCTAAAAGAGGGTAATTGCAAATATTGTATTTCACGTAAGACTAACTAAACACATCGAGGCAAACTATTTCTTCTTCAGAATAAAAATTTAGGATAATATTATTTTTATATCATACTTTCAGATATCTAAGTAATAAATGAATATCTTTACAAAAGCTTTAAAGATGCTAATCTTTATTTCCCTCTAGTTGTATCTTGTAGATTTATATGTATCATTTTGATGGAGGATTTTATAATTTTGTTAACTTTTATATTTTTTTATGTTATTTGATGGGAGCACACAGCTTTTAAGCTACCTCAATCTTTTCAGCTTATTATTTAAGGATGACATATATTTGTTATTGATATAGAATATTTATTTTTTCTGCATTTTAACTTGTAACATATTTTAAATAAGGAAACAACTAAATTTTGAACCAGTTTGAACCATAACTAAACTTCATCACTAGTCCAGCACAGGGAGAAGTGCTTTTTGTTACCTGAAAGAGGGTAATTGCCTGGTAGGTTATCATTTGCCCAGGAAACTGCATCTCATTTGTCAAAGCTCATTTCTAACTACAATTTAACAACTAGTTCCGAAACCAATGACATCCACATATTCAAGCACAAGCTTCTTGGCATCTCCAACTCCATCAATGAAAAGATGGAGGTGCAAGGAAACACAGGTGTGATACACTTTGTTTCTTGGAAGATGTCAATAATTCATGTTCACAGAACCTCAAATGTCTCCAGTTCTCACAGAGGCAATACTACTCAGAAGTCCTAGTATCTTGTGCAGATTATCCTGAGAATCGAAGGTATCAACGATAGCTCAAAAGACAACAGCTGAACCAAAACTTAAGGCAGCATCTTTCCTTGCTTGTTCAATGGCAACTACAAGCTTTGAATGACTACCATGCAGGTGTGATAATTGCAAAATATGGTTGTAATATTGTGGCCACTCTACCAAGCGATCAACAAACTGCTCCAGAGTCAGGGTACAAATCACAAACATTTTGGAATCTAAAGACCTGTTCAAAGCATCTAAATCATAATGGAGTGCAATCCCACGGACATGAGTAACAAGCTTATTCCTAGTAACAGAATCGAAGAGAAGTGCAGTAATTTAAAGTTTCCTTTCTGGATATTGAGGAAAGAATTTATCTTCTTCAAATAGTTTTCCAATCATGCAATCAAGAATAGATTCTTTCTTTTTTCAGAAGATTCTTTGAATGTGGCAACCATTTGAACCATTTCTTGTACTGATGAATGACCAGAAACCATTTTTGTGAAAATAAGAGTTTGCCTCATCCTTGATATCATCCAAGTACAGATCAACAGCAGATGCATTTTCAAATCCACTTCTCTTGAGTCATGGATTCGATTACATGAACATTGACCTTAACATTTCCACCTCTTTAAAATTTTTCATCTAATTAGATGACCCAGTGTAAGCATCAAGGAGCATACTTAAATGATTCAGGTTGGCATACCAGAGATAATGTACACCACAACCAACAGCACTTTTGATCACCCTAGGAAAAACCATCATACACACTTCATGTTGCAAGAGATGGTATGTTGTATGGATACGTGATATTCCCAAGAGCAAGATTTCTGGCCAATGTTCAAAAGGCTAACCAAGCATCAATCTAACTTGATTAAGATGGTCCATCTTGGTTAGTTGGCAAAGCATGTCCAAAAGATCAAGAGTGAAGACGACCTGTATGATTTGAGTGCCCAACTAGAAGTTTTTGCTCATGCTCTGCTTCTATTAAGGCCAATTTCCTTTGGGAATGGGCAAAGGAAAACACGTCTAATGGTGATGTTATGGCATATTTTAAAAACAAAAGTTGGCCAACAGTATTCTTCCAAGAAGACCCACTTTCAAAAGTTGACCAACAGATTCACAATAAAGAGAGAATTTGTTCATCTGTTACTGGATAAACCATAAACAAGGAGCCTTCGGGGAAACTGAAACGTGAAACCTATGCTAAAAAATTAGGTTTTTTGTACAATCCAAAACCCTTCTGCCTACTAAAAGATACCTCTCTCATTGCTGAAATTCTGGATGCACTTCCATGCAGCATTGAGTAGTGGGTGTCGATGTCTATGATGGGTTTGGCGGGTTCCTCTGAAAACAATAAAATTAAGGTTCTACCCATTTTTGATTTACTATCAGCAGAGTTCCGACCACTTGTATTGTTGTGATTCGACTCTTGTCATTGGAAAACAGTGATGGTCACCGATGCAGTTGGCATTGACACTTGTACACATTTATTTATTTTTTCCTATCACACATGGTGGGTATGTGATAGTGGGGGAGCGTTAGCATGCAGTGAGGGTGCCCTCCCCCATTGGGTTTTTGGCCCTTTTCCAAACAAATACTCTCCTAATGCTTATAGAATTATGAGACAATAAAAATCAATTTCTTTAACTTCTTGAAAACATGATACATGAAAAAATTATTATATAAAGGGCGAATTGATTGGGTAGTCCATAAGTTGGCTGTTTCCATAAAAAGATTGTTACAAATTGATATGCGAAATAAAATAAATATTTGATATGAAAAACATGTAGGTTCCCTATCAAAAATGAAAAAAAAAAATAAAATTTAATTAAAATTACATCATATATCAAGCTGGTACATACAAATTCATAACATAAAGTATATTAGTGTCTTTGTGAATTTTTGAAGGTCTTTGTGAAAATTTTCACTTATTGCTATGTTGTTTGTATGTTTGTTGTAGTAATTATTTTATTTTGAATTATTTATTAAAGTAAAAAAGTTATCAATTTTTATGTATTTTATCTACTCGTGAAATACTAAATTAAAGATTATTTGTCATATTGTCTAACTCTGACTATCACAGTAAATAATTGTAGATAAAGAGAGTTCATACTCGATCACTTCGGGTAGATATCACATTTAAAATATCTCACAAATAAGTATTATTATGGTTTTCAACTATAATTTTTCTATTTGATCTTGAAATAATTATAATTTTTAAATTTTATTAGAAAATAATTTTGATTTAAAGAAAAATGTAAAATCTTGTCGTAATATTTTTCTCAATGCATATTAGTGCCAAACTTAAATTTAAATATGATTAACTTCAAATATCCATGCTTGAAATAGAATCCAAATCTCAGAGATTTTTTGTTAGGATTGACACAAATGTATGAAGCTGCAACATGTGTTTAGTATCAAGACTTGAATTATAAAGTCGGAATGTGATTGAAGCTGTAACATGTATTTTGGAGTCGCGACTTAAATTGTGAAGTTGTGATTCAACCAAAGCTATAACATGTATTTTAGAATTATGATCTGAATTGTGAAGTCGCGACTCAATTGAAGTTGTAACTTGTATTTTGGATTCATGATCTGAATTGTGAAGCTATGATGTAACTGAAGTTGTAATGTATGTTTTGGAATCATGATTCAAATGAAATTATAATAAGTATTTTGGAGTCTCTACTCAACTGAACTAACAATATATGTTTTTGAATCGCAATCTGAATTGTGAAATTTCAATGTGACTGAAGTAGTAACACGTGTTTCATGTTGCGACCCTATTCCTTGGTATCACAACATAAATGAAGTTGTGATCTTGTTTTTTGAACTTGTGATGTCATAATTGATAGTCTTATGAATTCAAATTACGATCATGTTATGTGGTGTCATGATATGATTGAAGCTGCGACGTGAAAATATGATGTTGTGCCTTATGTCTTAAATTTAAAAGAAATTTTTTGTTTTATTATTTAAATACTAATAAATATAAAATATTATAGGAATGTCAATGTGTATAAAATTGTGAAACACAATGCGGATGTATGAAATATATGTGGTACAAAGATAGTGAATTTCTCTTCTTCTTTATGGTTCTTGTGTGGCTTATGATTTTCTTTTGTTGTCATGCTCTTCCCCTCTCTTATGTGCATTGCATGCTTTTTATATGAGAGTTTTTTTCCCCATCTTGAATGCCTAATTACCATCATGATTTCTACTTTAGTATGAGACGATGATTATACCATATATTCTTAGGATTCTTGTACTTGTGATCTAACAATTGATATTGGAGGTTGTCCAAATTATCAATCCTCATATTTGGTATCAAAGCTTGCTCATATTTCTTGGGTCATAATACAAGGCATCAAAGCAAGATACATCGTGTGACCTAATATTTGGTATCATGGCATCTTCTTCCTCAGATTGTATCTCTAACATTTGATTTTGATATTAGAGCCCAAATTTTGCTTGCAGAACCATAATGGTGAATTCGGTAAGTAATAAAATTGAGATCGAGAAGCCTTTGAAGAATGATTTTTAGTTTTGGTTGAAGATAAATGATTTATTTGTTGATAAAGATTACTAATTTGTAATTGATAATATGAGATCAACATTATGCGATCAGAAATTAACGACCATTTCTATCAAGATTGTCAAATGGGATAAGTTGGATTGAAGAGTGAGATTTGATTCAATTGTATTTGATAGATGAAGTTTTAATGGATATTTTTGGTGAGAGATTAGCGAAGGATATGTAGAAAAAGAATGAGGTACTTTACTAAAGCAAGTCATTATTCAATAAACTATTTTTGAGGAAGAAATTGTACAAATTGCACATGGAGGATGCTGTCATATTTTTTTTCACACTCACGTAAGTTTTATATATTGATCAGCCAGTTGTCATGTATTGGCTCTGAGATTGGTGATGATGATCAAATGATAATTCTTCTTTGTTCACTACCATATTCATGGGATAAGTTATTTATCACCATTGGTAATGGTACAATAGAATTATTTTTTGAGATAGTGGTTTCAATACTATTAATTGAGAATATAAAGTGGTATAGTATAAAAAAATGCTTGAAGGATGTACTATTTGTGAAGTGGAGAACTGAAGAAACCAAAATAAAGATGAGAAAAATTTAAGAGTATGGATAGGTTGAAATCAAAGTATTAGAATTGTGGTTAAGTTGGGCATTTCAAGAAGGATTTCATGAGAAAAAACAAGCCAACTCGAGTGAGAGATGCCTCGGCAGACAAGGAGCTATCCACTCCACAAGAGATGTACATTTTGCATATGCTTGTGTTGCTCTTGTTGATGAGGTCATCTAGTATATTAACACAAGTATGTCATATCACATGATTTATCATCAAATTTAGTTCAGTCAGTATGAATAATATGATAGAGGATATATGAATATAAGAAATGACTCAACAGTGAAGATAGTTGATTTTGGGAAAGTGAAGACATAGATTCATGATGAGCCTATCAAAAACTTTATGAGGGTAATGCATATTCTATATTTGAGCAAAAAAATTAATTTATGTTAGGCAATGCCTGATGATCGATGAAAAGGTGAGATTTTGTTATAATAAAAGTCTTGCAAGATGACTTAAGAGGTGTCAAACTGATATGACTTTTGAATCAATGCAGGTACGACTAAATGATATGACTTTTGAATCAAGCATGCTGGGTCATGTCAACACCAGCAAGGCTTTGCCACAGACTAGGTGGCCTATGTCGATGCTCAGTTGCAGTGGGCAAGGGCCTAAGGCTTTATGACCTAGTGGGAAATGGCACTTGGCAGTGTAGGACTACAGGTGTAGTTGCAAACAGCATTGCACCTATAGTAGGTATTGGTTGGTTATGGTCTGTGAGGTATAGGCCATGGGCTATGAGTTGTGGTTGTATACGGCACTGCTTGACATTTTTTATTTTTAAGTTTTAAAATTAAATTTTTAAATAAAATTTAAAAATCAAAATATAACTAAATATGCACTATATTATAAATTAAAATGAATAAAATTTATAAGACAAGATCATAACTCAATAAAAATATGTGTTTCATTTTCAAATATTGGGACATCGTATGACAACTAGCAATAAAATATAAATTAAAAAATATAAAAGTAAAAAAATAAGTGCAACTGCAAAATAAATACGCAACACATTACATGTTAGTCCTTTCAGTGACTGAGCTGACTTGAGTCTAATATCCATGATCTGTCTGTATTAGTATTTTGGTTTGAATTCTCATGTCTGACTTTGATCCTGGTACTAGCTTCAATACTATTGATGCCATTGTATAAGTTATTTTTTATCAGCATTACTTTTATTTTATCTTGAACACACATCTTTGAATCTTTTTATTATCTTAAACATGAAAATACTACTATAATATATAAAATTTATTTTAAATTTCTTATCTAAAATTTAAATTTATAATCAAAGAAAAAATAAACTCTAATAATTTGATTGATATCAGAGGGGTTAGTAGATCACGTATTATCTTAGATAGTATGAGATAAGTAATTCATATGATTTTACTAATCTAATATATCAAAATTTTTAATGTCATCATGTGATATAATGAAGTAATAATTTATATCTAAATATTGAGATATTTCTATTCTATCCGATGAATCACCTCATCCTTTTCTTCTTGCTAACTAAACATAAAAGGCGTTCTTCTTGAATATGATGTTCGCGTCCATACTCGGAGTATTATTACAACTACTATATTTAGTATCACAATATGTAATTATGTTAGTTAAATTTTTATTAATCTAATTATTATGTTCATCTGCTTTGTTCATGTAGATGAATATGTATTTTAATATATATACGAAATTATGTAATTATCAAAAAACAATACAATAATCAATAAAGATATATAATAAAAGAATAATATTTTAAATACTAAAATTTTATTTTAATAGTCATTATACTAAAATTAGGGTGTTCACGCGCTAGAATGCAATGCAAATAGTAGGGGTGTGCACATACTAATATATGTTTGTCATATCATAAAAAATATTAATAAATTTCAAAAATAAAATTTTATCTTTCAGTCTAAATCATCAATAATAAATTTATTATTTCTATTATTGACATAGTTTGATATTAAGTGTTAATAACAAATACATGTATCTAATATCAGATAGATATAATTTCAATTGTATCCAATATCTCTCAGTCTAATTTCACATTGTGTAGAATTCATGTTATTTGTTTGGTGTCATGCAATATTTTAATAAATTTCTTATATTTTTTAAAATGTGAGAGATAATTTTTATTTATGTTTATGTGTTGGATTAATTACAAGATACATACACATAGCATAAAAAATATCAATTAATGGTTCATCATTAAGGATTCTAACAAACATTTTAATGATGACATCATTATTTGAAGTATTATTAAATATAATATAAAAAAAATTATTTTAAATATTGTATTCTTTAAAGAATCTTGTCAGTTAAAATTTATTTTAATGATGACATACACATGGTAGGGTTTTTATGAAGAGGAAGGATTTTAAGAAATCATAAAATATTATTAATTATTTTTTACTTAGAATTGATAAAGTGGGTGATAAGGCATTCAAATAACATGTCATTGTGACTAGTTCAAATATTATATGTCACGGATACTACTCAACTATGATTCATAATTTAATTAATTATTTTTTGAAGTTAAAATTTTTTATCAAGGTTTTTCTATCAATGATTATAAGAATTATAGATAGATATAATGAAAATATTAAGAATAATATTAACTATTCTATGATTTTTTAAAAATTCAATTAGAAAATTTATGATAATAATAAATTTTATAATGTATTTTCTGTCAAACTCTTTGTAGTAAATAAAATAAATCAATGAATCTTAAGTTGCTTCAATTTCAATGTCTGCCATCTTATATATATATATATATATATATATATTATTGAATTTTCTTCAATAATTTTAATTTTTTTATTTGGAATTATGTTAAAGTATGCCCAAACAATTGAAGTTTGCTTTTTTTTTTAGTTTCTTAGATAATTGTGTCGGGATCATGTGAGAGATATTAATTTTGACCTCAAACTTTTTGGATATCACTCCACTATGATAGAGCAAGTCTTTTTTTTTTGACACGGTTGATTTTGAAAAAAATCAACTGTGCCACATGCAGTTATTATTTCCCAAGCATGCGTGTCATGCCTTGCACAACACGAGGTATGCTGGGTGTCGGTCCAACATGATATGAGCCATGTCACAGGCTAGCACAACCATAGTCTAGGCATGATTTTGGATTGTGCCGTGTTGGGCTTGGCGTGACTAATTATGGTCATATCTCGTATCATGTGTGGGCTGTCCAACCCACTTGACACCTTTAGATTACTAGTGTAGCAATTATATTTTTTCATAAAATTAGATGTGAGACCTTGTATAAGCTGGTGGAAAATACCATTGAGACTTGAGTTAGTAGATTCTTTGTTTCCTGAGAAAAGGAAGCTTTGGAGAGCATGCATATCATGGAGAAAAATGAATTAGAGTCTTGACATTGAAAGATGGTATCTCAACCCAATTCAGTGTTGTGTTTGAGTTTTGAGTTGCGATATAGGAAAATTATATCACGACCCAACACACTCTTGCAACATGGAACCAAGAGAAAGTATCAAAGATAGGCTTATAAGAATAGAGAAGTCACAATTAGTCACAATGTCGGAGATATTACCAAAGAAAATGAATCACTACTATGTTTGAAGTCATTATGTAGGAAATTGATATTGTGATCCAATATAATGTCATGGAGTTCAGAGTCATGACGTGGAAACATGGTGTTATGACTCTATATAGTGTTGCAATAAAAATTTATGTTATGATATTAGAGACTATGGCACATTAGTGAGAATAATCTAACAATTATATCCTCGAAAAAAATTAGTCGAAAGAGTACGAGATTGTTTAGATGAGTTTGACTTTTGCGAGGATTATTTATATGAAAAATAAAAATATGTGAGGTTCAAATTTACAACTACTAGATCAAAGGCCATACTAGACTTGATTCACGGCGACTTATATTAAGAAATATTAGATGCATTACTTGGTAGATCAAGATACTATGCTTTATTTGTTAATAATTTTTATGAGTATATGTAAGTTTATTTCATTAAAAATTAAATTGTGTTAAAAAAGTTTAAGGAGTGCAAAGTCATGGCAGATGACTAATTCAACAAGAAGATAAAAATTTTGTATACAGATAATATATATAATATTGTTTGATTGATTGGTTATATGCTGAGCAGGGTATTATCATGTAGAACATGATCAGGTTGACCCCACTGTAGAATGAAGTGGGTGAAAGGCTGAAAAAATTATAATGGAGAACGTGAGGTGCATGAGGAACTAGATAGGCTTGGAGTCGGAGTTTTGAGCTGAAGTAATTATCACAACATACTATATGTAGAACTATTCTTTTACTTTGACAATGAAGGATCTAACAATTTGTTGAGGTATTGTATGGAAGAAAACTAACTTCGGCTCACCTTTGGGTGTTTGTGTGTGACACTTACTTCTATGTGCTAAAAAATTAAGAGAAATAATCTAGACTTCAAGTCATATAAATTCAAGTTAATTAGCTAAAAGTAAAACATCAAAGGTTACAAGCTTTTGAACTCAAAAATAAGAATATTCATCAACAATAGAGATTTGTTCAAAGATTTCAAGACTGAAAAGATGAGTCACGGCGTTGGTGTTCCTGAATAAAGTGCGCCATGACATCTTTTGAGTCCCTACATAACAAGATTAGTCGTGATATCTTCCAATTGCGACATTACTAAATGAGTCATGACTTCATTCTCCTTAAGTCATGGATGTTCTTGATAAAAAGGTAATGCAAACAGAATTTAATGATTTTGTAGAGGTAGAAGTAGTTGAGGCAACACTTATGTTGAGTAAAACTACATTGGCTAGAAATTCATATGTAAGGTATATTGATAGTGCATATCATGTTCTTCATGTTACAAGAGATGAAATAAAAACCATGCTAGATGCAAAAGCCTCTGAGAAGCCAAATCTGTGGGAGTATGCCATAGAAGAAGAGATGCAGTCCTTGGTGATTGGCGAGTCTTGTGAAGTTGCTCTCGAATCAGAAAATAGTTGAAAGGTAAAGGTTTAGAAAAGTTCTAGTAGTGCAGACTTAAGGTTGGGATGAAGAAAAAATGTTCATCAAGTGAGAGAGTATTAGGATTTATTTATATTTATGAATTTGGAATATGTGTTTCGGTGTTTCGGTATTGCGACCTGAATTGTGAAGTCACGACATGATTGAAAGTGTAATATATTTTTTTGAGTCACAATCTAAATTGTAAAATCATGAATCAATTGAAAATGTAATAAGTGTGTTAAAGAGTCACGATATGAATTGTGAAACAATGACTCAAATGAAGCTGTAAGATGTATTTTGGAGTTACAATCTAAATTGTGAAACAATGACTTAATTGCAGCTATAATATGTATTTTAGAGTTGTAACCTAAATTGTGAAGTTGCGACATGACTAAAGTTGTAACTTGTGTTTAATGTCATGACCTTGTTCTTTGGTGTCACGAGATGAATAAAGTCTTGACATTGTTTTGTGGAGTTGCAACATAAAGTCATAATCATGTTTTGTGGTGTTATGTCTAGTCGACTTAAGGTTTAAGGTCATGATGATGCTTTGTGTTGTCATGGAATAGTTGTTGTACAACAATAATGATTTTTTTTCTTTTTTTTTGGCTCATGTGTGGCTTGTGGTTTGTTCTTGTGGTTGTGCCTCCCTCCTCGATCTCTCAAGTGCAGTCTCTTATATCTTTTTGAGCTCTCTCTTTTTGAATTCCTAATTATCATCATGATTCCTAATTTGGTATGACATATATCTTTGGGATTCTTGTACTTGAGATCAAATATTTAGTATTGGAGGTTGCATGGATTATCAATCCTTACATATGTGATCAGAGCTCCTCCATGTTCCTTGGGTCATAACATAAGGGATTAGAACAAGATACCTTGTATGGCCTAATATTTGACACAAAAGTGTTTGCTTTTTTTGATTTGATCTTAATTTTTTTCACACATCTTATTATGCAAATAGTTGTGTCAAGGTGAATTTATTGAGTAGTTTTTAGGAAATAATTAATTATACTAATTACATATATTATATTTGATCAGATCATAGTCAAGTAATTAATATTCCATATGATATTTCTATAACATATAGAATCACTTATATGAGTTGCATTAGAAGTGAAGTCAGTACTTGGATTAATAGAAGTATCTGCTAAGGTATAATCTAAAAAATCAATCTTTACAAGGTATTAAGTACTAATTTTCTCCATGACAAGATAATATCTTTAATAAAATAAGTCATATATTTGTCAAGAAATTATTTTAACCTTTCAAAGTCTTTCATTTAAAATTGTTAGAAGGTATTTTTTGAGTCAGGTGATTTTCAACTTGTCATCAGGACTTTCAAAAAAATAAAAAAATATTAATAACGCACATGTATAACTCAAAATAGGTGATTGCCTCTGAAATTTTATAATTCATGCTATATGTGTGACTCTTTCAGGCAATATCATACTTTTCATAATTTGTAAATTATACTTCATTTTATTATTTGAAATTTAGATGACTATTTTGATATGCTCCTCAAGGTATTCATGACAAAATATGTTCTTCACTTTTAGCTGATGTATTATTTAATTGTGAGTTACTGCAAGAGAAATAAGAATATGTATTGGGATCATAAAAGTCATTGAAGAGTAAGTATCTTAGTAGTTTGCATCAAATATATGAATATATTATTTTACTATAATTCTTGCTTTAAAGTGATTTAATTTCTCATCTAGATATATCTTTACAGTGAACATTTATTTGAAACTAATAACATAATTGTCATGATATTAGTTTTAGATTTTATTATAGTGGTGAACTTGCATCTCTTCTATCTTAATCTGATATCTTTTTAGATGAAATAATATCTTAGATGGAGACTTAGATATCTTAATACCATGAAGAGAAATAATGAAAAAAACAAAAAAAAAAAACAATAAGGTAACAATACGACAAACCTTATGAAATTAAGTTGTGAGTTTAGTTCATTTGTCTTTTCTTCTAGAAAGCAATTGAAATGTCAAAATTAGAAGAACTGGTTGCAGGTTCATTAATTATTTGGTAGGTTTTTATTTGTTTGAGAAGATTGAACATGTATCTCTCTTTTGGTATAGAATTTATGTATTAAGTGATCAAGTCTCCTCATTGTCAAGTCAATATGAGTATGTACTGGTAAAATTTATGGATTATTATATTATTTGGTTCTGAATAAGATCTTTCTATTTAATAAATCTCACTCTCTACAGACTCATTATAATCAGAATTATTGGTAGGAATGATGACTACATGAGGATACTATCATAGTGAGTACAAAAATGTTATGAGTTGATGAATGATTTAATTTAATAACTAATGATCCAGGCAGGGTAATGGATCTATGTGTAGCATTTGAATTCATATTCTTTTTAAGCTCAGTAAAAAATTAATTATGATTTTAAAAAAATATTCACACTCACTAAAACATATTAGTCTTAGATAATAAATAATTATATTTTTTGAGTAATAAAGTATCCAAATATATCTAAATATCCTAGATGTTAACTTGTTTCGTTTTGGAGAGTAATTAATGATAAAATAAGTGCATCCAAAAATTTGAAAGGAAAATTATATAAAATTTCTCAATAATGTAATATCTAAAAAGATATATGCTAAGAAATGATAAAAAATATTTGATTAATGAGATTTATTATGGTTAAAATCACATCTTTCCAATAATATTTTAAAATGCTCTTTCCAAATAGTAGTGCTCGAACAATCTCAATCATATATTTATTTTTATTTTAAGTAATCTAATTTTGTTAGAGTGTGCTATTGTGCTAGCATGAGAAATTTGATATATAGTCTTATAATATATACAATAAATATTAAATTAGTTTGACATATATTTTAATATATTATTATTTTTTATTATTTAATATTTTATCAAATTGATTTTTTATTATTTTATATAAAATCTAAAAAATAGAAAAATAATATGCAAACTTTCTTGAAATTGATATATTTATGTATATCATGAACAACCAACAACAAACGTAATAAGTACCGATATTTTTATTTGGTCGCATCTTTACTATGTTCTCATTTGTCTTGGTGTATTAGGTCAAAATAAATCTCTGCTCAAACTAGATTGACATGTAGGATAATAAGATCTGACAAGTTTTATTATTTGATGTCTTACATTTTAGGATCAAAAATTTTTTTAGACTAAGATAAAGTATTCATAACATTGCTAATTATGGATGACAAAACTAAAAATAAATAAGTAATTGGCTGAAAATACTCAAACATTTTGAGGAAGATCTTTTCATTGAAAAATGACATATAATTTAGCATGTTTAATTTCAAATAGAGTATTCCTCATAATATTATGATCATACAAAAAAAATATTAGTAAAAATAAAGACAATACTAGAGTTGTTTGTTTGAAAAATTAACTCACAAAGAATAAATTAATAAAATAATTAAGAATAATCATGACATGAGAAAATAACAAAAATTAAAGTTGAATAGTATTATATCAAATGACATTCGAATATTTATTATTGATTAGAATAATATTCATAAAATAAAAAAGAATATATAAAATATGATATCATTATCAATAATATGAATAAATTTTTTTATTGATAATTTATGAGTCTAAAGTGAGAGAAAAGTAAAAAAAATTAATAATACTTGAAAGAATATAGGGATCAAGTGTTATATTAGAGATAATTTTTGTATATTCTTCTAGAGTAAATATCACGGTGAATAAATTTTGTATACATATCAAATAATTTTGATAATTAACTTATCTCTCTTACTATAGCATAAAGTTTGATGTCTCTTCTCCATGAATAATATCTATTTATTCATGATGATTCCTCCAAAAAATAAAGATGTATCAATACTAATTTATGTCAAACTGAATTAGAGTTTATTCTCTTATTGTACTGTTTTTTTCTTCTATCAGAATAAAATTCTCAGATAGTATTTTGTTTAATGCTACTATGCACACTACCACATGCACCACCTTGCACACCACTGCCTGCCACCATGTGCATCACCTAATGCACTGCCTTTTTTCACCGCGTGCACATGCATTTGTAATTTATTGTGCATTCACTATGCATGTGTGCACACTTATGCACACCAAACCACACCTCTACCCTCATTGTGTGCTCTTGCACTTGTGCCTATGTCCTTATCTTGAACGTGCCTGCATTGTTTGCATAAGTGCTCTCTGTGCATGCCTGTAAAATCCCCATTTTCTTTTTTTTAAATAGTACATGTATACATGTGCTGTACTAGTATAATACACATATTTTCTCTTTTTAGAATTTCAAACTTCGTTGATATTATATTACAATTAAATATGCAAAAATAAAATAAATAATTGATACGAAAATATGTATCGGGTGTTCTTATATAATGAGCAAAATGGTTAATACAATACATAGGTCCAATACTCACATTAAAAATAAATAAATAAAACTTAATAAAAATCACAACAAACCTAAAGCAAAAGAAAAGAAAGAAAAACAGAGAAACGAAATAAAAAGTTAATTTTATCATTAATGTTATAATAGTTGCATCGAATGTTTGTTTTTGCTGTGAGCAACTTTAACTAGAGATAAACGTGCATCTACATTGAGTTTAATGTGTCATTACTCACTCTAAGTAGTCAGAATTAATAACTATCTTGATATATACTTACAAATGTTATCACTCATAATCTTAAAATAACTTTCAAAATAAGTTTTAATTTTTTATGAAAACTAGTATATGCAATTTCTTTTTTAAGATAATTGCAACTATGCATTTCGAGAAAAAATCATTAGTACCTGAACAAAGTACCAAGAATTATGATGAGTAGTTATATTAAGCCTCCAAACTTTTATATGATTTTAATAACAATTTTTTTCTGAAACAATGAGTAGGGCATGTGCTTATGGATGGCCAAATACATATGCATTCACCAAGGCGATGGGAGAGATGCTTATAGAACATTTAAGGGAGAATTTGCCTGTGGCTATTGTCCGCCCTACTATTGTTACAAGTACATACAAGGAGCCTTTTCCAGGATGGGTTGAAGGTGTCAGGCATGTCCCCCAAATATACCATCTATATTCACTTATTATGACAGATATTGACGTACATCTGTTATATTGATCACTTTTTCCATTATTTATTTTTTGCAATTGTAGAACAATTGATAGCTTAGCAGTTGCTTATGGGAGAGGGAGGCTGCCATGCTTTCTTTTTGATGCTTCAGGAATTACTGATTTGGTCAGTTGTTGTTTTTGTTATTTCCAAGTTACTTGTGCAAAGCCAAATTGCCAGCAAAGAAGAATCACAGCAAATAATAGCCAAAAGATCTGTAATGTTGATTCTTGAAAAATATGTCTGTGTTGTCACCCAGAACAGTATATGCGTTTGTATATAATAAGCAAATGTCATTTCAAAGCAAGCAAAGGTAATTTGTTTCCTTAGGATCACTGAATACTACATCAGGTTCCCCATTATAAGAGTACAAACTATGCTCTCCTATATCTTGATACAAAATACTCACTCATTGTACCAGTAAACTTTCTCTAAGAAGCTGTTGGCCTTCTTTGATGTTTTAATGTCCCCAGATTTTTGGATGTTCTAAACGCGATTTGTTGTTTATATTTACTACATACCATCATTTTCATGATTATTAATTTTATGTTAGAGTGTATGCTTAAATGCAACAAAATATTAGATACTAGATATAATTTTGGATCATAATTAGCTGTTAGCATTCTTATTATTGACCACTAGCCTTCTCATATTTAATAGGGATGCCTATTTTTTTACTTAGAAATCATGATGATTTAAAATCGTTTAGATGGTCTTTTGGCACTTCGAATATTTAGTGGAACTTGGATACAATTTTAGAAAAAATAATTGTTTTTTCATGTTTTAACTTAATGATAAATAATATATACGAGGTTCCCATATATAATGCGATCGTTGAATTTTGGCAGCCTATAAATTGAGAGATCTTATCTATAATATCATAAACAAAAAAAAAACAAAAAAAAAAACACAACTTATCTCCTAAAACCAGTGCTTAAATGTTAAGAATATGAAGTTGTGAGAGAAAAAAAAGTAAATCGAAACCTCTTCAACGTCCTTATAAAGATATTCATTGGTTGATATATTATATAAATAAAAATTGTAATAGTTATTATATTTTTGAATTTTTTAATGAAAAAAGAAGCAATGCATATTAATGTGTTTAGTTTGTTTATAAAATATTAGATTGCAAATTATTTATCTTGTTGTCTAACTATTATAATAAAAAATAGTGAAGGGAAGATGAATACTCAATCTAAAGTATTACATAGGTCATTATCATCATTATATTGAATTATATTACAATATTATATCTCAAGATAATTGTCTTTTATTTTTTTAAGATAGTACAAAATTATCAGATAGACCTAAGGGTGGCAAAAGGGTCGGATGGTTTGAGCCCAACCTGTATCATTTTCAGCAGCCCAGGAATGACAGGACATGCAAAGACCCTTACCTGGCAGAGGCATGGGCTGCTTGCAGCACAACTCATGTCATGTTGGGCTGAGTTTTGGTCCACATGCCGAAATGAATTCGGCGTGACTTGATCTGACACAATGGCCAAAGCAAGCTGAAACCAGCCCGGGTGACAAAACAGCTTGGATTGTGCTCGGGTCGTTGTTTTGGGTTGGGCAGATCCCAATTCAACTTTGTGCATGTACCCCATATGCCTTGAATTTTTTAATTTTCCAATTAGGGGCATGGGTGGATCACACATCTCTTAATTAAATTTTAATTGATAACAAGTTGGTTCGAACTGATGTCGAATTGACCTGATGTAATATATTTAAAAAAAATGTAGCCCTTGGCAAGACGTGCATCAGCTACTAGGTTGTTGCAAATGCAACGTGTCTATGTCATGTGATGTAGGTCATGTGGCTTGTCATGGGCATGGGTTTTATCTACCTAATAGTCCAATACAAAATCCAATGGATAGAAGGAATTTATCCATTTTATTAAAAAAAATTTAATAATTATTATTTTAACTTTATTTTTATAAATCCATTGATTATATTTTTAATGCTCCTTAACTCAAATTATCTTATTTGTTCTCTTTTTAATTGTAACTCTCTCTAAATTTATTCTCCCACATCTTCTCTCAAACTTTTGATAAAGCAAATTATATTAAGTAAAATTTTTTATTTAATAATTATATTTTGGACAAAATACATTTGAATTTGATTTTGCAAATCATGTTCCATTAAATAGTAGTTACTGAACTATAATTTTACAACGTATACCTGTACTTTTCTTTTACAATTTTATATATTAGAAAATTATATAGATTAATAAAAAATCTCTTTTTACTCTAAAATTTTTAAAAAATGAAAAATAGTAAGCTTGAAAATGATTTAAATATTATAGATGATTTTAATATATATGATGACAACTTGATCGAAATGACTAAGATTACTTTGCATCCAGTTATAGGATGGCCTAGACACCCACAAAATTTAGATTTCATAAACGAACATCTCAACTTTAATTCATTTTAATATAATTAAAAATAAACATATTAGATGAATCGAAAAAAATTGGCCAGATGTAAATAAATTTATAATTGAGAAATTATAGGTAAGACTTAATATTTTATGAGATATGTTAAATAATATATTAAAAGATATAGTACGTTAGATCTTAGGCAATCCAAGATTAGTGGCGAGGTTATTGAATCTGGATCAACTTCATGCATAATGACTTTATTTATTGTCTTTAGTTTTCAAGAGAATGTATTGTTATGTTAGTTGCTAATAAGAGTTTTTTGTTTAAATTTGTATAAGTTCCAAGACTAAAATTCATTGTATGCATAAATATATTCAATCTACTTATCATATGATTTATAAGTCGACCTATATGATTGATGTAATACAAATTATAAATTTATAAAATAATTATTAAACTTAAAAAATAAAGTAGAGTGATATCAGAGATATCTGATATATGAACTAATCATGATGATATTGTTTTTGCATGTCACCAACCACTTTGTTATGCTAACTAGAAATTAAATAAAATAGTATTAGGATTTCTTTAGATCTTGCATGCTCATGATGATTTTGTCTTATGTGAGTCTTTCAAAAAATTATAAGAAATACAAAATATAAAATAAAATTTATAATATAATTTTTTGATAATACTTAAAATAATGATATCACAATAAATATGTTTATAATAATTATAAAAGATAGGTTCTTAGATGATATTTTTTATATTAAATATACGTGTCATATAATAAATCTAATATTATAAATAAATTTTAAAATACTTATTTTGTCATTATAAAAAATTGTTACTAGATGTTAGACATTGTTAGAATTTAAAATATTTGATGTTAAATTTGTGTGTTAGTTATCAACATATTATTTACAACTTTATTAGTAGTAAAATTGATAAAATAATAATTAAAAAATTAGATTGTGACATGATTTTTATTTTAAAATTTATAAAAAGAATTTATGTAATCATAACTTGTGCTCGCATATATATATTCTCATTTCTTGCATTGAAATTATGTGTTTTGTAATATGAGTAACATATTTAACAAATATAGAGAATACTCATATTGGTGAAATGACTATTGAGATAAAAAGAAATATTTAAAATATTTGACTACAATTTTATCTTTTTATTATTTGGTTGCCTATAAGTATCTTTGGGTTGAGAGTGAATAAATTAAAAATACATTGCAATACATATCTAATTGAATCATTCAGTCACAAGTAGAGGGTAGAATATACAAATGGTTATAGAGAGTAAATGCTTAAATAAATTAAAGAGATTAGTCGTGTTATAGAGAGTCATGATAATTTTTATGATATCTAATATTGTGACTTTGTATTATAGAAAGTAAAGAGGTTAGTCGTAGTTATGCCCAATGTTAATGCTCTAGAGAAGAATTAAAGAGTTAATAAAGTTTTGATTTCAAGTATGTATCATGTCTTCCAACACAAGATGTCATATGAATTTCTGAAGTATAAAAAAAATCTTTAGAGAAAAAGAAAAAAAAAAGAAAAAAAATATAATAATCATGCACACCAATAATCTTATGTGATGAAATTTCAACCCTCATTTTCGGAAAATTAAAGATGAATACAAGTAATCTTCAATTATAATTAATATTATATACTTAGAGTTTTATCTTGTCATTTATTAGGAACCCGCAAAACTACAAGTTGTCTATCAATATATTTTATATGATTTTCTTCCTAATATGTGGTTAATTTAAGATTTAAAATTGATAAATATACTTGTGTTGTGATAAATAAATGATTATATAAGTTTATATTTATGTTTACATTATTATTAAGAAATTGATGGATATAAATATAAATTAGAACCGAAATTTAAAGTTTTTATGAATGTGTAGATTTATGCATGTAAGTTGTAGTAGACAATGACAATTATGTCATGAAACAAATATATGTGATATGATAAGAAAGAAGTGAAAGTATTTCTAATCTTAATATGTGAGATAAACTAATGTATGTAGACTCAAAATTAAAATATGTTTAATCATTATGAATATTATACTTATTAAATCAAAAACACAGACATATTGATGCTAAAATTATTATGTACTATCTAGAAGAATAAACTTTCGAGTAGTATGGAGATTATGTAGAATGTAACTTGAGTGTTTTCATATATGAGAATCATTTGTTGGCTATAGTAGATGGTGATAGATGTGTCGTGAGACTCATGTAAGTGGGGAAGACTAGTATGATGTACTAGTCATATAAATTATTTTTTTATATTACTTCCATAAGTGAGATTCATAGAAAAACATATGTTATTTATCATTAGTATAATACTTACGAAATTAAAAGTATAAATATATTTATTTCTACATTTAAGATTGAAGAATAAAAATATATTTTCAAATTAATTATAAAGGGCAGATGACATAATATTTAAAAATTGATGTTCATATGATCTTAACTTGGAATGACATGAGACTTTGGTATTGAAATTATCAATAAATCAATTATGAGAGAATTATCCTTTATTGTGATAGTCAAAGGAATATTGCCTACATAATCATATTAAACTATTATTCATCTAATAATTAAATATGATATTTATCAACACAAGAGAAATATCATCATACATAAAGATGTGGGTCAATCCTAGAGTTTTGAGTATATTTCTGAAAACTAAGTATATATCTTCAACTAAATCATCAATTAGTTTACTATTGGTTAATTGAATTGTCTACATAATTAATGTAAGATTGATATTGAGGCTTATATCCACTTTATTATTTATATAATTTATAAAATTATATAGCTATATTAGAATGAGATCATTGTCCATGAAGTTGAGATTGTTCCAATTAATTATAGTTTTGGCATCCTCACAAAGTTGTAATATATTTTTAGTATTATTATTGAGATTATTTTATTATAGTTTGATTATTCAACTTGAGTTGACATAATTTTCTTTGTGAAAGAATAATTATATTTTCTAGTTATGTGGATGTGATTATTGCTCAATGTTAATATTATATTTGTATTTTAGTTTGTATATTTTTTTGTTTATTTTGTTGTCACCACCACTTACATGAGTAAAGTTTTTACTACCAAGTAAAAATTTTTAGATCCAAAATTGAGAGGTCAAAGAAATAATCTTTTCCAATCAAATATGTCAAATGAAATAGAAATTTATTTTAAAGTAGTTGGTAGTATTTAAGATTGAATAATTATTTTGATTCGTAGTAGATAGACAAATCATCATTTAAAGATTTTATGCAATCTACTAGCATAGTGCACGTATGCATAATGGTTGACAATAGATACGTGAAGTGGTGGTAGCATGTGTGCGTGATTGTGATAGAAATCCTGTGTGGTGGTAGCAGTAGGCGTACGTGGTGGTGGAAGCAAGCACACATGGTTGGGGTGCAACAAACACAAGCAATAATAGCTACACGTTGATGGAAAATAGTGGTATGTGTCGATGGGTGTTTTGGGTAGAAACCCCGATTATTATTTTGACCAAATTATTAAAAAAATTGAAATTATAATTGATAAAAATTTTAATTTGGTAAAGTTTTATTTATTTTTTGGTAAAACTATAAATTTGTGGCACAATATAAAGGAATTATTGTAATTGAGGTAGATAGAGGAAAACATTCGATTAGTGTACACACTGCAAGTGCAGGAGGATTGATCACTCTAGAAATTGTTATTGGATATCGTATTTAGAGAGGAGACTGAAAATTTTATATAGTATTGAGAGACGAATTGATTATTGTTGTCATTTAGAGATTTTTATAGAGTTAACTTATCATAATACTTATATTTACTAGAGAAAAAATAAAAAAAAATATTTTCTAAGCCAGTAATAAATTTTTTTTATTCTTTCAGGTATCATTAATTTTTGTACTCGTATACTCACTATAAATTCTTAGATTATTAACTTAAGAGATAATACTTAAATTACCAATAACCATATTTTTTTTTATTATTTTTTTCTTACTCTAAAAATATTATTATTTTCAATGATAAATATTTGAAAGTCTTTGATATGATAATATATAATTTGATTATTTATTATTTCTATGTGTTTTATTTATTCTTAATTATACTATTAATTTATTTTTTGAGTTATCTTTATAAATAATTTAATAAAAAAAAAATTTTACTTTACTTATATATGTTTATAAGATTTTAATATTCTAAGAAAGATTTTATTTGTGATTCAATATGGTGGGTTTTTTTTTTGATGATAAGATCTCTTTAATATGTTTGAGTATTCTAGATTAATTATTTATTAGTGCATTATTAATTTTGTCACTCATCACTAGTGATCTTGAGAAAATGTTATTTTAGTCAAAGATTTTTTAAAAATGTGTCAAATAGGCTAGGCAGCCCGGGCACGACCCACGACACGAGCTAATTCAGCCTAGCTTGGCCTGGCTTGGTATGGTCCAAGACTGTGCCTGGACCTGGGTAATGCCGGCTCGAGGCATGGCTCGTGCCATGCTGGGTCAGACACGACCCAAGTGCCTTGCTCGCAGGCACGACCCGAGTGCCTTGCCCACAAGCATGGTCTAGTAGCACAGGTATCGTCCCAGCCCCACCTATTTTTTTTATATTATTATTTTATTTGTAAAAACCCACCCGCCCTGCTTGATACACGTGGCAGATTTTTTTAATTAACTTGCCACATGGTTGGCTTATCAAGTCTAAGCTGAGGTCAAGGCTGAGCCTTGACTTTGAGCTTGAAATGAAGCTTATGGGTCATCCAGAAGCTTTGGTTCTCATTTATAACGTGTGTCTAATGATAAAAAAATAAAAACATATTGAAGATTTAGGCCATTGGATTCACTTATAATGGCTAGGGAAGAAGATCCAACAGTTGTTGGGTTTCTACTCTATTTTAATTAAAAAAAACATTAAAAAATTTAAAAATTTTTATGTTTAAAAATTATCTATATAAATGGGATTAGAGATTTGAGTTTTTCATTTTAATCTCTCAACTCATTTCTTACTCTTATTTCTCTCTCTCTCTCTCTCATCTTTTTCTTTTAGTCTTGGTTTTCTTTTTCTCTAAAGCTAAAATTTATAATTTTAGCTTTAAATTTTTTTTTAAGATTAAAGAACATAGACCATAGACATGGAGGGCAGAAAATTTAGGTGTGGGATGTGGTTTTTTTTTACCTATCCATAAATCTAATGCTGATTGGGTATTATTTTTTAATTTGTATTTAGTTTTTAAATTTTTTTAATATTAATTAATTTTTAATTTAGAAATTATGATATAATTCATAAATTAAAGAAAATTAGAAATAGAAAATAGTGAATTTATTGATTAATATTAACGTAGAAGTAGATAATGTTAATAATGATAGCTCTACGAAAAGGTCTAGGGCCGAAATCATATTTTCTCCCATGACTTAGACCCAAACTCAAACATTTTAAAAATAAAAACTAGAAAAATATTTGTAGTTTAGACTCATTTTAACATTGTACAAAATAAAAATATTAGAGATGTCGATGATAATGACATGCTAATCATTTTAACATCTAAAAGTAAATAATTTCAATAGTTGAATCATCACGATATAAGTATTGTAAAAAATATATATATGTAGGAGTACGTATGAGACTAGGCACCTAAAATGGCATGCTAATTATTGTACTAAAAAATATGGTATATTAGATCCTATGTAAACTAACTCAGTAGTGAGATCTTTAAGATTGGATCTTGTTCAGTTTTTATATTGATTTCCTTCATATATCACAATGAGTTAGGGTGAGAATGTATGACCAACTTGAATATCACAACGAGTCTTCTGATTAGATTTTCAAAGAATCCAAGAATAGTTAGTATCATGCAAACTTATTTTTTGTTTATATATCATAGGATTCCTAGGTTTACATATAAGAATTACATACTAAAATATTATAAATTAGAAAAATAAATAATAACTAATGAATAATGACAATATAATGACTTAGTGTATGTGATGTCTAATATTTGAACTAGTCGTGATAATATATCTTTTGCATGTCACATCGCATACTATGTAGATTCTAAATGGATAATAATAAAAAATTTCGGATTTTCAAAAATTTTTTATCTTATTGATAGTCCTATCATATATGAGTTCATGATGAGAATTTTTAGAAATTATAATATTTAAGATAAAATATCTAGTATCATATTTGATAATTCTTCTAATAATATAGTCATTAACATGTTTATTATGACCATTAAAAATTAGCCATTAGGAAAGATTTTTTACGTTAGATGTATATGTCATATCATTAACCTAATAATACAAGTAGAGATCAAAGTTATTTTTTTTATTTTAGAAAAAAATCTATAATTCACTAAAATATCTTCGAATGCCTAGCAGATAATAAGAGTTTTGTAGTCTTTATTTGTCTGTAGGTTTGAAAAAAATGAAATCCCAAACGAATGTGAAACATCGTTGGAATTATATTTACCTGATATTGGATATGAACACGTAATATCTGACTATGTCAATAATAAGAATAATGAATTTATTATTGATGACAACTACTTAAATACAATAATTTTATTTATAAAACTTGTGAAGATTTTTTATGACATGATGAATATATGTTAATAAATTTATACTTTCACTATTTGCATTGCACTCAGGTGCATATATAATATTAATAGCATATATAAAAAGTTTAGAAATGATCTGACATTTTGTTAGATATGTCAAACGGACCGGGCCAGACTTATTTTAGGCTACCCAACCGGGCTATCGTGTCGGGCCAAGCACAACATGGTATAGTAACCATGTCGTTCCTGGCCTAGCACAATTCTATGGAGGTCAAGCTCTGCACGGGCCTGTGGCCCAAAATTTTCGGGCTGGGCTGGGTTCGGCCCGATTCAAGTCAAGCTATAACTTTAATTTTTAATATAATTGGGATTTCGGCAACACAATGCCGCTTTGATGTCGCCCTTTCAGGGCTTGGCGAGCCTCACCCATTAATGTCAGCTTGTCATGACCACACTTGGTGAGTGATCACGCGTGTCGTGCATGTGTTAGGCATTCATATCATGCCTAGCATGGCACGTGGGCCAAAATCCCTTGGCCCGACATGACACAACTGGTGTCAGGCCTGGCATGGACACGGGCACAGATTATTCTCATTTGACACATCTACATTTGATGACAAGACTATTGAGATGATAACCGAATACTTAAAGTATTGGTTCATTATTTTATCTCTTTATTATCTGACTGTCTACATGGGTCATAGAATTAAGGTTGAAGGGGTAGAGAATATTTTAATATATGTATCCACATGCATGAATCATGAATACTAACTTGATGGGTTAATTCATAAAAAGTTAACTGAGTTATTTATATACTACTACACTAGGTATGATAGTTGTAATTACACTTCGAGTATGGTCATGAACACTGTATTAAGAGATGATGATTTCTCTATTCAATTAGTAAGGGGGAAATAACAGGTATACCATTGAATATAAGTGAGTTATCTAAATATTTAATTCTGATTATTATTCAATTCTATCACATAATGATAATAATAACTTTAATATTTTATAATGATAGAAATCATATGAGTTCACCTATCTCGTAATGTCTAAATTGACACGGGATCTACCGACTTCTTCGGTATCGAGCATAGCATCCGAAATTTTTTTTTTGTAGTCAATCTCATTTCAGATAGGAGATTAAGATTGTGGTTAGATATTATTCAAATACTAGTATGCATGAAAGATTGAGAGGATTAAATGTTAGACATCCAGGATCATGCTGGAATAAGAATGGAGGAGTTGCTAATAGATAATGACTTATGAGACGTTAAAATGTTGAGCCCACTGCTAGTGATATCATCAAATATTTATGTGATAATGAACAGTTACATACTTACACCAAATGACATTGGGATTGAGTTTTCATGTCGGATGATAATGATTGATGATTTTAATTTTATGTTGTTGTGATGTGTTATTTTTTTAGATTAAAATGGATAATAATTGATAAATATGTTTTTTTGATATTTTTAATTTTGAAAGTTTGTCATTTAGGTTATTACATTTATTTTTTTGTGATTTATGTAGAGGTGTCAACTAGGTTGGGTCAGCCCAGCCAATCACGGGCACAACACGATTCAGTCGTGCCCGGCACGACACACTACAGTGTCATGCCTGTGCCCGGCACAGCACAACACATGTGACCAAGCACCATACGTGGTTAATATGAGTCGATGCCTAACAGATGAGGCTCGCAGAGCCTCGAAAGGGCAAAGACGTGCAGCGGCACGGCGGCGCGCCGTTAAAACCCTAATTTTTTAAAAAAATTAGGGTTTTGTCCGACCAAGACCGGCTCAAACCTGGCAGTTTTTGAGCCGAGGGTTCGTGCCTAGCCTTGCACGGTAGCCTGGTTGGGCAGCCTAAAACTGGGCTGAGCCTGTTTGACACATCTAGATTTATGTGAAATATATAAATAATATAATATCATAACTCATAATTGGTAACTTAAAATTTTAAATTTATAAAAAAAAATAAAATCATTAAACCACAATCAGTGATTAGTTGACCTAGGCTGGTAGCCTCAAGGCATAACCCAACCTGACTCTGCATGATCCAGCCCAAATCTACCTAGACTTAGGCTGGACGGAATGTGCTAGGTCGGCAATAATCAAGTCATGTTGTGTCAGGATTAGACACGACATGACTTCCATACTAAGTTGTACCTACATGGTATGATCTATTTGATATCTCTATATTTTAACTAAAGAGTGTGAAATATATTTGTTAGAAAAGCATACAAGAGCATTCTATCTTATATACTAATCTGGCATGAATGGAGATCTATTTGATTTAATATACTCAGATATATGGAGACATAATAGCGATAAAACCAAAAAAGTATTTTAGTTATTTAGATTTATATTGAGACTTAATTTTTATGAGATATCAATCAAAAAAGTATCTTATATAGTCATTGGAAACTCTCAATTTTTATGAGATATCAATCAAAAAATCTCATGTAATTTTTTCTTAAATATTAGACTAAATGGGGACATACGATTGGATTTTATGTACTTGTATGTTGTTGATGTGATATTTCAATATTATATTTATTGTAATTTTTATGTTTGCATGGAGATGGATATGGATGATTAATAGAACTAAAATTTAGGATTTTTACAATATCATCTGTATGTGTATCATCCATGGTAGATAGTAACATGTATATCATAAATTATACTTATATGATATAATAAAAATGAAATAATGATCCTTCTAAATTCTAATTATAACATATGAGATAAAGATTTATGTCAAAACTTGAAAATATGATATGTTTAATTATTGTGAGTGATGTGTTTATGAATTCAAAAACATAAATGTATTTAAGATAAATTTATTGTGCATATTCTAAAAAAAGTAATCTTCAAGTATTGTGGGAGTTAATTAAATGTTTAACCTAAAAATTCATTATAGTATGTGAGGCAAGTAGAAGAGTCTCGAATGGTGGTAATAATTTTGTAAGTCATTTTATCTTGTATGATTTCTATAAATGAGATTTATAGAAAGACAAATATTAATTATTATTAGTATGATATTTACGAAGTCAAAAATATAAATATATTTAGTACCATATTATTTGAAGTTTTTAACATATTAAAGGTTAGAAAATATAAATATCGACTTGAATTAGTCATTAAGGATAATTGACATATTATTTAAAAGGAATAGACATCTGAATAATTCATGAACAAAATGATATGTGATTTTGGTAGTTAAATACTAAAGTCATAACTATAAGGAGATCATCCTTAGTAGTGATAGTTTGAGGATGATAGTTGTTAAAGGCTCCACATACAAATTGTTTGATTATTTGACAAGTATATTTTATAAGGTTTAAACTTATTCTAGTATTTATAAAAGAGATTTCATAATGTTCTTATTTTGTGAGAAATTAAAAAATTTTAGTGAAATCATAATGATTTTGGGTGAAATTAGTAGATTCGATAGAGCAAAGGCTTAGAGAAGAAAATAGTGATGGAGAATCATGACAATTCCTATGTCATGACTTTGGTACACTGTTGACATTTATTCTTAAGCAGTTGTGATATTTCTTCTTAGTTAAACCTCTACAAAAAATAATCATGATATTTTTTTTTATGTTACAAGTCTACCATTGAATTGAAACAAATATTTCATTATGTAACACAGTCATCATATTTGTAATATTTTTTTGGAGTTGTGATCTCATTATTTATAACATATTTAATGATCATGCTATTATTTTCTCATTGTGGTATTTAAGCTTCACACTGTACAAATAGTATAATTTTTAGAGTCATGATATATTTTATATATAGCCATAAAATCAAGTATTTTGAGATACCAATTATTTTTTATTGTGACTTTTTGTTCTAGAGAGCTTTTTCTCTACTCAGTTTTCTTAATGCAATACTCTGTTCTTTAGACAGAAAATATTAAAGCTGGATTATATTCAGTCTAATAACTTTGTATTACAAAGGGTAATTTTATCATTCACAGCAATCCTAGCATAATGATACTTTGCTCAAAAAGTACAGATCAAAGCTACAACCAATTCTAGTACCATGACTTTCTGTTACAAATATTAGTTGTCTCAGTCATTATAATACCAACCCCAAGATACTTTGCTCACACAAATCAAGACTAAAGTTATAACTAATTCTATCGTTACAACTTTATATTAAAAGGAGTAGAGAAATTAGTTGTGGTCATATCCAATTATCCAATTATCCCATGACTTACAACATAAGATATCACATAGATTCCCGAAGTATAAAAGAAACATTTAGTAGAAAAAAAAAAGAAAAAATATGAACCATGCATATCAATATCCTAGGTGATGAGGTTTTGGCCCTCAATTACAGCAAATTAAAGGTCATTGCAAATAATTCTCAATTATAGTTTAGATTATATACTTAGAATTTTATCTTGACATTTTTTAGGAACCCTCAAAATCACAAGATGATTATCAATATATCTCATATGATAATCTTCCTAATATATAGTTAAATTGAAATTTAGGATTGATGAATATACTTGTGATGAAGTAATGATTATATAAGTTTATATTTCTATTTATGTTATTTGAATTGTGATGGATATACATGCAAATTAGAACTGAAACTTAAGGTATTTGTGAATTTGTAGATTTATGTATATGTCAGTTGTAGTAGATGATAACAACTATGTCATGGGGTAGACGCTTGTGATATGATAAGAAAGAAATGATAATTCTTCTAATCTTATAATGTGATATAAACTAATATATGAAGACTCAAAGTTAAGATATGTTTAATCATTGTGAGTATGATATTTATGAAATCAAAAATACAGACATATTAATGATAAATGTATTATGTATTATTTAGAAGAACTAACATTCAAGTAATGTGGAGATTATATGGAATGTCCAACTTCTGAGTGTTATTATCTATGAGATTTATGTGTTGGCTATGTCGTAAAGGTATCAAATAGGCCGTGCCAAGCCGGCCCAACATTGTTTTTGTGGGCCCAACTATGCTACCATGTCGTGCCAGGCACGACTCGATTGGCACAGCTAGTTTTTGGCAGTGCCGGGTTAGGCCCATACGGGCAGCTTTACAAAAATTGAATTTTTTTTTTATTTTTTTTATTTTTTGTGTATAATAATTATATAATTATAAAATATAAATTAGATAATATTAAATATATTTAAATTATAAATTATAAATATTTGAATAGTTATAAAGTTTATTTTTTTATTTTATTTATTTTAATTATGTTTTAATTAGTTTATAATTTATTAGAATTATATTTTAAAATTTTTAATGAAATTATTAAACAAAAATAAAATAAATACAAAATTTATTTAACAAAAATAACAAAATCACACTTACAAAGCCAAGTGTCTAACGGCTAAACCAAAGCAAATATAATATAAATAAAAAAAAGTACAAAATATCGAAATTAAAAATTAGAATAAAGCATAACTCATAAGCAAGAGTATAAATGTAACATAATTGTCATTGGCGGTGTGTCGCAATCCCGCAATCGTCAACTGTCAGGCATCAAGTAGCAACTTCATCAATCATCCATTGACATATCATTATTATCTTCATCCTTAATATCAATATCATTATCATATCGATCATCTTCAGCAATTAATTCCTCTGCTTTCCATGCAGTTTCACTTCCAGTCCTAGTATAATCTTTGATGCTAAACCTCGAATCCTTCTAATCCTTCATAAATGCTAAAGCCTCCATATTATCTAGACATAATCTCGATCTTTTATCCGAAATCATATTCACTATAATAGAAAAAGTAGACTCTGATGTTATGCTCGACACTAGAGGAGTTAATAGATCCCGTTTCATCTTAGATAGCACGAAAAAGGTGGACACATATGATTTTTATCACTGTAATATATCAAGATTATTAATATTAGAATATGATAGGATTGAGCAGTAATCGGTATCTTACCGAGACAACTCGCTCCTATTCGACAGTCCACCCCGTCATTTTTTCCTATCTAATTGAATGGAAAAATCATCTTCGAATATGGTATCAATATTTGTACTCACAACCTAGCTACTACTACTACTATACCTAGTATCATAGTATGTAAAAGGTCAATCAACTTCTCGTGAATAAACTTTAAGTTGTTCTTCTAGGTTTATGCACGATAAAATGTAAGTCAAAACACTATCTATTCCTTTCATCTTAATCCTATGGTCCATGCAAGCAGCGTGACAATAAGGCACAAACCATGTCGTGCCGTGCCGAGGCCAACCGGGCCTCGTGCTGTGCCTGACCTGACATGGTTCAGTGCCCTATGGCACGAGTCAGGGTCACACGCAATCCAGCACCCGTAGACCTGGGCTCTCGGGTTTTCGCACTCTCACGAGTCGCGGGTCACGGCTCACCCTCTTGTGACTAGGGAGTCAGGCCTAGCTTTCCACACACAAAAATCGTGGGTCGGGTCCAATTAGACCTGACCCGCGGTCCCGCCCTACCCGATCCCCCCCCCCCAACGGGCAAAAAAAAAATTTAAAATGTAGCCGTTGGATCTCGCCTCCAACGGCTAGGGGGCAGAATCTGACGGCCTTCATGATTCTGCCCCCTAAAATATTAAAAAAATAAAAAAAACAAAAAAAATACTTTTTTTAAAAAAATTATTTTCTTTAATCTATAAAATCTTCTTTGCCTCTTTATAATATTTATATAAATATTTATTCTTTCAAATCTCACATTTTCACTCTCTTAAAACTCTTGCTCCTCTCTCTTGAGACTCGGGTTTTCATCATTTGGCTTGGTTTTTCAGGAATCTCAACTTGGGTTTTGAATTTCGAGCTAGACTGTGGTGCACCGTGCACGTGATCGACCTCACTACTTTACCTGGTAATTTATTTTAAGTTTTTTTTTTCTCTCTCTCTTTGTCTCTCTCTAGTCCTAAAATAGTTAAATCTAAAATTTATCATCTAGTCTCTACATAAGTGTCTTGTTTAACAAAAATCCTAAAAAATAATAAATATTAATGAAACATATTTAAATTTAGAAAATTAAAAGCTTACACAGATGTCTGAGGCTGCTAAAACTTTGGTTTCTCCAGTCGTCTCAACCCAAACTTCTAAAAAACAAAAAACTAGGAGGATTTATGTAGTTTGGACTTATTTTAATATAATAAAATAAAAAAATGTTAGTGGTGAGGAAGAAGAAATGACACAGTGTAAATTTTGTATGCAAATTTTAACTTGTAAGAGTTTATTTAGGACTGGGCACCTTAAGAGGCATGCCGAATTATATACTAAAAAATATGGTCCATTATATCCTAGGCAAACCCAACTTGGCAATGTATTTTTTGAGACTGGATCTCGTTCAGTCTCAAAGTTTACTCCCTTCATATATTCCAGTGAGTTGGGCAGGGACAGTATGACTAGACTTATCACATTGATGGGTTTTCCAATTAGATTTTCGGAAGATCCAAGGATAGTGCGCATCATGCAGACATATTTTCAGCCTGCTTATCGTAGGATTCCTAGGTCTACATCTAGGAATGACATAGTAAAATTGTATAAGTTAGAAAAATAAAAAATAATTAATGAATTTATGGCATATAGTGGAGTAGTGTTCGTGACGTATGATATCTGGACAATATATGATGAATCATCTTATGCATATCTCACCGGTCATTATGTAGATTCTAACTAAACTATGAATAAAAAAATTTTGGGATTCTCTGAGATTCTCCATCCTCGTGATGGCCCGGTTATTTTTTGAGTGTATGATAAAAATATTTAAGGAATATAAAATTCAAAATATAATTTTTAGTATCACATTCGATAACGCATCTAATAATGGAGTAGTGATTAACATGTTTGTTAGGAATATTAGAGATGCACTATTAGGAGAGATTTTTTATGTCAGATGTATGTGTTACGTAATTAATCTGATTGTTCAAGCGGGTATGAAGGTGTGTTCCCCGCGTTGGATAATATACATAATACACTAAAATATATTCACACTTCTTGCAGACAATAATAGTTTGGTAGTCTCTGTTTATCTGTGAATCTTAAGAAGAAAAAATTTCAATCGGATGTGAGACATCGTTGAAATTACACGTACCTGATGTTGGAGTCATATTTTGGATACGAACACGTGATATCCGACTACGTCAATAGTAAGAGTAAAGAATTTATTATTGATAACACTGACTAAATGAAATTTCTGAAGATTTTTATGACACGACAAACATGTGTTTGTCTGTTTATACGCTTACGACTTGCATTGCACTCAGGTACATATGCAATATTAGTAGCATGTTTAGGAAGTATCAAGCTGACCTGACACTTAGCAATATGGTTACAGAGATGAAAACCAAGTACTTAAAGTACTAGTCTACTGTTCTATCTCTTTATTGCCTCGCTGCATGTATAGATCCTAGGGTTAAGGTGGAAGAGGTAGAAAATATCCTGACTTATATTTTCTCGTGCATGAACCTGGAATACACACCTGAATGTTCATTCACGAGAAGTTGACTGACATGTTCACATAATACGATATGGTGATAGTATTAGTGAGACTGTGATTACGGACATGGATACCTTGTTCGGAGATGATTATTTTTCCATTCAGCTAGTGAGGGGGAAACATCGGGGTGAACTATCACATAGGAGCGAGCTTTCTCGGTACTTAGATACTGATTACTACTTAATCCTATCATATTTTGATACTAAGAATCTTGATATATTATAGTTGTGGAAATCATATGAGTCCACCTTTCCCGTGCTATCTAGGATGACATGAGATCAGCTGACTCCTTCGGTGTCGAGCGTAGTATCGGAGTTTGCTTTTTCTATTATAGTGAACTTGATTTTAGATAGGAGATCGAAATTACGTCCAGATATTGTTGAGGCATTGGCCTGTTTGAATGATTAGGATGATTCGAGATTTAGCATCCATAATCGTGCTGGAGCTGGGACGGGGACTGCATCCGGATCCACTGTGAAAGCGGAGGAGTTGATTACTGATGATGATAATTCATATGATAGTGATCTTGATGTTGTGGTTGATGATGCTCATGATATATCGATTGACGATTAATGATGATATATTACTTTTTGATTTTAATGTTTTATTTTTTATTGATTGTATGCTTTATTTTTACGTTACATTGAAATTTGAATTTGTTTGGTTCGGACATTCGGTATCTATTGGTTGATTGGTCATTTTTCATTTGGTTTGTTTTTGTTATTTTGACTTTTTAATTTTTTTTAACGAAATTTTTTGTTTAATTTATTTTTTTGTTTAAATTTTTCATTTAAAAATTTTAAACTCTATAATTAAATTTTAATAAATTATAAACTAATTTTATTTTAAATTATAAAAAAAATTACACTTTGCAATTTATTAAATTTTTAACAATTTTCATTTTATAAATTTAATATATTAAACATTATCTATAATTCTATATATAATATAATATATATGTTATTTATACAAAAATATTAAACTTTGAAAATTTTAGAAAAATTTAAACTAGGCCTGTACGGCTAGGTTTGACCCGATCGGGCCCGGTCCGGCACGGCACACTTCACAATATGCCATAAATTTATTAATTATTTTTCTAACTTATAATATTTTAGTATGCCGTTCTTAGATATGGACCTAGATATTCTACGATAAGCAAGCTGAAAATATGTTTGTATGATGCTCTCTCCTTGGATTTATCAAAGATATGATTATAAGACTCATCAATGTGATAAGTTTGGTCATGTATTCCTTACCAAACTGGTTATAGTATATAAAGGGAATAAACTTTGAGACTGAACTAAATACTGTCTCAAAAAATATTGTGCTAAATTGGATTTTTCTAGGATCTAATGCACATATTTTTTGGCGTATAATTCAGCATATATCTTAAGGTGTTCAGTCCCAAACGCACTCTTACAAATTAAAATTTTCTTATAAATTTGCACATTATCATTTCTTCTTTCTTAATCCTAATATTTTTTTATTTTTTTATATTAAAATGAGTCAAAATTATAGAAGTCCTTCTAGTTTTTTATTTTTAAATGTTTGGTTTGAGACGACCTGAGAAATCAAACTTTTAGCAGCCTCGGACTTTTGTGTAAGATTTTTATTTTTTAAATTTAAATTAATTTCATTAGGATTTATATTTGTAATTTTTTATTTTTTTTAAATAAGAGGATAGCTTAAAGAGTAGATAGAGAAAAAAAAATAGAAATACCTATAAAGTAGTATAAATGAAAAGCACATATACCAAAAATCCAACTTCCAAAGATATGCAAACAACAACTAAAGATGAGCCTGAGTTGCGAGTCTCGAAAAGCCGAGTCAAAATTCTAAAAGAGAGAATTTTAGGACAGTGATTTGAGAGAGTGAAAATGTGAGATTTTATGTTTTTGAAAAACATAAAAATTAGAGGGGGGGGTCATTTATAGAAAAAAATTTAGATTTTTTTTAAAGTATTTTTTTATTTTTTTTTTTGAATTTTTTAATAATTTTTTTGGGGCAGAATCATGTGTGCCGTTGGATTCTGCTCTATAGCCTTTGGAGGTAAAATCTAACGGCTAAATTTCAAATAGTTTTTTTTTTTAAAAAAATATTTGAACCGTTGGCTGTAACAAGCCGTTGGGATTGGGGTTGGTTCGGATTTGGACCTGCCTGGTTTTCGGATCCGTCGGGCTGAGCTTCAGCCTGATAGGGTTGTACGATAGCGGTACCTGGCTCATGCCGAGGTACCGGGCCACGATATTGTGTCGGGCCAGGCATAGCATAGCACGGTTCGTGCTGTGGCAGGCATGGCACGAGCACGGGCATGGGAAATTCCTGTGCCGTGGCTGGTTAGGCACGGCCGAATAGGTCGTGCCTTGTGCCGGGCCGGCCCATTTGACATCTCTACTGTGACGGAAGGGTAATTAATATGTCATGATACTCATACAAGTGGGAAAGACTAGTATGGTGCTGATAGTCATATAAGTTATATTTTCTTATATGACTTTCATAAACAAGATTTTTGTAAAAACACGTATTATTTATTGTGAGTGTAGTACTTACAAAGTTAAATGTATAAATATATTTATTTTTACATTTAAGATTAGGGAATAAAAATGAATTTTCAAATTAATTATTAAGGGCAAATGATGTAATATCTAAAAGAAGTAGATGAGCAAATAATTTTTACACAAAACAACATATAGCTACATAATTATATTAATCTATCATTAATCTAACAATTGAATATAACATTGTTCAAACATAAGAGAAATATCATCATGCACAAAAATATAAGTCAACCATATAGTTTGAGTATATTCCTAAAGACTAAGTATATATCTTCAATTAAATCTTTATTTAGTTCACTACTGGTTAACCAAACTACTTATATAATTATTGTGAGATTAATATTTAGACTTATATTTATTTTATTATTTATTTGACCCATATGATTGTAGATATATTTTAGATGAGAGATTCTTTCCCATGAAATTTTAAGATTGTGTTAATTAATGATTGTTTTGGGACTCTCACAAAGTTGTAACATATTTTTTGTGTTATTACTTAAATTATTTTATTATAGTTTAATTAATTAACTTGAGTTAACATAATAATTTTTGTGAAAGGATAAGTATATTTGTAGTTATGTAGATGTGATTTTTGTTCAGTGTTAATATTGTATTTCTATTTTATTTTGTATATATTTTTTCTGTTTTATAACCACTACTACTTATATGAGCAGAACTTTCAAGAATAAGTAAAAATTTTTAGACCCAAAAATTTAGAGACCAAAAAAATTATCTTTTGCACCAAATATGTCAAATGTAAGAGATAAACCTATTTCAAAGTTGTAGGTAGTATTTTAGACTGAATAATGATTTTGATTCGTATTAGATAGACAAACCATCATTTAAAGATTGTATGCACTGTACTAGCCTAGTGCATGGATGTATGGTGGCTGGCAATAGGTGCGTGGATTGGTGGTAGTAGGCATGCGTGATTGTGACAGCAAGCGTGTGTGGTGGTAGCAGCAAACGTGCTTGGTGTTGGGAGCAAGCACGCATGGTTGGGGTGCAACAAACACAAGCAATAGTAGCTACAAGTGGTGGCACATAGAGGTATGTGGCAGTGACAGTAGGTATGCATGATTGTGACGTCATGCGTGTGTGGTGGTAGCAGTAGAAATGCCTGATGGTGGAAACAAGCTTGCATGGTTGGGGTGCAACAAACACAAGCAATAGTAGCATCAGGTGGTGGCACATAGGGGCATGTGGTGTGTTTTGGGTAGAAACCCTAATTATTATTTCGATCAAATTATAATAAAATAGAAATTAAAATTTTTAAAAATTATAATGTCTACTTTTATTTATTTTTTGGTAGAATTATAAATTTATGGTATAATTTGAAGAAATTATTGTAATTGAAATAAATAGAGGAAATGTTCATTTAGTGTACCCATTATAGGAGGATGGGTCACCCTAGAGATTGCTATTGGATATCTTATCTAGAGAAGAGATTAAAAACTGTACATTGTATTGAGTAACAAATTAACTATTATAGTCATTTAGAGATTCTCATAGAGTTAATTCATCATAACACTTATACTTACTACAAAAATGTATAAATAAAATATTCTCTAAGGCAACAATATATTTTTTTATTTTTTTAAGTTTTACTATTATTTTTACTCGTATACTCATTATAAAATCTTAGATTATTAACATATGTGCTAATACTGAAATTACCAATAATCGTATTCTATTTATTATTATTTTCTTACTCGAAAAATATCATAGTAGTCAATGACAAATATTAAAAACTTTTTGATATGATAGCATATAGTTTGATTCTTTATTACTTTTGTGTCTTGCTTGTTATTAATTTATTTTTTGTAAGTTATCTTTTTACATAATTTTATTTTAATTTATTTTTACTTTGCTAATATTTTTTTACAAAATTTAGAGATTCTAAGGAAGCTTCTATTTGTGATTGAACATGGTGGATTTTATATAATTTTTTGATGATGAGATCTCTTTAATATGTTTGAGTATTCTGGACTAATTATTTGCTTATTCTTAATTTTGTCACTCATTATTAATGATGTTCAGAATATTTTATTATAGTCTTAAGAGTATTTTGACCCAAGAGCATAAGATGTATTAATTATAAAAGCTTACAAGAACTTTCTATCTTATATGTCAATATGGTTTGACTAGAGATTTATTTGATTTGATACACTTAGGCATATAAAGACCTAATGACAATCAAACCAAAGAGTATTTTAGTTATTTGGATTTATGTTTTGGGACTTAGATCCTCATTAGGACAGTCATTGTAAACCCTTTGATTCTATGAGATATCAATCAAATAATCTCATGTAAATTATTTTTCAATATTCGACTAAATTGTGACATAAGATTCAATTTTATGTATTTGTATGTTATTGTGCTGTTTTAATATTATGTTTATTCAATATTAGTCATGATATTTTTTTATGTCAAAACTTAATCACTGAGTTGACATGTATATTTTATTATGCAACATAATCATCTTATTTGTGATATTTTCTTGGAGTGATCATATTATCTCTAAAATATTTAATGCTCATGATATTATTTATTCATCATGAAAATTAAGTACCACACTGTACAAATAGTCACTACAATTTTTAGAGCCATGATTTATTTGATGTATAGCAATAAAACCAAGTATTTTGAGATTTAAAATTATTTTTTATAATGATTTTTTGTTCTACATGGCAGTTACTAGATTTTATTCTCCAAAACTTTATTGTTCAATAAGAAAATATCAAAGTTTTTCCAATATCATAATTTTATTCTCCAAAGAGAAATTACCAAAGCTGAGGTATTATTCAATCTAATGATTTTGTGTTACTAAGAGTAATTTTGTCAATCTCATTATTTCTAGCACCATAACACTTTACTCAGAAAGTAAAAATCAAAGCTATAATCAATTCCAGTAACATAACTTTATGTTACAAAGAGTAATTCACTTTGTCACGATAATACCAATGCCAAGACACTTTGTTCACAAAAATAAAAGGTCAAAGTTATGGTTAATTTTATTATTATGATTTTGTGTTATAGAGACTAAAGAGATTAATCATAGTCATACCCAATGATGCGACATCAATACTCTAGAGAAGAACTGAATAGATGATAAAATTTTGATCTCAAGCATGTACCTTGATTTCCAACATAAAATATCATCTGGATTCCCGAAGTATAAAAAAATTAATTAGAAAAAAAGAATAAAAAAAGAATAAAAATATTAATTGTGCACACCAAAAATCCTATGCGATTGGATTTCGACTTTCATTTACTGCAAATTAATGGTGAATGCAAGTAATCCTTAATTGTAATTAAGATTATATACTTAGAGTTGTATCTCGGCATTCATTAGGAACTCTTGAAATTACAAGATGCCTATCAACTTATTTCATGTGCTTTTCTTCTTAATGTGTGGTTAGATTGAAATCAATGATTGATAAATATATTTGTATTATGATGAATTAATGATTGTATAAGTTTATATTTTTGTTTATATTATTATTTGGATATTGATGAATATAAATATTAGTTAGAATTAAAACTTAAAGTTTTTATGAATATGTAGGTTTATGAGTGTCAGTTGTAGTGGATGATGACAACTATGTCATGGGACAGACACATGTGATATGATAATAATGAAGTAATAGTTTTTCTAATCTTAATATTTGAGATGATTTAATATATGAAGACCCAAAGCTAATATATGTGTAATTATTATGAGTGTGATGCTTATAAAACTAAAAATATAAATATATTTATGATAAATCTATTATATACTATCTAGAAGAATTGACATTTGACTAATGTTGAGATTATGCAAAATTTCTAACCTAAGAGTGTTATCATATGTGAGAGGCATATGTTGGTTACGGCGAATGATGATAGATATGGCATGAGACTCGCGCAAGTATGGAAGATTAGTATAATGGTGATAGCCATATAAGTTATTTATTCTTTTGACTTTTGTAAGTGAGATTCATAGGAAAACATGTGTTATTTATCCCGAGTATAATGCTTACGAAACTAAAAGTATAAGTACATTTATTTTCATATTTAAGATTGGAGAATAAAAATATATTTTCAAATTAATCATTAAGGACATGTGATGTAATATCTAAAAGAAGTATTTTTGCAAATGACTTTTACACAGAATGACATATGGCATTGATTTTGAAATATTAAAGAAGTCAATTATGAAATGATCATCTTTTATTGTGATTATCCAAGGAAGATGACTTACATACCTATATTAATCTATTCTTTATCTAACAATTAAATATGATATTGACCAAGTACAAGAAAAATATCATCTTACATGAAGATGTTAGTTAACTCTAAAGTTTAAGTATTTTTCTACAGACTAAGTATATATCTTCAACTAGGGTGTCAATTAATTCATTATTATTTAATCTAAGTCTATGCATAATTATTATGAGATTAATATTAAGATTTATATTTACTTTATTATTTGCATGACTCATATTATTGTGGAGCTATATTAGATGAGAGATTTTTGCTCATGAAATTTTGAAATTATGTTAATTAATAATAGTTTTGGGACTCTCACAAAGTTGTAACATGATTTTGGTGTCATTACTAGGATTATTTTATCATATTTTGATTAATCGACTTGAATTGACATAATTATCCTTATGAAAGGATAATTATATTTCTAGTAGTGTGAACATTATTATTGCTCACTATTAATATTATATTTGTATTGTATTTTTTATATATTTTTTTATTTTGTAGCTACCGCCATTTACATGAGCAGAACTTCAGAATTTAGTAAAAATTTTGACCCAAAAATTAAGAGATCAAAGAAATGATCTTTTTCAACCAAATATATCAAATGGAATAGATAAATTCATTTCAAATTAGTAGGTAGTATTTTAGACTGAATAATGACTTTGATTCGTACTAAATAGATAAACCATCTTGTTAAGAGTATATGCATTATACTAACATAGTGCACGCATGCATGGTGGCTAGCAATAGGTGTGTGGAGTGGTAGCAACAGGCGTGCGTGGTGGTGAATGAAAGCATGCATGGTTTGGGTGCAACAAACACTAGCGATAGTAGTTTCATGGTGGTGGCACATAGTGGTATGTGGCGGTGGCATGTGATTGTGTTTTGGGCAGAAACCCTAATTATTATTTTGACCAAATTATTAAAAAAATAGAAATTAGAATTTATAAGAATTTTAATTTGGTGTAGTTTTATTTATTTTTGGTAGAATTATAATTTATAGAATAATATGAAGAAATTATTGTCATTGAGGCATATAGAGGAAAATGTTCGTTTAGTGTACCCACTACAGGAAGATGGGTCACTCTAGAGAATGTAATTGAAAATCATATCGGTAGAAGATATTGAAAACCTTGTATAGTATTAGGAGATAAATTAACTACTATTAATCATTTAGAGATTTTCATAGAGTTAATTCTTCATAATTTTTAAACCCATTAGAGAAAAGTTAAGAAGAATAATCTCTAAGGTAGTAAAATATTTTTTTATTCTTTTAGGTATTACTATTATATTTACTTGTATACTCATTATAAATACTTGGATTATTAATATATGTGCTAATACTGAAATTACCAATAATCATATTCTATTTATTATTATTATTTTACTCAAAATATTATTATAGTCAATGACAAATATTTGAAAACTTTTTAATATGATAGCATATAATTTGATTCTTTATTACTTTTGTGTCTTGCTTGTTATTAATTATATTATAAGTTTATTCTTTGTGAGTTATCTTTCTAGATAACTTAATTTTTATTTTGTTTTTATTTTACTAATATTTTTTTACAAAATTTTGAGAATCTATCTGTGATTGAATATAGTGGATTATATATATTTTTTTGATGATAAAATCTCTTTAACAGGTTTTAGTATTATGGATTAATTTTTGTGCATTCTTAATTTCGTCACGCTCACTCATCATTAGTGCTGTTGAGAATACGTGATTCTAATCTTAAGGGTATTTCAACCTAAGAGTGTGAGATGTATTATTTAGAAAAACTTACAAGTACTTACTATCTTATATGCTAATCTTGTTTGAGTAAAGATCTATTTTTTCTAATATACTCAGATGTATAGAGACTTAGTAGCGATAAAACTAAAAAGTATTTTAAATATTTGATTAATTTTATTTATAATTATTTGAGATATACGTGGATATATCTTTTTCATTATTTATCAAATATATTTTTTTGTTTTTAAATTTTTTCATAAATTAAAAAATTAAAAGTAACAATGTATTAGAATATATTTGGGACATATAAAGTTTTTATTATATTGATCATGAGATTATATATTAAACATCTTATATTTGTACCCCTCAACAGAATGAGGTTGTTCAAAACTAAAATTGATATTTGATTGAAATAGTTTGGAAATTCCTACTTAGATTGTTTTTTTTTTATTATTGCTCAATGTATATCATTTAAGTCTTACATTCTGAATAAAAGTTATTTGGCTTTCTTATTTTGATTTTTTTATGTATTTGTTTGGCCCTTAATCATTATGTAGGATGCGACGTGTCGGTATCTAGGACCTTAAGATATGCACTTGTTGGATATTTCAATGCTCAAAAAGGGTATTAGTATTTTTTACTAGAAACTAGTTTGATTTTTATGACTTTAGTTGTATTCTTTGACAAGACTCGTTTTTAATAAATCTATGAAGAGTGAGCTTAAATATTACACATACATTCATTATTTTTCATTTGTTTCCTATAGTTTTGCATAGACTATCAATTAATAGATATAGTCACTTATCAACTAAATTTAAGTATATCAGTACTTGTTATGATGTTCATCTCATAGTCTTTATATTGGAGAAAGTAATAATTTCAAATCATATTGATTTTGGAGAAAGTAATAATTTCAGATCATATTGATTTTGGAGAAAGTAATAATTTCAGATCATGTTGATTTTGGAGAAAGTAATGTATTTCTTGAGGTGAGATCTCCTTAGGTCTCATATGACATAGTAGACTACATGTTTTTTTTTTAGTTCTGGCTCATATTGAGTCATTAACTAGGAGACTTGATCTCTCATGAGTAAGTTTATATTAGGAGAGAGAGACATACCTAGCTTGCTTAGACGATAGACCGGCCTAACGAGGAGTGAAATCATCTTATAGTTAGTCTCTTTGATAATGACCTACCGGAGCAAAATCAATATAGCCTACTGCGTTGTGTTGAATACTTGATTTATAATTTTTATCATATTCTCATCTTGTTTTTTTTTTTTTATTTTTATTATTATTTTTTTGATGGTTCTAGAATATTCAAATCTTTTTCTAAGATATTATTTCATTACTAATAATTTCAGATCATGATGATTGAAATATATGTCTTCAACTTTGATAAATCTGAAAACTAGTAACAACTTTTTGAAAGGTTTTTTGTAGTGAGATCTACTTAGATATTTGATATAAATTACTAGGGCACATATGCTTTTGCAATCGCCATAGCCTAATTGTACGTTCTCATTTCTATGACAATATCTCATATTTATAGAATATACTAGTTATACTTGAAATATATTTCTTTATAGTGATCTTGAGGGGAAGATGCATGTGGAGCAACAACCTAGGTTTTGAGCATCATTGTCAAATATAGTTTTTGGATTATAAAAGGTATTGTATGGCTTGAAACAATCACCAAGAATATGATTTATGTTATTTTCACCGATGTTCATCTTTTTGGTTTACATAAGTATGTTATTGGTTTTTTTTAAGAAATCCTGATGGTAAGATAATTTTATTGATTATGTAGGTTACATTCGGATTACAAAAGATGATGGGGTAGAGATTTCTCAAGTCAATTAAAACCTTCGGACATAATTTCAGTTAAAGAACTTTGAGATATTCAAAAATTTTATTAGTATAAAGGGGATTTATTCTATAAGATATTTTATCTTAGTATAAAGGTGATTTATTCGAAAATTGATTTAGATATTGATTTTATTTTTAATGAGAATCATCTAGTTGGATCTATTTTATTAATAAAATCATAGGAAAAATTAATTTTTTTAGATTTTTTGTTACATGTTAACTTTCACGTAGTTCTCACATACTAAGGTGTATGAAAAAATTTGTAGGGCTTTCCATCTATTTTAGAGATAATGTACACTTATAGTTGGTAAGGTATTCTAATAATTCATAGAGAGGAGATTAATGATATAATTTTATATTTTTCTTGGAGATAAATCTTGTCTTTTAGAAAAATAAGAAGTCATTAATTATTTGAAGATATACTATTGAGACTCAATTTAGAGTTATGATGATAATTACTTGTGAGATACTTTATATATATTAACTATTCGAATAGATTAGATATGCACTCTCTTCTCCTACGACCATTTACTATGAACAGCATATAGTAAGACATATAATGTTTAATTTGGTATTTCATGAACAAAAAAAACTTGTGGAGGTGAACTATTTCTTATTATGAGAGGATATTCAATATGGAACTATTACTATAATATACATTTAAATAATATAGTTGTCAGTGAATATTTTTACTAAGTCTTTAAAAAAGATTTAGCTTATCTTTCTTTTCTTTAAATTTAATATTGTAGATTTGTATGTACCAGTTTTATAAAGATTATTGTAGTTTTTTTATTAATTTTATTTTTTGTTTTGTATTTTTGATGCGAATACCTAATTTGTAAATTACACTAATCACTTTGCATTAACTAATCATAATAAATAGTGGGTAAATTTTATGAAAATTTTGAAAATATATTTTAATATTACGAAAAATGAGTATAATAGTTGTGGAAAAATATATATTCAGAAATAGTGACTTTTTAATACTATTAGCAAGTATTAAACAATGTGATGAATTATCAATTATGTGTGAACTGTCAGGATATGTAGACATAAATATGGTTCCATTCTATAACAAAATAATGTGAAAATTTTAGACATTAAATTGATAAAAATTAAATGAGTTTATTTTTTTTGTATTAAATAAAATGACATGTTATTTACTAATAATTTTAGTATTTTGTATAATATTAGAGTTTTTTTTTCTGTGATTATGAATATTATTTCAGACAGCAGAAAAATATTACAACTAAATATTATATATATTTTATAATATTTACAAAATTGAGAAGATCTATGAATAAGTCTTTAAGATAAAGTTCAAGCACTACAAATAGGTTATTTATACATTGAAAATAAAATTCAAAGTTTTGAAGATCATAACCATTCTTGGTGAAAGATGTTGCAATGATTATTTTTTATCAGTCAACACCATGAGCAATGTATTATCTTATGATATTTTTTATTATAGTTTTATTTATTTTAGTTTTTTTATATTTTTATTTTTATTTTTTAATTATTTTTAATGAAAGCACCCAACTTATGGAGTTATGGGATGCGCCAATCATATTTGCCTGTATATAAAGATATTAGTTGTACTATGATATTATTGAGTGTTGTTTTTTTATTTTTTTGTATTTTAATGTGTAACATGATATTAGAGGAAGGTATGTAAACCTTATATTTTCCTCTCTCCTTAATTTATTTTTTCCAGTCTAAATAGTAGTCACACACCCGCTGTCTGCGACTATATTATGCACATGCACATAGTAGCACAAGAAGGTGCATGTGGTGGTGCACAATTATTGTGGCATGTGCTGTGATTGAGGCAATAGCATATGCAATTGGAGGTAGTAGATGCACGTGATAGTAGGTGCATGGTGGTGGCACATGGTGTGGCAGTAGTTTCTCATCACCAAATCCTAGGTGTGCTTGCGAGGCATGACAAACATGATGGTGATTGTGATGCATGATGACTGCTGGAAAGCAACCCTATCCAGGAAACCTGTAGATTTGCATAAAAAAAAAAATGAAAAAAAAAAAATTGAAGTATTTCTTAGTTTGGAGGAACCCCAAATTTTTGGTACAATATGGATTATAACAGCAGAGATTATTGAAATTGAATCTAAATTTAGTATACTTATTACGAGAGGATAAACAACACCAAAAATAGTTGTTAGATTTTACTTATGAAAAAAAACAAAGAGCATTATATAGTAGTGAGACATGTTGGCTGCCAGATAGATCAAGAACATTATGTAGTAATGAAAGAAACATGTTGCTTGTCATAGTCATCCAGGAGTCTGAAAGGTATTTTGAATTTAGAGTATGAGACACTATGGTTGAACACTAAGGGCGTGTTTGTTTTTTTGGGTAAGTGATGAAATCAATTTGATTTCAACATTCAACTATTTGTTTTTTTATTTTTTATTAACTTATCACTAAATTTTAAAAAAAAAATAGTTAAAATAAAAAAGCCAAAAAAATTGACTTTTACCATTCATAAAAAGCTCACTCCCACACAATCAAAACTTTCACTTCGGTCTCTGCTTATCTATTCAGTATTAAGTAAAAAAAATTAAAGACTTAATACTTAATGTTATTAAGTACTATTTATTATAAATCTCAAAAAAAGTTTTGTTCAGTATTAAGTAAAAAAACTAAATGCCACCTAAGCATGGCTAAAACATAAGCTAACCTGGGATCATCCCAAGCTACCTTGGATCAGATTATGGCTAGATGGGCTGAAACTAGTCCACATTGGCTGGCATGCCGTGTCTTGCCATGCCGTGTCTTGCCATACCGCATGTTTTGTGGCATGCTGGCCAAAAATCTTGGCCCACCATATATCGTGCCAAGGATAGCCAGGTACTATTCTAAGCACTATTCTATGTTTGGTGTCATAAACTTTGATGTATCAGATTGATATAGTGTGTTACAATTTAATTTCATGTTTTGTTTTTTTTTTTTTTTTTTTTTTGCATTATTGATTGGAGCACCCAACTTGAGTTGCCCTATAATTCATCTTACTCAATTTCTAGGAGAGTCATTCATTTGGTTCATTGATTTTTTATAGAAAAATTAGATAATGAAAAAATAATGTCATAACTCATTTATTTAGCAAAATATATAATTGAAATTGAATTATAGAGAAACTATGAAATACAAAAAATGTCAAAAAAATCAATTCTACATTAACATTGTCATGCTCTCTGACCTGTGTAGCGTTGTCATTAACCACAACATCAAAGACTTTATTGTTCATAAAAAAAAAGTAAAAAAATGTATAATTACATATAACATGAGTATTGACTCTTAAATACCTGACTCATGAATTTGGAAGAACGTGGTGAGAAGAAAAAATAATAGACATATGAGCGTTCAAGCTAGAGCTATCATTGTCCATAAAAAGAAGTCAAGAATACTTTCTGATTAAGCTTAATAAGGCCATTTGGCAATCATGGAAAAATATAGTATTTCGTTATATAATTTTGAACCCTAAAACATCATCGACGAGTACATCATAACTAAGTCTCAAATTTCTTACATGTGTCGTAAAAACTAAACATGTTGAACATATTTGAGTTAATTGAATGTCTTAGATGCATTAGTAATTATTCATCAATTACCAGACATTCATTTAATTCGCCCTAAAGTCACTCATTCAACAAATATCTCATATGTTTGTCATTTGAACCAAATTATTATCAAAGTAGATTATAATGAATTTGTTTTTTTCATCATTTTTTATTGGGTTATCTCCAATGGTCCCGCAATAATTATGATCATTTTTTTTTCTTTTTTTATAATCATACAACAATTAGATAATATGAAGATAGAGATGGAGATCGTATCAAATGTATAAAACTCTTGTTTTAGTGTATAGTCTGAAAGATATTATTATCTTGATAGTCTTACTCTCAAAATTCAGGGATATCACATTTAATGAGTCAAACTCGAGACCTACTATCTTTTAATGAAGTCATTTTCAATCGATCAAGGTATGACATCTATTAGATGCTTGTAACATACAGATTTTTAAAGTGATTAATTATTTAAGTATTATTTTAGTACAAAATTTTTTAATTTCGGAATTCTGAAGAGATTAAGTGTGTTATTAGTATTTTTGCAATCACATGATCATTGGATAATATTCCAAAGGAAAATTGCAAATAAAGCAAACAAAAAATAAAACTTCCTTAACAGAGACCTCACATAATTTAAACCAAAAATATATATATTGTATTGGAGTTGAATCGACATAACTGAATGGTCCATCAGACCTTTGTTGGACCCCCTAAAAATGGCTTCAGATGTCTAGCAACTACAATTACTCATCCTCATAGACAAAAGACGAATAATGTTACCAAAACCATCCAAAAATTGGTGTTGTAATTACCAATGTCAATTGCTGGCAAAAATCTTTGTCGACACTTGTGCAAGATGTGCTATCACTCAAAATGCCATGTGCTCTCCTGCTTCACTCTTACTTGTACGATGATATAATGTTATAATCAAAACCTTGTTAAGGTTTTGATGAAAATCAAGAGTGAGAGAGATTTTTTTTTTTTTTTGGGATAATGAGATATATCTAGAAGTCTTTGCAATTTAAGATTTTTTTCAGGGATAATGAGTTATTGTAGTTGTCCTAGTATTTAGATTTAAGTTTATAAACATACGCTAAAATAAAGTTTACAATACAATTTTATACTTTTTCTTATAGGTAAATTTATCTGCTAGAAAAGAAAATAATAAGTAGTAATTTTGAGATTCAATTTAGAGACATGGTTCAGATTAATAGTAATAGTTACTTATGAAATATTATGTGTTACATGTTTGATGGGTTCGGGTATTCAATTTTGTCTCACACTACTCTTTATTGTGACAATCAACCAATTAAGTATATAATATATAATATCAAATATGATATTTCATAAGAAGACAAAATACAAAGATTGGCTACTTACTCAATAAGAAGATATAGGATTGGATTATTACTTTATATATTTAGATAATATAACAACTAGTAGACATCTACACAAAGATGTCAATACCTAACTTATAGGCTGCCTCAATTATTTTTATCAATGATATAAATGTATTTGATATATGATTTTATTATTCATAGTGATTATTTTTATTTTATGTTATCTTGTCTAAATTTTAAAATTATATCAGAGGGATACTCTAGGGAAAGATAAATAATTTGGTATATCTCATTTACAAGCCATAGGTGCACAATTGCATGTATTGTACCAACACAATGCATGTGTGTGCTATCTAGAGGAGTACATAGTTACACAATGCACCGCCAAGCTTTTCGTGGCACACCTACTTTGTGTAACATGGTTGTGTGAAAGGAAGGAGGTGCACATGTTTGTACAGTGGAAGTATACTCGTGCAGTGTATATCTCGGTAAGGTTTACGAACCCTAGGTGCACAATTGCATGTACATGTACTGTACCAACACAATGCATGCACGCACTGTCTAGAAAAGTACATAGTTACACTATGCACCACCAAGCTTTTCATGGCACACTTACTGTGTTTGAAATGGTTGTGTGAAAGGAAGGAGGAGAACATGCTTGTACAGTGAAGGTGTACTTGTACAGGAGGTGTGTGCATGGTAGTTGGCATGATTATGTGTGGTGGTAGGCGCACAATGGCTGGTGCAGTGATGCACATAGTAGGCACAGTTGTGCACAGTGGAATGTACAGTTGAGTGCACAATAGTGCGCTATTTTTGTACAACCTATAGGGGAACAAATCTTAATTTGGAGTTGGTCATAGATTAGTGAATTCAACCCTAATTTATTTTGCCTTGTAGAAATTTATTTTTTAGGTTGAATTTTGAATTTTGTTTTGAGTATGAAATAATTGATCACTTAGGAAGTTATTATGTCGCATACATATATTGAAGGCTATGTCTTGGTGTAATAACAAATATCTTTATCTAAGAATTCTATGTTTAAAGTTTGAAACTCATCAGATGCAATCTATCTAGAGGTGTCAAACGGGCCGGCCCGGCACGGCACGGCCCGTTTTTCACGAGCACGACCGTGCTACGGTGCCGTGCCCTGCACGGCACGATTTAAAAAAACCGGGCCCGGCACGGCCCGCAGGCACGACGGGCCGTGCCGTGTCTCGCCTGGCCCGCTCGGGCAAACCTGTCCGAGCGGTTCGGGAAACGGGGACCGCGGGTCGGGTCAAATTTGACCCGACCCGCGGTCTTTTTTTGCGGGAGGGGAGGCATGCGGTTTGCCGTGCCGGTTTGCCGTGCCTGGCCAGGCACGGCACGGTTCGTGCCAAAGCCGGGCACGGCACGGGCCCGGGCACGGATTTTATTCGTGTCGGGCCGGCCCAAGCACGGCTGAACCGTGCCGTGCCTCGTGTAGGGCCGGGCTGGCCCGGCACGGTTGACACCTCTAAATCTATCTAATTTTTGAAGATAAGATTTTTGAAATATTAATTTCTCATTGTTTTGTATTAAAGTGAGAGTCTTGTATACTAGGTATGATCTCCACATCTCTTTATTGAGTATGGAGGTATTTTTGTATTAAAATTTGATGTGGTAAAGTCTTAGTTTATTATACAAATTATAGGAAGATGAGTTACACCAAAAATGATAATGAATATTATTTATTTAGATAAGGCCAAAAGCTTTACACAATATAGAAAGAGATATATTGACAATCAGAGCCAACAAAGAGGCTTCATATAGTTCATTCATCTTGATATTTATACTTATTATAAATGAATACAAAATTTATTTATATGATAATAATAAATTATTTTTTTCATTTGTATATTATTAGTTATTTCATTTGTACTCTCATGTCGGACACAGATTATTGACATAAAATTTAATAATCATCTAAAGGGTAATCATATTTTTATTCGAAAAATATTATTATAGTTAATGATAAATAACTTGATGATAATATTTAACTTTGATTTTTGTATTTTTTTTTATATTTTGATTTTTTTAATTGTCCAATTAGTTTGTTTTTTGTAAGTTATATTTCTAAATTATTTAATTTTAATTTTACTATTATTTCTTGTATGGTTGGAAGATTCTGATTAAGATATCATTTAAATTTGAATATGGTTGAATTGTATTTTTTCTCTTGGATAGTGTTGTAATTGTATTTTTTTTATGTTATTTGATTGAAGCACCCAATATGTGGGCTGTCCTACTAGTTTTCATTTGTTATTTAAAGGTAGTATATATTTTATTTTTGATATTGCATATTTTTTTATTTTTCTGTATTTTAATTGTTAACATGTTAATAATGTTTGAAGGCATAGATTTATATATGATTTAGAAATTACAAATCCTAGAAAAATACCTATAGTTATCTATAATAGTAACAACTAAAACAAAAAATGTGCATAGTAAGGATTGTAAGCGCATGCACAAGGAAACCTTAAAGGCGCTCACCGTGCTCGATAGGATTCATGCATAATGCTAAACAAGCATGCGGTCGAGGAACACAGTGTGCTGTGGAGGCATGCAGCACACAGCGGAGGGACATAATGTGCTGTGGAGGTGCATAGTGCAGAGTTGATTTTTATTAGCAAACCCTTAAGGCTTGCAGTGGTAGACGGCGATGAACATGACTGATGGTAATGCGTATGGCATACATCAATGCACTGTGGCAGATTGCTCGGCGAAACTCAATGGTAGAAGGTGATGGTTTTGGGTAGAAATCTTAATTGGTATTTCTGCAATTCTATAAAATAGAAAAAGGAGAGGAATTACGTGTTGTGTAGCTTTTTTTTGTATTATTTTGAGGAATCATAATTTTATGATATAATATGGATTATCACAATAGAGATAGATAGAGGATAGTCTCGGTCTAATGTACTTATTGTCAGAGGATGGATTATATCATAAATAATTACTAAATATTATTTTTAGAGAGACGACTTAGAGCATAATACAACAGTAAAAGAAATATGTTAGTTCTCGGAGTTATCCAGGGGTTCTCATAGAGTTTATTCACCATAATACTTATTAGAGAAAAATATACAAAAATTCTCTCTAATATATTAACATTTTTTTTAGGTATCCCTAGTTATTTTATCTCTATTTTTATTTTAGACATATAGATTATCAATGCATAAGTAAATACTTGTATCATTGGTATCATATTTTATTTTTTATATTTTTTTCTTGTTCTGAGAATATTATTATTATTACTAGAAAATACTCGAAATTAATTAGTCATGATTTTACTCAGCTTGAATCTTTATTATTTTCTTGTATTATATTTTTGTTTTTATTTTTTTGGTAGTTAATTTCTTGTGAGTTATCTTTTTTGATAATTCAATTAAAATTATTTTTTTATTTTTATTTTTATTGATATTTATTTATATGATTGATAGATTTTGAGAAAAACTTTATTCTAGATTGAGTAGACTAGATTATATGTTTTTTATTTAATGGTAAGATATATCTTTAGACATGAATATTTTAAACTTGTTACTTTTGCATTCTCAACTTGAGCATTGATTATTGATTAATTTGAGTATATTTTATTTAGCATTAGAGTATTTTGATCATAAAATGTGAGACATGTTAGCTAGGAAAGTTTATCATAATTTTTTTTCCTTCATGTCAATCTGGTTTGAGTAGAGACTTTGATTGATATACTCGAACATATGGGAATCTAGTTGATATATGACTAGGGAGAGATGTATGTATCTAATTGATATATATTTAGATTTATCTTTTTCATGATAAATTTTATATATATATATATATATATATATATATATATATATTATTTTTCATAAAATAATAAAAACTAAATTTAATAAAATTATTAGAATATTAAGAAATGATATTGAATTTAGAATATATATCAAATTTATTTAATATGTATTGTATGAACAATAAGGTTATGTTCTAGAATTGTTGTGTCGGCACATCCCAACAAAATAAGGTGTCTAAATGGAAGAATAAATATTTAATTAAGACGATCCAATCCAACTTAGGACACTCTAAGTATATATCTTAAAAATAATGTTGTGAAAAATATTTGGGAAGAAATAATTTTAATTATAATTTATTTTACCTATCAAATGTTCTCTTCTGTCTTGTCTCAGTGCATACTCTTACTCTTACATATTTAAAATTATAGAGAAAGATTATTTAGCTTGCCTCCCAGAGTTAATGCAGTTATTTTATCTTTTATCATTTTTTAAGATGAGACCAACTGACATCTAAGGTTTTAAGTTGTGCTTTTTTAATATAATTTAGGACTCAAATAAGGTATTAGTGGTTCTCACATCAGACTGTCAGGATTCTAGTGATTTTGACTCATTCTTTAACAAACCTAAAAAATATAAATCTAAATATTGTATCTCGATTCATTATTCTTTTTTTATTATCTATAGTTATGCATCAATGATTAGTTTGTAGAGAGAATCTCTCATTCTTTACATTTGATTATGTTGGTAATGAGTATGATATTTTTTTCAGAGTTATCATGTTAACCAATAAATTGAAATATTCTTAAGTCTAATGATAGTGAGAATTCTTGAGTTGAGAATTTCATTCAAACCTAGATTTTGTTGTATTATAAGAGTCTATACTAGTACAAATTCATATTGAGTCGGTAACTAGGGCACTTGATGTCTATCGTAAAGGTGTCAAATGGGCCATGTGGCCCTGACACAACCTGATTGAATCGTGCTTGACCTGGTACAACACGGTTCAGAATTGTACCTAGACTTAGGTCATGCTAGCTCAATGCACGGTTCATGTCATGTTTGGCCAAAGGTTGTCGTGCCTTGTGCCTCATCTGTTGGCATGATTCATCGACATGGTCACTATTACTTGGGATAATGGACCAGGAAATAGGTCATGGTCCATTGTTGGAATTTTATTAAAATATAAAATTGTGTTTTAATTCTTGCCATTTGAATTTTTTGCAATGGCTACTGCAGAAATTTGATGGATTTCAGATTTCTGCCCATTTTAATATTCAAAAAAAATTAAAAAAAAAATAAAAAAAAACTATTAAATATAATTGTTTATTCAAAAAATTATGAATATAAATTGAGTTTATAATTTTTTATTCTCTACTCTCTCTTATGTCCTCTCTTCCGCTCTTTGTTCTTTTGCTTCCCTATTATGTATGTAGACTATATTCTTCATATCTTTAAACTCTAAATAATTAAGTTTTAAGTATTAAATTTTTTTTTATAAAGCTTAAAGAAAGTTGGAGTTTGTCTTTGTGTTCCATTATCTAAGGTTGTGGGGTGTAGGCTACGGCTTTATTTCTTTCCTCTAAAATTTGGGTATTTTTTTTATTTTTTTTATAATATACATAAATTATTTAAAATATAAACTTAAAAAAATGGCTAATAGTAAGTAGAATGATAACGACGTTAATATAGATTTAGGTGTAAATAATAATGATAACATTATGAAAAGGTCCGATGTCTGTTATATTTTCTCTCATAGCTTCAACCTAAACTCAAATACATAAAAAAGTAAAAAACTAGAACATTTGTAGTTTGACCTTACTTTACATTTAAAAAAATAAAAATGTTATAGCTATCAATGAATAATTGGCATAATGTATATATTTTAAAATATATATATACAAGTAGGAGTGCAAGTGTCATAAGACACATAAATAGGCATGTTAATCAATATACTAAAAAATATGATATATTAGATCTTAGTCAGACTCAACTGAGTAGTGATGCCTTTAAAACTAGATTTAGTTCAACTTTTTTGATATCTTTCATATGTCATAATGATTTAAGGAGGAAATGCTTGATAAAATTGATTATGATTATGAGTCTTTTAATTAGATTTTTGGAGGATCATAGGGTAGTTAGTTTCATACACCTACTTTCAACTTACTTATCATTGGATTCATGTGTCCATATGTAGAAATGACACAATTAAATATTATAAGTTTGAAAATTAAATAATAATTAATGAATTTAAGCAATATAGTGGAGTGATGAATTGTTAGCATGCCTCACAGCCTACTATGTAAATTTTATATAGAAAATTAATAAAAAAATTTAAGATTTTTTGAGATTTTCTATTTGTATGATGGCTTTTTTATATGAGTGTATGGTGATAATTTTTATAGATTATTATATTCAAAATAAAATTATTGTATTACATTTGATAATGTATTTAATAATAAAATGATTATTAATGTATTTCTTAGGAATATTAGAGATGACCCTTAGGTGAGATTTTTTTTATTATATGCATATATCACTTTGTTAACCTGATAATACAAGTAGGAATAAAGATTGTTTTTCCTGCATTAAAAAATAATAATAAACCCATTAAAATATGTTTTGATATCTATTAGACAACAAGAGTTTGAAAGTCTATATTTATTTGTATAACTAAAGAAGAAAAAATTTCACACAAATATGAGATACCATTGGAATTATACTTATTTGATGTTGGAGTTGGAGTTATTTGTTGGATACAAATATGTGATATCTGACAATATAAATAGTAAGAGTGATAAACTTATTATTAACGACACCGACTGAGATATAGATATTTTTTTAAATAAAATTTTTAAAAACTTTTTTATGACACAATGAATTTGTATTCGCCTATCTACATTCTCATTACGTACATTATACTCAAGTGTATATGTAATATTAGTAGTATGTTTAGTAAGTTTTGAGATAATTTTATATTTAATATCATGTCTCTTGAGATGAAAATCAAATACTTTAAAATATTAGTTCATCATTCAATCTCTTTATTGCCTAGTTATCTGCATAAATCTTAAAGTTAAGGTGAAAGGGATAGAAAATATTTTGACATATATATCTATATGTATAAATTAGAAATACCAATCTGAAGGTTTAATTTATGAAAAATTAATTGACTTATTTATATATTATAATACTAGGTATTATAGTAGTTATAGTTAGACTATAAGTATGGATATAGACTTTATATTCAGAGATGTTGACTTCTCCATTCAGTTTGTGAGGAGGAATCGATGGAGTGGTGCATTGAATAAGAGTTAGTTGTCTCAGTATTTAGATATTAATTATTACTCAATTATATCGCATAATGATAATAATAAATTTAATATTTTACTATGGAGGAAATTATGAGTCCACTTATTCCGTACTATTTAAGATGACACAGGATCTACGAACTCATTCGGTGTGAAGCATAGTATCAGAGTCTATTTTTTCTCTTGTAGTCAATTTCATTTCATATAAAATAATGAGATTATAGTTAATTTTTATTGAGACACTTGTATACATAAAGAATTAGAAAGATTCAAGGTTGGATATTCAAAATAGAGTTAAACAAAGAGCACAATAATTATTGGCATATGTTGATTTGTGAGACTTAAAAGATATTGAAGTCATCGCTAGTGATATTATTAGATGCTTAAATGATAATGATGATATATATATAAACATCGATTGATATTAAGATTGACAATTTTATTTTTTTAATTTTGAACTTATTTATAATTGTTATGTTATTTATTTGTATTTCATACGATATAATTGTATTATGATTTACAATTATATTTTTTTCTTAATATTGTTATTTTTGTTTATTCTTTTTTTTTTATTTGGATGGTGAATTTTTGTTTAAATTTTATAATAAAATATTTATTTTAATTTTTAATTTAACTGCACTATATTTACAAATTACAAGCATAGATTAAAATATTTATTTCATTCATTATTGTGGTTGTTGGTGGTTGTCGTGGTGACTAGCGGTGGTGGACGATGCTTGTGGTATAATGCTACTGCTCGTAAAACCAGCACGATTCAATATGACCTAGTATGAAAAACACAATTCAGCCCATTCTCATGCTAGTCATACCATGTTGGGCCCGACAAACTACAGGGGCATGCTTGGCATGGAAACCCGGCTGAGCCAGCTAAAAATGAGCTATATTAGTACGGTATAATCTATTTGACACCTCTAAACTATTCAGATTCTAACAATCCTATATTCAATCTATTCCTAATCTTCTGATTAATCTTTAAAAGGAATAAATGCTATATACTAAAAATTCAATTTCTTAGGTTTTGACATATTTTCATCTTATTTATTCTTTTAATTTTTAAATTAAATTTTCTTGATACTACTAACATACTGAAGTTTATTTCTATATCATTATCTCATCAAAATTGATATCTGATCATGATAAATGAGATGCATGCTCTCCATTCTAATGAGACCAGAGAACTAATATAACAATCATCAGGAAGTTCTTTAATTTAACACAGGCGAGTGTCTGCTATGAAGACATGTCCACATAGGAAGGTAGATTCCTTAAAGGTGAGACTTATAGCAAGTGGATATGCTCATACTTTTAGCGTGGGTCTATCATGTGGCTACGATAGCTTTAATTTGTAATTTTATTTCTTTTGTAGCTTCTCACAGTTGGAGGATATATCAGTTAGACAAATAATATATTTTTTTATTGTAGCATTGAGAATGATGTGTATGTGGAGTAATGTTAGGATTTGCTCATATTTTAAGAATCTATAAAGAGTTTAGAGTTACAACATGAACTGAGTTGCAACATATTCTTTGTTGTTGTAATTGAAAGTATAAAAGATTCAACTCCAGATCATGATTTTTGGTGTTGCGACATGACTTGAATGAAATCTTAACATATCTTGTATTGATGAGATTGAAGTTTAAATAGATTCAAGTTTTGATCTTATTCATTAGTGTTGTGATATGAATGAAGTCGTAATATATTTTTTATTGTTGTGTCTGATGTCTAGAAAGATTCAAATAGTAATGATATTTTTTGGTGTCGTGATATGAATGTAGTGGTAACATGTTCTTTGTTATTTTGATTGAAGTCTAAAATAATTCAAGTCGTGATCTTGTTCCTTAGTAGTGTGATGATATAAATGAAGTCGTAACTAACATGTTCTTTGTTGTTGTGATTGGAGTTTTAAAGGATTCCAAGTCACAATCTTATTCCTTGGTGTCGCTACATTAATGAAGGAGTTACTTAAGTATTCAAGTCATGATCCAATTTTTGGTATTGCTATATGAATGAAGTGAAAATATACTCTGTTTTGAATTTTCATCCTTAAAAAATATAAAATAATTATTAATGTTTTAATTTTTCAATAATAGTATGTTCACTTTCTAAATCTTTTATAGAATATTTGTAATATCTTCTCTCAATCTCCCTTGTTCTCTCGGTATATTACAAGGTCTGCCCAACTTTGTGTGTTATTAGTGATTTTTTTGTTGTGTAATTTAGTAATTAATTGTTATACTAGTTAGATTGTCGAGTATTTTGTTTGAATGGGGATTGTGCATTGTGGATTTTTTTCATATCACCAGTTGGTGTGGTGTGGTGCTTATGCTAGTGCTGGACACATGACACATTTGGATACACTCATAGTTATGAGAGGCGTGCCTAAAACTCAAGTGCCACCACTCCCAGGAAAAATGCCTCGCTTCAAGCGAGGCGCAGGCGGGTGAGGCACAGCGGGCAAGGAAGCACGGACACGGCACGGATGTGTCCGATACGCCACGTGGTGTATCATTGATAAATCCCTATCCGATACGCCATGTGGCGTATCGGACGATGGCGTATCGGACGTCCAGTGGGCGGAAGAGGGCAGGCACGATTTGAGGGGGGGGGAGGCAGGGGGCGAGCGTGAATTGAGGGGGGGGAGGCAGGGGACGGGCGGGAATTGAGGGGGAGGCAGGCGGGTGGGAATTAAGGGATGAGGCAGGCGGACGGGAATTGAGGGGGAAGGCAAGCGGGCGGGAATTGAGGGGGGAGGCAGGCGGACGGGAATTGAGGGGGAAGGTAGGCGGGCGGTAAAATAAAATAAAATATTTTAATAAAATAAAATAAAATATTTTTATTTTATAAAATAAAAAAATATATTTTTATATAATATAAGATGATTTTAAAATATTATTTTATAAAATAAAATAATTATAAATATTATCTTATAGAATAAAATAAAATACAATATTTTTATTTTATAAGATAAAAATATATTTATTTATTTTATAGACTAAAATATTTTAATTTAATTTATTTTATTTTATAAAATATCTAATATTTATAAAGAAAATAATTTTTATTTTTAATTTTAATTTTTTTTATCATGATTTATTCTAGCCGTATTCGTATCCTAATTTTTTAGAATTTGTCGTATCCTCGTATCCTGCCTTGTCGTATCCACGTGTCCGTGTCCGTGTCTGTGTCCATGCTAAACCAAGCAAACACAAACACCAACACCTTAAAGTTAAGACCATCTAGCTCTAAACATACTCCTACTCTTGCTTTGATTGATGAAGATAAAAAGATGATCTATTCATTAGGAGAGGAAGATGAAGAAGAGAGATAATGGAAGATTGATGATGGGGAGGATATTGATGAAGATTTTCTTGATTTAAATTTAGATGTAGATACATGAGTGTTTATTTTGATTTAAAACTTTGAATGTTTGGATAATGGGAATACTATTAATATTTGATTTTTATCTTTGATGTTCTTTAGTTTATTATTAGATGAAAATTAAAGACTATATTTAGTAAAATGTATAATTTTTATGTGTATTAGGCTGGATGCGCCTCAAATAAAAAAGCCCGTGCCTCAAGTGCGCCTTGCGCCTTAAGGCCCCAAAAGGTTTTTGCGCCTCAGTGTGTCTTGCGCCTTAAATAACTATGGATACACTGCACGTCTGTACACATGTTTTAATTTTTTTAAGACAATTTTTATATAGTTAATTAAATTTGTATCAAATTAAATAAAAAAAATATCTTTTCCTACTCAAAACTCTCTGATAACTTAGGGCATGTTTGTGCTTTCAGCATTCAGCACTTGTTTTTTTATTTTTTACTGAATTTTTTGAAAAAATAGCTGAAATAAAAAAGTCTAAAAATTTGGTCTTTTTAATTAAAAAAAAGTTTATTCCCACTATGATCGAAACCCTCACTTGGCGTCTTCGCTTAATAGAGATAAAATGTTTAAAAAAAATAAACTTAATATTTAATGATATTAAGTCCTATTTATTATTAAGCTCAAAAAAAATTCTATTCAATATTAATTAAAAAAATAAACACTGCCCTAGTTATCTCTTATTCATAGGTTGGCTTCGATCCGTACTCATGAAAAACTTAAGAATAAAAGAATATTTCTAGTATCAACATATTTTAAAATAATTATTAAAAAAATGTAGGGTATCGAAAAAGATTTGACACAATGTGTATATTGTAAAAAAATATGTACATGTTGGAGTACTAGTAGCATTAGATATCTTAGGAGATACCAAATAATATACCAAGAAACATGATGTATTGGAGTTTACAAATTCACTAAAATATGCAGATATTTATGAACAGTGAGTGGCATTGGACTTCACTAAAATAAATTGGAT